>BROI01000028.1:0-382242 GCA_027923505.1 Mayamaea pseudoterrestris | reverse complement strand
GGTTGGAGACTGGTGACAAGTTGTCACCAAATACATTGCCATCCCCTGAGACACTAGCCAGGCATACCATCGTGTAGCGCAGCCTGAATAATGATGGTGGCACCATTGTGGTGTATTTTGGGCACCTACAGGGCTTGCTGTAGGGACGTTTGAATGCCATGGCATCTGCGGGCTGAGACTGGTGACAAGTTGTCACCGAATACATTGCCATCCCCTGAGACACCAGCCAAGCCTAACATCGTGTAGCGCAGCCTGAATAATGATGTTGGCACCATTCTGGTGTATTTTGGGTACTACAGGGCTTGCCGTAGGGGCGTTTGAATGTCACGGCATCTGCGGGCTGAGACTGGTGACAAGTTGTCACCAAATACATTGCCATCCCCTGAGACACCAGCCAAGCCTACCATCTTGTAGCGCAGCCTGAATAATGATGTTGGCACCATTCTGGTGTCATTTGGGTGCACCTACAGGGCCTTGCTGTAGGGGCGTTTGAATGTCACGGCATCTGCGGGCTGAGACTGGTGACAAGTTGTCACCAAATATATACAATGCCATCCCCTGAGACACCAGCCAGGCCTACCATCTTGTAGCGCAGCCTGAATAATGATGTTGGCACCATTCTGGTGTATTTTGGGCACCTACAGGGCCTGCTGTAGGGGCGTTTGAATGTCACGGCATCTGCGGGCTGAGACTGGTGACAAGTTGTCACCAAATACATTGCCATCCCCTGAGACACCAGCCAGGCCTACCATCTTGTAGCGCAGCCTGAATAATGATGTTGGCACCATTCTGGTGTATTTTGGGCACCTACAGGGCTTGCTGTAGGGGCGTTTGAATGTCACGGCATCTGCGGGCTGAGACTGGTGACAAGTTGTCACCAATATACAATGCCATCCCCTGAGACACCAGCCAGGCCTACCATCTTGTAGCGCAGCCTGAATAATGATGTTGGCACCATTCTGGTGTATTTTGGGCACCTACAGGGCTTGCTGTAGGGGCGTTTGAATGTCACGGCATCTGCGGGCTGAGACTGGTGACAAAGTTGTCACCAAATACATTGCCATCCCCTGAGACACCAGCCAGGCCTACCATCTTGTAGCGCAGCCTGAATAATGATGTTGGCACCATTCTGGTGTATTTTGGGCACCTACAGGGCTTGCTGTAGGGGCGTTTGAATGTCACGGCATCTGCAGGCTGAGACTGGTGACAAGTTGTCACCAATGACATTGCCATCCCCTGAGACACCAGCCAGGCCTACCATCTTGTAGCGCAGCCTGAATAATGATGTTGGCACCATTCTGGTGTCATTTGGGGCACCTACAGGGCTTGCTGTAGGGGCGTTTGAATGTCACGGCATCTGCGGGCTGAGACTGGTGACAAGTTGTCACCAATATACATTGCCATCCCCTGAGACACCAGCCAGGCATACCATCTTGTAGCGCAGCCTGAATAATGATGTTGGCACCATTCTGGTGTCATTTTGGTGCACTACACGGCTTGCTGTAGGGGCGTTTGAATGTCACGGCATCTGCGGGCTGAGACTGGTGACAAGTTGTCACCAATATACATTGCCATCCCCTGAGACACCAGCCAGGCATACCATCTTGTAGCGCAGCCTGAATAATGATGTTGGCACCATTCTGGTGTCATTTTGGTGCACTACAGGGCTTGCTGTAGGGGCGTTTGAATGTCACGGCATCTGCGGGCTGAGACTGGTGACAAGTTGTCACCAATATACATTGCCGTCCCCTGAGACACCAGCCAGGCCTACCATCTTGTAGCGCAGCCTGAATAATGATGTTGGCACCATTCTGGTGTCATTTGGGTGTATACAGGGCTTGCTGTAGGGGCGTTTGAATGTCATGGCATCTGCAGGCTGAGACTGGTGACAAGTTGTCACCAATATCATTGCCGTCCCCTGAGACACTAGCCAGGCATACCATCTTGTAGCGCAGCCTGACTAATGATGTTGGCACCATTCTGGTGTCATTTGGGTGTATACAGGGCTTGCTGTAGGGGCGTTTGAATGTCACGGCATCTGCAGGCTGAGACTGGTGACAAGTTGTCACCAAATACATTGCCATCCCCTGAGACACCAGCCAAGCCTACCATCTTGTAGCGCAGCCTGAATAATGATGTTGGCACCATTCTGGTGTCATTTGGGTGTATACATGGCCTGCTGTAGGGGCATCTGAATGTCACGGCATCCGCAGGCTGAGACGGGTGACAAGTTGTCACCAATCACATTGCCATCCCCTGAGACACTAGCCAGGCATACCATCTTGTAGCGCACGCTGAATGATGATGTTGGCACCATTCTGGTGTATTTTGGGCACCTACAGGGCTTGCTGTAGGGGCATTTGAATGTCACGGCATCTGCAGGCTGAGACTGGTGACAAGTTGTCACCAATATCATTACCGTCCCCTGAGACACTAGCCAGGCATACCATCTTGTAGCGCAGCCTGAATAATGATGTTGGCACCATTCTGGTGTAATTTGGGCTCCTACAGGGCTTGCTGTAGGGGCGTTTGAATGTCACGGCATCTGCAGGCTGAGACTGGTGACAAGTTGTCACCAATTACATTGCCATCCCTGGAGACACCAGCTAGGCATACCAACTTGTAGCGCAGCCTGAAAAATGATGTTGGCACCATTCTGGTGTAATTTAAGCACCTACAGGGCCTGCTGTAGGGGCGTTTGAATGTCACGGCATCTGCAGGCTGAGACTGGTGACAAGTTGTCACCAAATACATTGCCATCCCCTGAGACACCATCCAAGCCTACCATCTTGTAGCGCAGCCTGAATAATGTAGTTGGCACCATTCTGGTGTCATTTTGGTGTACTACAGGGCCTGCTGTAGGGGCGTTTGAATGTCACGGCATCTGCAGGCTGAGACTGGTGACAAGTTGTCACCAATATACATTGCCGTCCCCTGAGACACCAGCCAGGCATACCATCTTGTAGCGCAGCTTGAATAATGATGTTGGCACCATTCTGGTGTCATTTTGGTGCACTACAGGGCTTGCTGTAGGGGCGTTTGAATGTCTTGGCATCTGCGGGCTGAGACTGGTGACAAGTTGTCACCAAAAAACATTGCGGTCCCCTGAGACACCAGCCAGGCATACCATCTTGTAGCGCAGCCTGAATAATGATCTTGGCACTATTCTGGTGTCATTTTGGGTGCACCTACATGGCTTGCTGTAGGGGCATTTGAATGTCATGGCATCTGCAGGCTGAGACTGGTGACAAGTTGTCACCAATAACATTGCCATCCCCTGAGACACCAGCCAGGCATACCATCTTGTAGCGCAGCCTGAATAATGATGTTGGCACCATTCTGGTGTCATTTTGGGTGCACCTACATGGCCTGCTGTAGGGGCATTTGAATGTCACGGCATCTGCAGGCTGAGACTGGTGACAAGTTGTCACCAATATACATTGCCGTCCCCTGAGACACACTAGCCAGGCATACCATCTTGTAGCGCAGCCTGAAAAATGATGTTGGCACCATTCTGGTTTGATTTGGGTGTATACATGGCTTGCTGTAGGGGTGTTTGAATGTCAAGGCATCTGCAGGCTGAGACTGGTGACAAGTTGTCACCAAATACATTGCCATCCCCTGAGACACCAGCCAGGCATACCATCTTGTAGCGCAGCCTGAACAATGATGTTGGCACCATTCTGGTGTATTTTGGGCACCTACAGGGCTTGCTGTAGGGGCGTTTGAATGTCATGGCATCTGCAGGCTGAGACTGGTGACAAGTTGTCACCAATATCATTGCCGTCCCCTGAGACACTAGCCAGGCCTACCATCTTGTAGCGCAGCCTGAATAATGATGTTGGCACCATTCTGGTGTATTTTGGTGTACTACATGGCTTGCTGTAGGGGCGTTTGAATGTCACGGCATCTGCAGGCTGAGACTGGTGACAAGTTGTCACCAATCACATTGCCATCCCCTGCAACACCAGCCAGGCATACCAGCTTGTAGCGCAGCCTGAAAAATGATGTTGGCACCATTCTGGTGTCATTTGGGTGTATACATGGCCTGCTGTAGGGGGGTTGAATGTCACGGCATTGCAGGCTGAGACTGGTGACAAGTTGTCACCAATATACATTGCCGTCCCCTGAGAGACACCAGCCAAGCATACCATCTTGTAGCGCAGCCTGAATAATGATGTTGGCAACCATCTGGTGTATATAGGGAGGCCTGCTGTAGGGGCGCTGGAATGTCACGGCATCTGCAGGCTGAGACTGGTGACAAGTTGTCACCAAATACATTGCCATCCCCTGAGACACCAGCCAGGCTTAACATCTTGTCGCGCAGCCCGACTAATGATGTTGGCACCATTCTGGTGTCATTTTGGGTACCTACATGGCCTGCTGTAGGGGCGTTTGAATGTCACGGCATCCGCGGGCTGAGACTGGTGACAAGTTGTTACCAATATACATTTCCATCCCCTGAGACACTAGCCAGGCATACCATCTTGTAGCGCAGCCTGAATAATGATGTTGGCACCATTCTGGTGTATTTTGGGCACCTACAGGGCTTGCTGTAGGGGCGTTTGAATGTCACGGCATCTGCGGGCTGAGACTGGTGACAAGTTGTCACCAAATACATTGCCATCCCCTGAGACACCAGCCAGGCATACCATCTTGTAGCGCAGCCTGAATAATGATGTTGGCACCATTCTGGTGTATTTTGGGCACCTACAGGGCTTGCTGTAGGGGCGTTTGAATGTCATGGCATCTGCGGGCTGAGACTGGTGACAAGTTGTCACAACATTGCTCCCTGAGACACAGCCAGGCAACCATCGTGGAATAATGATGTTGGCACTTTGTGACACAATATTATTGAGTTGAGTTGACCTGCGTCTTATGACAAGACGGTTAGCTACCTGTGTTTTGTATGCATTTAATCCTGTGCAGGGTTGAGTCACACTTGTGACCGAATCCTCACATACATGAGTGAAATCGCTGACGATCGAGGCGTGAACCTCGACCGTGAACCCAGTGAGAACGAGAAAGAAGCGCACGAGTAGAGTAGCGAGTAACATGCACTATTCTAGCAATTGAGTTTGTTTGTTTGCTTTACGCTGGACGAAGAGGTTGATCGCTCCGAGTCCATTGTAGTCGCTGGAATAAAGGTTCGTCTGATATTATCGTGTCAGATTAACAGTCTTGCTAGCTTGTCTTGACCTGAGAGAGCTGTGCGAAAGAGAGAGAGTGAAAGAATCGAGAAATTGAGAGAGAAAGAGCAGATTCCTTGCGGCGTCGTCAATCCGAATACTTGGCACGAGCGCGTAGAACAGGATCGTATAAGGCTCGACCGCATTGAGAGCGGTTGTTGTGTGAGAAAGGACTTGCGGAAAGCGAGGTATTCACTATCATGGTTGCGATTACTGCGGAAGCTTTGCAGCTTCTCTGCACGAACGTTTTCGGACGAGACATCCAAGAAGCGTTCTTGTTTTGGAATGTAACCACCACTACCCAGATGTTGAGATTGACCAAGGAGCAACTTGAAGCCCCCTACTGGGTCGACAGAGCCGCCATCCCAGCTGGCGTTGAGCAAGAAGAAGGCGCGCAACCCGACGATGCGCAGCCCGGCGACGAGCCGGCCGAGGAACCGGCCGAGGAACAAGCAGCCGCCGCCCCAGAACGATACGAAACGACACTAGCACCAGTCTACGTGAACCTTATCCTCGATGCATGCGAATGGTTTAACATGCACGACGGACCCCCGAACACCAGGAAGTGGGCGTTGCTTGATTTAGGCAAGCTCGAGCAATTCCAAGAGAAACTCGCCGAACAAGAAATCGGTCGAAGGCGTGAAGAAGGATACTACGTCCTCGAGTCCAAGAAGAAGCAAGCCGAGCTACTTGCCAAGCAACTCGAAAATGAGACCATCAAGGCTGAGAAGGCCGAAAAGGAAGAAGATGCCAAGGGTCGTTTCTCGAACCTCAAGACGAAGCGAGACTACAAGGACTACAAAACGTTCCAACATCCCCACGCGTGGTTGAGTTGGAGCGCGTCTACCAAGGCAATCGCCAAGCTCCATGGCTGTTCTAACGTGCTCGACAGCAAGTACGTACCAGTCACGGAAGAAGAGAAGGAAGAGTTCGAGAATCAGCAAATCTTCATGTACACTGCGTTTCGCAATTGTCTCGAAGTCCCTGGATACCAGTCGCTCCTAATGAAGTACGGCGACAAGTCTGACGCTCAGAGCGTCTATCGCGAACTCGCGACCAAGTTTGGTTCCGGCGAGTTAGCTACCATCCAAGCGAACGAACTGCAAGCCAAGCTTGCGACGATTCGCCTAGATTCGACCTGGACGAAAGGACACTACAAGTTCCTAAACTACATCGAACAGCTCATGAAGAATCTCGAAGAGTTCCGTCCTGGAGTGACGGATGACAAGAAGAAGTACTACTGGCTCCGAGCTGCAGTGGAGGGCGACGAAGAATTCGGTCCCACGTGCACGACATTCGACCAGCACTTGACATTTGAACGACGACGCATCATCAGTGCAAATGGTGATCCAGATGCCGTCGTGACGGAAGACTATGACTGTCTTTTCGACATGTTGTCGCAGCAGGCTTTGCGCATCGATAACAAGAACGCCAAGTTGAACAAGGGCAAGAAGAACGCCGACCGCCAAGCGAACAACGCGAACACTTCCGGGCAAGGACGTGGTAATGGACGCGGTTCCGGTCGCGGCGGAGGACGCGGCGGCCAAGGCGGACGCGGCGGTGGACGAGACGGTGGACGCGGTTCCCAAGTGAGCCGCGGTTCCGGAGGACGAGGCTCTTCCGCGCCACTACCAGCAGCCGGTACGCAAGCGCATCGGGAACGATTCCCTGGCGATTATCTGAACTTTGAACAGTTGTTGCAGAACCCCTGGTCGTACATGTCGTACGAACGACTCGGCCGACTTAACGAGGACGAATACGCTCAGCTCATGGCTCGACGCGAAGCCGTCCCAAGACCCGCCACCACAAGACGCGCGAACAATGGCAACCGCGCGAATAACCAGCAGTCACAAGCGGCTGCATCGGTGCCTGGTACAATCTTGTATCAGAATGACGCTGTCTCGATCGCCCCGACGACAGCCACTCAAGGTGCACCGGATGACATGATTAGATCTTTCCTTGCGAACGCCGCGTCGTCTCGCACTCAAGCTGCGAATAACACCCAGCAAGAGTTTATGGGAAGCGACGGCCGTCGGTACCGCGCAATGGTATCGGTGCGCTACACTGTGAATCGAGCTCGCAGCAACGAGACCCGCCAAGGATCGCTGATTGACGGCGGTGCGAACGGTGGACTCGCTGGAAGCGATATGAGAATCTTGAGTACTACCAACCACACGTGTAACGTGACAGGTTTGAGCGACCACACGGTTCGCGACCTCCAAGTCGGAACTGGCGTCGCATTGATTGAGACTCGGACTGGACCCATTATCGGTCAGTTCAACCAGTATGCTTTGTACGACGGTGCTGAATCCATTCATGCTCCATCGCAGCTTCGTTCGTTCGGCCATCTGATCGACGACGTCGCTCGCTCCCAGAATGGAGCACAAGCCATTGTCACCAGTTGTGGCAAGACCATCCCCTTGGCGATCCGTGACGGCTTGCCTCGTATGGATATGCGTCCGCCGACGGACGCAGAGTTGGAAATGTATCCGACGGTCATTTTCTCTGCGGACACCCTTTGGGATCCGGCGGAGTTGGATAATGAATGGAACGAAGAAGAACTTGAGTTTAATCGTCGCTTCGACGAATTGGAAGAAGCCCACGGTTTCGTCGACGCCCGCATGGACGACTTCGGCGACGCCACCTACCGGAACAACATGAACTCAGTGGAACGTGTGGTGCAGTATGTCGATCGCAATCAGGCTGATACGACGCGCCAAGCCAATGCACGACGCATAATGCCACAAGAACCTGACTACCAAGCGCTTCGACCCTACCTTGGCTACACGCCACTTGAACGAGTCAAGCGCACCATTAAGAATACGACACAGCTTTTCCGTGCATCGGCACACACCCCATTTCGCCAACACTTTAAGTCGCGATTCCCTGCCGCCAATGTGGTTCGTTTCCATGACGATACGGCGACAGATACCTGGTTTTCCAAGGAAGCCGCCTTTAACGACGGAATCCGCGGCCATGGCGGATGCAAGATGATGCAACTGTTCGTCGGCAAGAAGAGTCTGCTGACGAGGGGATACCCACTGAGAACCGAGAGTGACATGCCCATGGCGCTCGAAGACTTCATTCGAGACATTGGCGCTCCCGACTTGCTCATTAGCGATAACTCGCGAGTGCAGCTCGGGAAGCAAGTTGAAACCTTGTTGCGATTCTACGCGATTCGTGACCAACAGAGCGAGCCCGGATACCAGAACCAGAACCCTGCCGAGCGTCGCATCCAAGAAGTCAAGTCATCAGTCCAGAACATCATGAACCGTACGGGCGCACCCGCTGGAGCCTGGCTCCTATGCGCGCTGTACGTAATCGCCTTATTCAACAATCTGGCGACCGAGTCCCTCAACTGGAAGACCCCTACTGAAGCCGCCTTCAACCGAGTACCCGACATTTCGCCGTTCCTGCAGTTCAAGTTCTGGGAACGAGTCCCAGTGAGCTGACGAGCCGCCGACATTTCCTCACACCAAGGAAGCAGCAGGACGCTGGGTCGGCATTGCAGAGAACAAGGGTGACATCCTCACGTACCAAGTTCGATCCGATCGGACTGGAATGGTTGTCGTCCGATCCAACGTTCGTCCCTTCTCCGAAGGACGTAACCTACGCGCTGAAGCTGAAAGCGCTCCTGAACCCGAGTCCGAACGACCACTGTTCGCGGAACCTGTCTTCGACGCGCGCCCCGCGCGTGAACGAGTCCAAGTCGAAACTGTCGACGAGTTTGACGATGAGTATGACCTAGTCGGTCCGGTGTTTGAACACGACCTTACACCGACCCCAGCGCCTGATTCTGGGGGAACCGTGGATGAAGACGCATTCACGTTGGAAAGCGCTGCCGAGTTAGCCGGTTTGGATCCCGACGGACCCATGCCGTCCTTTACTCCGGCTGAACTGATGGGACGCACTGTCCTTCTTGACGAGGAAGACGGCTCCACGCGACGTTACAAGGTTATCGAGCAACTGAACGATCGCGATGAAGCCAACCACAAGATCATCAAGTTCCGATTGAGTCTCGGCGACGGCGACGTCGACGAGCTTATTACCTACAACGAACTAGCCGACCTGTGCGAGCGGCAAGATTCTTTACGACTGGGGGACGATGACAACGACGACCAGTACTACAAGTTTGATTTCATTGACGGACATGAAGGTCCACTGACACAAGCCGACGCTACGTATCGCGGCTCATCCTACAACTTGCTCATCCAATGGGCAAATGGCGAGAAGACCTGGGAGCCACTCGCATTGATTATCAAGTCCGACCCTGTGACCGTTGCCGAGTACGGCAAGCGCAAGGGTATGCTGGAAAAGGATGGATGGAAGCGCTTGAGGCGCATGGCAGGACGCACTAAAATGTTTAACCGCATGTGCAAGGCTGCAAAGAAGAACCGTGTCCAAGAAGCGCGTTTCAAGTTTGGCGTTCAAGTTCCTAATACCTGGAAGGAAGCGAACCGCCTCGACGCTGCTAATGGAAACACCCTGTGGGCTGACGCCGTCAAGACTGAGATGGAGCAGCTACACGAGTACGACACTTTCATCGACAAGGGCATCGGTGCCTTCATGGAAAGTGACTGGAAGCGCATCAACGCGCATCTTGTTTTCGACTGCAAGAACGATCTACGACGTAAGGCCCGACTCGTCGCCGGGGGACATTTGACCGCTCCGCCCAAGGACTCCGCCTACTCCGGCGTTGTATCTATGCGAAGCATCCGAACCATAGCACTGTTAGCTGAACTGAACGACCTCAAGTTTTGGGCTGCCGATGTCGGTAACGCCTACCTCGAGGCCAAGACCAAGGAAAAGGTCTACATTGTTGCCGGTCCCGAGTTTGGACCATTGGAAGGCCATACCTTGGTCATCTACAAGGCACTATACGGATTGCGCACTTCTGGCGCGCGTTGGCATGAGCACTTTGCCGACACACTCCGCGACATTGGATTCTACCCCAGTTACGCGGACCCTGACGTCTGGATGAAAGACTGTGGCACTCACTACGAGTACGTCGGCGTGTTCGTCGACGATCTGGCTATGGCCATGAAAGATCCACAAGCCTTCACGGACCTCCTCAAGGAGAAGTACAAGTACAAGTTGAAGGGCGTCGGCGACATCAAGTATCACCTTGGAGCCGACTTCTATCGTGATCCCGATGGAACCCTCTGCATGAGCGCGAAGACCTACGTCGGTCGCATGCTCAAGAACTACGAGACCATGTTTGGCGAGAAGCCACGCAAGCGCAAGTCACCGCTTGACGACGGGGACCACCCCGAACTTGACCTTACCGAAGAGCTGGATGCCCGTGGCATTCAACAGTACCAGTCTCTTATCGGTGCCCTCCAGTGGGCAGTGACCCTATGTCGACTTGACATTCATTGTGCCGTAATGACACTTGGCCGATTCCGCTGCGCCCCGCGCCGCGGACACCTGGACCGAGCCAAGCGAGTCTGCGGTTACCTAGCTGAGTACCCTGATGCGGCGATTCGTTTCCGGACGAAGATCGTCGATCACGGGGAACCTACCAAGTATGATTGGTTGCAATCGGTCTACGGCAACTCAAGCGAAGAGCTTCCGTGGAACATGCCGATCCCGAAGGGCAAGCCTGTGCAACTAACTACCTTTATGGACGCGAACCTGTACCATGATTACACTACTGGACGTTCCGCAATGGGAGTCCTGCATTTCCTGAACCAGACGCCCGTCGAATGGTTCTGCAAGCGTCAGAATACTGTTGAGACTGCAACGTACGGATCCGAGTTCGTCGTCGCCAAGACCGCGACGGAACAGATTATGGATTTCCGATACTCCCTACGCATGTTGGGAGTTCCTTTGAGTGGACCAGCCTGGATGTTCGGCGACAACGAAAGTGTCAAGAAGTCGTCAACGATCCCGCACTCCACACTTTCTAAGCGACACAATGCGCTCGCCTACCACCGAGTTCGCGAGGCCATTGCAAGCAATGTTCTGTACTTTGAGCACATCTTCGGCAAGCAGAACGTCGCCGACGTTCTTACCAAGTTCTTGCCGCATGCCACGTTCCGACCCCTGATCATTCCGATTCTTTTCTGGAAGGGTGATACGGCAAACCGATCGTTGTCACAAGCCTAGATCAAGGGGGATGACACAATATTATTGAGTTGAGTTGACCTGCGTCTCATGACAAGACGGTTAGCTACCTGTGTTTTGTATGCATTTAATCCTGTGCAGGGTTGAGTCACACTTGTGACCGAATCCTCACATACATGAGTGAAATCGCTGACGATCGAGGCGTGAACCTCGACCGTGAACCCAGTGAGAACGAGAAAGAAGCGCACGAGTAGAGTAGCGAGTAACATGCACTATTCTAGCAATTGAGTTTGTTTGTTTGCTTTACGCTGGACGAAGAGGTTGATCGCTCCGAGTCCATTGTAGTCGCTGGAATAAAGGTTCGTCTGATATTATCGTGTCACTTTGGGTGTATTTTAGGCACCTACAGGGCTTGCTGTAGGGGCGTTTGAATGTCACGGCATCTGCGGCTGAGACTGGTGACAAGTTGTCACCAAATACATTGCCATCCCCTGAGACACCAGCCAAGCCTACCATCTTGTAGAGCAGCCTGAATAATGATGTTGGCACCCTTCTGGTGTATTTGGGGTACCTACAGGGCTTGCTGTAGGGGCGTTTGAATGTCCCGGCATCTGCAGGCTGAGACTGGTGACAAGTTGTCACCAAATACATTGCCATCCCCTGAGACACCAGCCAAGCCTACCATCTTGTAGCGCAGCCTGAATAATGATGTTGGCACCATTCTGGTGTATTTTGGGCACCTACAGGGCCTGCTGTAGGGGCGTTTGAATGTCACGGCATCTGCAGGCTGAGACTGGTGACAAGTTGTCACCAATATCATTGCCATCCCCTGAGACACTAGCCAGGCATACCATCTTGTAGCGCAGCCTGAATAATGATGTTGGCACCATTCTGGTGTATTTTGGGCACCTACATGGCCTGCTGTAGGGGCATTTGAATGTCACGGCATCTGCGGGCTGAGACTGGTGACAAGTTGTCACCAATATCATTGCCATCCCCTGAGACACTAGCCAGGCCTACCATCTTGTAGCGCAGCCTGAATCATGATGTTGGCACCATTTGTGTGTATTTTGGGTACCTACAGGGCTTGCTGTAGGGGCGTTTGAATGTCACGGCATCTGCGGGCTGAGACTGGTGACAAGTTGTCACCAAATACATTGTCATCCCCTGAGACACCAGCCAAGCATACCATCTTGTAGCGCAGCCTGAATAATGATGTTGGCACCATTCTGGTGTATTTTGGGCACCTACAGGGCTTGCTGTAGGGGCGTTTGAATGTCACGGCATCTGCGGGCTGAGACTGGTGACAAGTTGTCACCAATATCATTGCCATCCCCTGAGACACCAGCCAAGCCTACCATCTTGTAGCGCAGCCTGAATAATGATGTTGGCACCATTCTGGTGTATTTTGGGCACCTACAGGGCCTGCTGTAGGGGCGTTTGAATGTCACGGCATCTGCAGGCTGAGACTGGTGACAAGTTGTCACCAATTACATTGCCATCCCCTGAGACACCAGCCAAGCATACCATCTTGTAGCGCAGCCTGAATAATGATGTTGGCACCATTCTGGTGCATTTTGGGCACCTACAGGGCTTGCTGTAGGGGCGTTTGAATGTCACGGCATCTGCGGGCTGAGACTGGTGACAAGTTGTCACCAAATACATTGCCATCCCCTGAGACACCAGCCAGGCCTACCATCTTGTAGCGCAGCCTGAATAATGATGTTGGCACCATTCTGGTGTCATTTGGGCACCTACAGGGCCTGCTGTAGGGGCGTTTGAATGTCACGGCATCTGCAGGCTGAGACTTGCCATCCCCTGAGACACTAATCAAGCATACCATCATCTAACGCAGCCTGATTAATGATGTTGGCATCATTCTGGTGTAATTTGGATGTTCACATGGCTTGCTGTGGGGGCATTTGAATGTCATGGCATCTGTGGGCTGAGACTGGTGACAAGTTGTCACCAAATACATTGCCATCCCCTGAGACACCAGCCAAGCCTACCATCTTGTAGCGCAGCCTGAATAATGATGTTGGCACCATTCTGGTGTATTTTGGGCACCTACAGGGCTTGCTGTAGGGGCGTTTGAATGTCACGGCATCTGCGGGCTGAGACTGGTGACAAGTTGTCACCAAATACATTGCCATCCCCTGAGACACTAGCCAGGCATACCATCTTGTAGCGCAGCCTGAATAATGATGTTGGCACCATTCTGGTGTATTTTGGGCACCTACAGGGCTTGCTGTAGGGGCGTTTGAATGTCACGGCATCTGCGGGCTGAGACTGGTGACAACTTGTCACCAATCTCATTGCAGTCTACTAAGTCACCAGCCAGGCAAACCATCTTGTAGCGCAGATGGAATAATGATGCTCTGTCAAGTGATCCAAGTGCCAAGCCCAAAGTGAGTCACCTAGCGCATGACCCAGTTTCCTTCCAAGTACAGCATCAAGCTTGTTACCCTCTGTAGCTCCAAGTTTGGCTCAAAGTACCCAACCCAGCAGCTTGCCATCAAGTTTGCCATCAAGTGATCTGTGTGCCAAGCCCAGTGACTCACCTGGCACAGGACCCAGTCTCCTTCCCAGTGCCCTTCCCAGTGCAGCACCAAGCTTGTCACCCTCTGTAGCTCCCAGTTTGTTTCCAAGCACTTATATTATGCAGTCAGTTGGAGCAAGCCATCAGGATTAGTAATCAATACACTTCTACATACCAAATGAAGTAAGTCTTGGTGTACTAAGCTTGCCACCATACCGGTATATTCTGCATGTGCATTTGGAAGTGCCATGCGCGCCTGCCAGGCTTGCACGAGCATGGCTTCCAACGCACGCCGGCGTGCCTCCGAGCCTCCGAGTCGTCCCTCGTCGCTCGTCCGACACAATTCAACATGGGCACGATGCGGCGCTGTTGCAGGACCCTACTTGTAGTCTCTCTCTGGAGAGCATGTGCAGGCCATGAGGTGCCAATGAAAAAGGCGATTCCGCCGCTAATGGACCCAATTCCGTGAGTTGGACCATGAAACGCGGAGATGAAGCGACACGTCATTTTGTGTCGCCTGCTCACCTCTTTGTCGCACAACACTCGCCTATTTCACACTTGCAGAACATTACCAGAGATTACGCATCGCGTATTTTTTGAAATTGAAGTAGCAGGCCAAAATATTGGGAAGATTGTCTTTGGCTTGTTTGGCAAGACGACCCCGAAGACTGTAGAAAATTTTCTCGGCTTGGCCAAGTGTAATGTAGGCGTCGGCCAAAAGTCGGGCAAGGAGCTTTGCTACAAGGGCACAACGTTTCATCGAATTATTCCAGATTTTTTCATTCAAGGTATGGATGAATCATGCTAGCATCGGTATTGGTGGTGTACGAAAGTTTGTGACGAATACGCAAACTGTTCCATAATTTACTTGATCATCTCAACAAGCTTCCTTCACTTTCATTTTTCTACAGGCGGAGATTTTACACATGGCACCGGCGTTGGTGGCGAGTCCATTTTTGGTCATCCATTTGAGGACGAGTCATTTGAAGTGAACCACAATCGGCCCTACATGCTTTCCATGAGCAATTGCGGCGAGCGAAACTGCAATGGAAGCCAGTTTCTCATTACACTAGTCAAGACGCAATGGCTGAATGACAAGCATGTAGCTTTTGGCGTTGTACTTGAAGGACATGACTTGCTCGAGCAGGTGGAAGCAAAGGGAACTTATGGCGGCAAGCCTGTGGAAGTCGTGACGATTTCAAACAGTGGCGAGGAACCACTCAAACCTGAAGACAAGGAAACGCACTATTAAACATGCAGCTCAAGCATATTTACATTTTACAATGATATCAATGAGAAACATTAATACATATACTATCATTTCTTAGCGCGCCCTATTACCCGCGTTTGCATTAGATCAAATCGGCAACATCCTGCGGCATTTCCGTAATCTCCGTGGTGTAAAACTGCTCAATATCACGAAGATAACGAACATCACCCTCTGTGAGAAAGTTAATCGCCACACCCTTACGACCAAATCGTCCGGAACGACCGATACGATGAATGTAATTCTCGCGATTCGTCGGTAGGTCAAAGTTAATGACCAACGACACCTGTTGAACATCAATACCACGAGCCAAAAGATCCGTCGTGATCAATACACGAGACGAGCCGGTACGAAACTCTCGCATAATGATATCACGCTCGCGCTGATCCATGTCTCCGTGCATGCATGAGACGGTAAAGTCGCGAGCCTGCATCTCGTCCCGAAGCCAGTCAACCTTACGCCGCGTGTTGCAGTAGATAATCGCCTGCGTAATGGTCAACGTCTCGTAAAGATCGCAGAGTGTGTCAAGCTTCCAGTCCTCGCGCTCAACCGCAATGTAAAACTGCTTGATACCTTCGAGCGTAAGCTCATCCTTCTTGACAAGGATGCGGACTGGCGAGCGCATGAATCGCTCCGTCACTTCAAGAACTTCCAAAGGCATGGTAGCCGAGAAAAGACACACTTGAACGGTTTCGGGCAAAAACTTGAAAATGTCATAGATTTGATCCTTGAATCCACGGGAAAGCATCTCGTCGGCCTCGTCGAGCATAAACTGCTTAATGCTGTCGAGTCGAAGAGCGCGACGATTGATCATGTCAAAGACGCGACCAGGTGTTCCAACAACAACATGAACACCATCGTTCAAGGTGCGAATGTCGTCCCGCACTGCCGTTCCTCCGACGCAGGCATGCACCGCAATGTCCATGTAGTCGCCAAGGGCAAGCACAACCTTTTGAATCTGCTGTGCCAGCTCGCGCGTCGGGGCAAGGATAAGCGCTTGGCATTCCTTGAGCTTGGGGTCGACCTTGGCAAGAGTCCCGACCGCAAAAGTCGCCGTTTTACCCTAAAAGTAAATAGGAGAAGTAGGAGAGGTGAGCAAACACTAGTTAAGAATGCCACTGCCGACACATTTAATAGCATGCTGTCTCCAAGGTCTGATTTCGAGTTAAGATTGTCAGACACGTCGAGGATGACTCTATTCAGACTCGAAAGATGGTGTTTAACTTGTTTCATCCTTCCTTGAGTCAATGCATACGAGTGCGTGCGCGAAAGAATGCATTCCGACAGCACCACTTTCTCATCTCTTGCCCTTGCTAACTCACCGTTCCAGACTGCGCTTGAGCAATCAAATCCTTTCCAAGCATGACTGGCTTGATCGCTCGCTGCTGAATAGCCGAAGGTTTCTCAAAACCGTAGCTGAAAATTCCACGCAAAAGCTCCTCGGGCAACTCCATGGCGTCAAACGTCTCAGTCGTTTCATCCCAATTGGACTCAAAGTCGGCGTCCGTCAGGCCGCCATCTTCAGGAGGTCCACCTCCTTCACCTCCATTCTCAGCTGGAGGTTGCTCACTGCGTTACAACAAAGGAGAAAGCAGTGCATGTCAGGCGACTGCAGCACAGAAAATGCAACCCATAACCCTCCGCGCGCAAACGTGGACAATGAAAATCGATCGAAGGAGCATCGCTAGTGCACTCAGCGTAGCTATGCCTCTTCACGTCCCGACTTGAAACTATACAGTGCAGTGCATCCTTCATTCATACCTAGGCTTTTCTTCTTCGCTCATCGTCTCGGGTGAGATGTGGGATGGCCACTCATCGCGATTCGCAGCCCATCATTCATGGGCTGTCGTCGACTGCCGCTCGCAGCCGTCCGTTTCCGAAAGCACAAGAACCAATGGTGAGGAGAGTGAGTTGCGGAGCGACACGATCTATCAGCTGTAGTCGAGCTTATCAGGCTATACAATTCTTTACTCGCTAGTACAAAGAATCGCTTATAAAATGAGTCTATGAGATGAGCTAAGTTAGCCCAACACTTCTAGAGTAAGAAGTGAAGGAAATAGCAACAACGACACACCAATGGCGTCATTACGCCCGAAGACCCCCAGCCATTCCACCATCCACAACCAAGTTGCTTCCAGTCATATAGCTCGAGTCATCGCTCAGCAAAAAGGCGACAACATTGACGACTTCCTCCACGGTGCCAAGCCGCTTGAGCGGAACTCCGTTTATTTTTGCCTGTCCCACCTTTTCTGGATCGCTGTCAAAGTAGGGACTTCCGGATTCGGCGTGCAGTCGATTCTGTCGATCCCACATCATGCCTGGTCCAATCAACGCTGGGCTGACGGCATTGACTCGAATATTGTTGGGGGCCAATTCCTTGGAGGCGCAAATGGTCATGGATAGTACCGCCGCCTTGCTGCTAGCATAGGCAACCATGGCGGGTGTTCCTCGCATGCCGGCCACGGATGACGTGTTGACGATAGAGTATCGAGCTCCGTCGGCATTCTTTGCCATGTGGCGGGCACATGCCTGGAGCACAATGAACATGCCTGGTCAAGAACAAGTAGAAGAGGCGAAGGCGTCAGCGAATTGAGCATCGAGCCGATATCAACATTAGACAACAGGCTGCACGGCTGCACTCCATACAATCTTACCTGTAACATTAATCTTCATGACGCGCTCAAAGTCGACAACATCGTAATCTAGTAGCTGCTGAATCTTGCCTTGATAGCCAGCATTGTTCCAAAGGCAGTCTATCCGGCCGAAGCGCTCAACAATCGAGTCCACCGTCTCAGCAACTTGCTGTGCATCTGTTACATCGCACGCGTATGTTTTGAAATCAAAGTCTGTGCGTGTAAAGCGGCAGAGTTTTGAGTTAAAGGCTACTTCAAAAGCAAGTCGACAGGACAGGCGCCTGCTCTAATCTCGCTCTACTTTAGCTCCACTATAAACTACTACGCACCTTCATGTCCCAGTTCCGTCTGTAGCGCTAGAAAGGTTTCCTTCAACCCGGCCTTATCTTGATCCAAGGCTGCCACCCTTGCTCCTCGTTTGCAAAAGAATATGCATCCCTCGCGTCCCAGCATTCCTCCAGCTCCAGTAATAACAATAATCTTGTTGACGAAGCGCGATGAGTCATCCTCGACGATGGATCGAGGATTGTCGCTCTTGGAGTCAAAGTCAATCAGCTCCGGCATGCTAGAATCTAACTTTTCTTCTTCTTCTTGCACTGTCGAAGGAGATGACATGATGGTTAAAGGCAGCAGTGATTAGCGAGATGATGAGGTTGTTCCTTCCGTGGTTGAGCTCACAGTCGCGAAGGCGTCTCGACCCGAGGCCATAATCTCGAGTAAAAATAATGGCACAAGACAATTGCCGGATCCCCACAAGCACGCGACAGTACTCTCTCATCACCATAACAAAACTCGTCCTTGAACTAATTCTCACCTGACTGGACTGTTCTGGTCGTGGAATTGCGAAGCGCCGAGTGTGTTGCAAGGGTCATTGTGAGCGATATCAAAAAATGTCTTTTCATTCCCACTCCGACATCAGCTTCCATTCGCGCGCTCGTTGAAGATGGTCGGCAGTCGACGATGAGTCGATCGTTGACTGTGAATGCAAGCTATGCAAGCTAACGAACCGACCAAGAGTTTGCGGAACAATCTACCATGGTATCCTCTCTAGCAGCATCAGTCCTTCAGGTGCTACTGCTATGCTCAGTCGCAGCTAATGGATTTGTCACGCTACAGTCGCCTAGTGCAAAGCAACGCATTTCGACCAATCGCCAATTCTTCGCTGCGTCCTCGTCGGAAGATACAAAGGCTGCCCCACTCGTTTCTGGCGAAGAGTTGGAAGTCATGCTACAGGAATGGGAGTTGCCCCTCGTCGTGGACGCTTACGCCACTTGGTGCGGACCCTGCCTACTCATGGCGCCCGAGTTTGAGTCGGCCGCGCAGGAACTCAAGGGCAAGGTGCGATTCGTCAAACTTGATACCGACAAGGACGAAGCCATGGCGGCGCGACTAAGCATTATGGGACTTCCAACATTGTTGTTTTTGGACAAGTATGAAGCAGATGGTAAAGACGAAGCTGGAACCGATGGAGCCAAGGCTGTCTTGAAAGGAAGAATCGAAGGCGCCATGAGGAAGCAAAATATCAAGGATCTCTGTGAGCATTACTTTTTCGGTGGACCAGAGCCAAAGCTATCTTAAAAACCATACAATATACGTACGGAGTCTTTCTGTCTGCGCATAGTTATGTAGCATGGCATATCGCTAAGAGGTTACATGTACAAGTAGCAATGGCAAACATCCTCGCGCCACTACAAATGATTTTTATGTTGCCTTTCTAATTAAAACGCCTTCACTATTCTCTGTTAAATACGTGCATATACCTTGGAATCTCACGCCGGTAGACTATCACGCATACACCAAACTACCCTGCTGCTTCCACTGTCAAGCAATAACCTCTATTCTACCAAAGTGGTGCCAACAACACGCAGCTCTGCAAGCTGCTTTTTGAGGTCGTCAATCTCTTGGCGCGCGCGATTCAATTCGCTTTCCAACGCATGCTCCTGCTGCTTGTTGGGTTGCGCTTCGACCGCCATGACGCAAGAATTGTCAGACTCTTCCTCACCCGAGGAAGCCACACTGCCCGCCTTGTTGTCGACCAAGCAAATGTTGGTGACGACGTGGTCATCCGCAGGGTCCTCCGCTTCGTCATCCCGCTGCATGGGGCAGCAGCAGACAAAGTTGGGAGATGGAACGCGATACTCGTTGCCCGTGTATTTCAGGTCCCCGCTGGACAAGTTAAAGTTGAAAACTGCAATCGAGTCAGAGTCTTGATTGGCCACGAGCAGATACTGACCACTTGCGTCAAACTGAAAGTGGCGGGGCGTCTCTCCGCGAGTGTGAAAGTAACCCACCGATACAAGCTTTCCGCGCTTGCTCTGGGTGCGACATACACGAAAGACGGCAATCGACTGATGCCCACGGTTCGAAACGACGACAAAATGGCCACTCTTATGGACGCAAATGCGACCGCACGTGTTCATTTCCGTCGGAAATGCATTTGGAATTGTCTTGATGGACTGGATCAACTTCAAGGTCGATCGACCCATGAATTGACGCATATCTTCTCCTTGCTTCTCGGCATACACCATCTCTTGTAAAAGTGCGCGGTCGACCTCAAAGACAGCAATGGTCGAACTCAACTCGTTGACAACATAGGCAATGTTGCTTGTCGGATGAAAGTGAATGTATCGCGGCCCATCCGGCATGCCCGAGCACAAACCCGACGGTAGCTTGTTAAACTCAAATTCCACCTTGCCATCGGAACGCGAGTAGTAAAATTCGCGAATAACGTCCTTACCAAGGTCTGGAACATAGGCGACGACTCCAATAAAAGGGTCCAACACCAACGCGTGACTGTGCGGATCCGCTTGACGCATGCGAATGGTCGAGTCGTCGTTGCAGGAATGGTTGACTCCTCCATTCGAACGACCTTCCGCAAACACCTTTTGGCCTTCCTTGGGATCGTACATGTGCGAAATAGGTCCAAGTAGCTTGCCAGTGTCAGTGTCAATTGGAATGGACGCCAATGTGGAGTCCCAATAGTTGACGCACAAAAGATGAGTCCCTGTAAAATGAAGGATGATATTCAAGTGAGAAATTGGAGATCCATGCGCTAAGCTGTTTCTGGTCTCAAATATAGTCAACGCACCGGCCCGATCAATCGTCAAGTAGCACGTTGAGGTACCACCTGCATCCACCGGCTCTCCCAGCTGCTCGAGCTCGCCGTTGGGTCCAAGCGCGTAGGCGATAACGACTCCATTGTGATAGATATCCTCCGTGCAAGTGTAGACGACATTAAGTCGTGGGTGAATTCGCGAAAAGGCAGGATTAGGAATGAGCTTGGCGTCGCCGACAATGTTCAACAGCACAAGAGATCCGTCGCTTGGATGAAAGCGGTAGACATAGAGAGGATGCTTGGCTGGACTGCCGCGAGGACCATGAGCGAGAAGATCAAAGTCACTGTTGAGAGAATAAGACAGAAGGCAAAATGTCAGAGCGAAATTTCAAATGCAGTAGCGCTCCATAGCCAAGTCATGTCTACATTTTGCACGCATTCATGCCGCAATCGATTGAACATCAAACAAGAGGACTTTCTTCGACTTGCCTGTAGGATGTTACAAGGAACAGCTGGTTTTCGGCAAGGCTTCCCATCTCTTCGCGTTCAACCGACTGGGACACTGAGTGATTGCTCGCGTTGGAAACGGTCGAAGTCATGGTCGATAGCGTCATGGTCTGCTTCTTGTCAATGCTGATAACTTTATTGTCCATGATGGTTGATAGACACGACGAAGTGAGTGAACGGAACTAAGGCTTCAAAGCAGCTTTCGATCGATGGTCACTTCAAGGTTACCGGTCGATTGTGAGCCGAATTGGATTGGCGACATCACGCAGCGATCGAGCTAAGCCCGGCAGGCTCGCGATGGTTCGTTTCTTCAATCATGTACATTCTGAGCTATAGTGATTGTATCCTTTCATATTATGACGTGGCACTGCATTCCGTGGAATAGTCGCTTCGGTATCATTGGCTTCCATGGCGAAGCACGACCATCTGCCTCAAGGATAAGATCTTGGATCACAAACAAGCTTCGTTTTCATGATATTGAATCCTTTCGCCACGTAAGATGCGCGGGCGCGTGCCGACCTATCGCTAATCACAAATCCAATTGCGGGAACACACATGCACTCGACCGTTGAGGAACTGCACCTCACGAGATCCCAATTCTTTTTACAAGCGGAAAGTAAAACTACGCAAAGAACATCCCGTTGCAATCAATTAACTTGAGCGACGAGTCCGAGACCAAGTCAAAGAACACGCAGAAACACCGCGAGTGCATGCACACCATGGCGGCGACCCCTGACAATGTCGCAAGCGCAGGCTGCAACCAGAGTCCAGTCCTAGGAATGCTCCTTGACACAACGTCATTCGACGAGACGGACGACTTTGGAGTTGACACGGGCATGATTAAATCTGAAATCTGGGATGAACTGTCGCAGAGCCTAGGTGGTTCAGCCCCAGTCATGATGAGCAATGGACGTGTGAGACGTCGACTGCGATGGAAACCAAGAAGCATGATGAGAAAGAACAAGCAATGTGCGTCGACGAATCCACAACCTGCTGCTTGCTCGCAAGGTCGAGTTTCCCGGGGACGTGCGTCGTCGGGAGCTTCGCTGAATTCATGCTCCAATGGCTCGTTCGCGTCACGCTTCTCGAAGCGAAGTGAGCATAGCTTTACATCAATGGAGACGCAACTGAAGAACAACACAACCAAGGCTATGCTAGCAAAGCAGCCACACAGACTTCCTGTCAACTCGCCGTCGTTCGAGACACATTCATCAATGACGATTGACGGTGGTGGACCTGCCGCAGCGTTTGTTCGACAGGTCAGTGAGCTTTCTGCTTCTACTCTGGGGCACAAGATGTCGACCGACGGCAGTTTGGCTTTATCGCGAGTACCATCGACAGATTCCACATGCTCCTCATTGTCGGGACGCAGAGGTTTTCCTCCTCTATTTAAAAAGGGTGTCGCGGTTCGCCGGTTGTCGGGACGGAAGCAATCGACCACTGTCTATCGTGATGACGTGTCAGAATGTGGCAGTGAAGCGACGCCTGTCTTTACTTCCGTTCAATCTTTGAGCACAACCAAAGAAGCTAGTCAGCACTCCCTGTCAGCGGATGCACAGAGGGTTCAAGGAGCCCACTCAATGGAGAAGGCCGGAATAGCCATGGGAAGGCAAAGCTCCACCACTAGTCAGTCTTCTGTGCAAGAAATGCTACCATGCCTTTCTGCTGAAGACGTAGAACGCGAACGACAGATAGAATTACGCATACGAAAGACTGGTTTCGAACGACGCTTGTCATTTGGTCGCAACCGTAACCGGACAACTGCCAAGGTTGCCGCAGCAAGTCAATTTCAGAGCGGTGGTGTCTCCACAGCAGAAGTCATGAAAGATCAAGAATCGGAGATTGGCCTATCTCATCCGACAGCGACCAAACATAATTCTAAAAATGGATTAATCGCACGTTCGCTTCTTTCGAACGACCAAGCTACAAGTTTGTTGCAGTCGCCTGTATGCCAGTCATTACCTGTTGTCGACGAAGACAAGCGAGAGGATAGCGAGATGGGCTTCTCATTGCCCGATATAGAAAACGATGCGCGGGAGAGCGTAGGCCCAATATTCGAGCTGCCCAGTACTCCGCGAAGGGCGCTGTCACCGTCAACTATTGAAATGGGGCCCGGTGGCAAACCTATGTTAACTGTCCCCGTCGATCTAGATGATGGAACCTTTCTTGAAGCAGAGAAGAACTTGAAGGCAATCCATCAAATGGCGTCTGAGCATCTCAATCAGAGAGAGTTCACTGAAGCTCTTGAAGTGTTTGAAGAAATTTTGCGGGGTCAGCTGGCGAGACATGGCGAGAAGCATTACCGAATTGGAACGGCCTTGCACAATATCGGAATCGTGCATATGCGTCGGGGAGATTATCTGAAGGCCATTGATGTTTATCAAGATGCTATTGCGATACGCAAGCTGACACTCCCTGCCGATCATCCTGACATTGCCGTTAGTCTCGCCCAGCTTGGTGTCGCATACTTGGAAACCCATCAACACAAGAACGCCATTGCCGTGTTTCGCGAAGCTTTAAAGATCCGCCGAGAGTTTTACGGGCCAGTGCATCCAAAGGTTGCGAAAATTCTCAACAACATCGGATGTGCCTTGTTTGAGCTCAATGAAGTTGCCGTTGCCAAGATTGCGTTCGACGAAGCACTCCAGATTCAGCGGTACAATTTAAAGAGATTGCCAGTCAGCTCAAACGAGATTTCGAATCTGGCCTTGCTGAGTGTCGCGTCAACATTGTCGAACATCGGTTCCATCCATCTATTCATGGGATCATTCGACGAGGCAGCCGCCGTTTTGAAAGAAGCATTACATATTCAGCAGTGTATTTACGGTGAAGGTCATCCCATTGCCTGTCAGACGGAGGAAAGTCTCCGCTGGATTGAGCAGACGCCGAAGCTCAATCCATTATCGCTCAACGTATTTAGTTTCTTCTCTCAAGTCGCGAAGGCTTTTACAATGGCCAGAACCGATTTTGAATCACCAACTTCTCGAGCTATAAGTTCCTCGTCTAACTTTAAGGACACTAAAAGGCTCGCCCCTTTGTCCAATTCGTTGTTGGAAGCGGTCGAACAAAAGCTGGCGAATGGCATGCAGATAAGTTGCGGGGAATTACCGGGTCCGTACGATGAGGAGCATGAGTTGATCTCTAGGTATTCTGTTTGACAGGTAAAAAAGTTGTAAAGATTATCATTCTATAGGTGTCACTTGCATAACAAAACTAATTTCTCACTAATAGGACCGCCATAAGACAGTAGCTTACGATAAACATTTTCGACCAACTTACAAAGGCTGGCATCACATCACAATAAGGTAACCATAATATATAACGGCTTTTGATTGAAAAGCTTAAAATGCCCAAGAATCTCCAAACAGCCCCGTCGCGGATCTTGCGGCCATCCTCATTTTCCGCCCTCCATAATGCAAATGTCATTGTATCTCGCCGCAGTCTTACATACGTGCGAGTCTCCAACTGCTGAATGGGTCAAACAATGTCCGTAAAAGTCTTTCACTTGGTGGCAGTCGCGTAAAGTATTGCCGCTCACCATGGAAGCAACGACAGGATGAAGATCCTTCTTTCGCAGCTTCGGGCTGGGAGGCAATCGGTTCGATGTAGTCGTTCGTGACTTGGCAACTGTATCATCCTCTCCAAAACTGCTCATGGAACCCATAGAGCTGTCTCGTTGGTGGCGGGAGGTGGAGGGGCTGGAAGATATAGTGCTCATGGTCAGCTGCTCTCGAACTTGTGAAGAGAGTCAAATTCTTCGCGCACAGAACAAACGCAACTCGCGTCAGCATCGTGAAGAATTCATTTTGTCGGAGTGGTACATAAACTACCTGCCCATGCAGCTTGCACTCTTATGTCGTCTTACTCAATATTCTACTCTCTACTTCCAGAAGTTATTAGTGTTTAACCTTCTAAATGTATTTAAGGGCATCGCAACCCATTGCGCTCCATCCATTCGGTTATGGAACGCGCTCTGTCACTCGATTTTCAAAGTTTGCATCGTCCGTCCCAAGGCTGTATGAGGCACGTTGAAAAGAGCTTTCCCAGTTTGGATCAATGCTTGCGACTTGGTAGTTCTGGTTGCATTTTGGGTTCGTGTTGGAGCAGCACACGTCGCAGCAACTGCATTTTACTTTGGGATTATTCCCTCCGCAATCAGCGCTGATAAAGTCACGAGTCAAATTACCGCTCGTCTCGGGTGCGTTAAGACTTTGAAGCTTGCAGATTGGTTCCAAACTGCCGCTTAAGCCAGTGTTATCCAAAAAGATGGAGCGAAGGGACGAAAGTTTGTTCATCTGAGACGGCAACGCGCCCTTGATACCCAAGTTGCGATTTAACAGCAGAAACTCAAGATAAGTAAGACGACCAAGCTCCGATGGTATGTTTCCGTTCAGTGAATTGTTGTCGAGATCCAACAACTTAAGCTTGGTCATATTAGTGCCCAACCAGGCGGGGATTGTACCGTTTCGGTTCGTTCCCTTTAAAGAGAGCTCCGTAATATTAGTCATCAGGCCGAACAAGGGAGGAATAGGACCCTTGGCAAATTTGTTATTGGCCAGAAAAAGGTATTCAAGAGGCAGCATTCCAATGCGTCCTGGAATAGGCCCAGTCAATGTGTTATTCGAAACATCCAGATGAAAGAGCCTGGTCAGATTCACTAGACTAGGGTGAAGCGGTCCCTTAATGAGATTCTCCTGCAAGGAAATATACTGCAGCGCCGTATTCTTGTTAATATTCGATGGAAACGAGCCAGAGAGACGGTTGCCATGAAGGTCAAGCAACTGTAAGTTTGGCATTCCAAAGAAGTGCGACGGCAGCTGGCCAGTGTAGTTGCCGTTTGACATATCGAGTCGCGAAAGATTCTTTGCATTCTTCAAGAACTCATCGTCAATATTTCCGTAAAAGTTGTTGCCTTGCATGAATAAAAATTTTAAGTTGGTCATCTTGTTGAAGGTCGTGGTGATGGTGCCGGTGAGCTTGTTGTCGTCGAGAAAGACGCTTGCCAATTTCGTGAGCTTGCTGAGATCGGGAAGTCGACCGCCAAGGTAATTGTTGGACGTCATGAGTACTTCGAGATCCGTCAGCGTCGATAAACAAGGAGGCAGGGTGCCAATGAATCCACCGTAGTTCACAATCAAGGCTTTCAGGCGCTTAAGCTTGCAAACGTTCGCGCCAACACTGCCTCGCATCTTGTTTCCGCTCACATCAAGCTGCGTCAGAGTTGTCAGTTTAGTAACTTCCGACGGAATGCTACCAGTAAGCTTGTTATAACCTATATGATTTCATTGAGTCACAAGTACTGAGCAAGTAGTGCGACGGTAATTGGGATTCTATGCAAGGCAATAACGTACCTAAGCGAACAGCGGTCACTTCTTTCGTTTCTCTGTCACAGTATATACCATTCGCTTGGAAATCGACACCAGTAGTCGTCATGACCGGAAGGGGTGCATTCCAAAAACAAATGTCATTCTGTGACAAGAAACCGTACTGGTTTTTCCAGTCCGCTCCATTCAGAGCATACCAAAGCAGGCCACTAACGTAGCGAGTAATGTACTTGTATCCTTCCGATGAAGATCCATCCTTGTCTGACGGTAAAGCCATGTTCATGCCATCAATATTTGCAATCCAATTGGCCGCCAAACTCTGCGGCGACCCTCCAAGTTGCAAGTCTTCCTTGCTTGAAACTCCAGTCGCCGCAATGTATTTGATAACTTGCGAAAGTGACGCCTGCCGCGGCGGAGGTTCATTGACTTTTGCCTGCTGCTTCTTGTTGCTGACTCCAGCGCCAAGACTAATGCAGGCAATCACCACGAGAGCAACAACAATGGCAATGCAAAAGTATTTGAATTTGCCTTTGCGATGCTGCGGCAATGAATGACGCAATTCTTCCGGAGATGGAAGCGACGATCCATGGTCCGCAGTGTCAATTGGAACATCCGACATTTCTTCGTCGAACGGCTCATCGCCCATGTCGTTGGAGTCGGACTTGTACAAGCTTTGCTCCGGCTGCTGCTGATTCGAGTTGGGCGAGTGGAGGTTCGCACCATTCGTCATTTCTGCGTCGGCAAAGTCGGCGTCATCGTCCTCGATTTTACCGTTCATTCTTCTGTTTCACCAAAAAAATTGACAAAGACTCTTTCAGCCGTCGCCTGGTCAAGCGCAAGTCGTGGGGCTTGGTTCAACTGCTAATGATGATTCGAGGTCGCCTTGGGCTCGGAAGCGCAAATCGCCCCGATATGCTGGCGCGCTCGCCATTTCCAATGCGACTCGTCGAGAAACATCAAATCCAGCCAATGAAAACGCATCATTGACTCATTCAGTACCAGAGCGACTTTCAAATGCAAGACTGCTTGCAACCACTGAAAAACGCCTCCGACGGAACATTTCATTTGCATCCATCACCCCAGCTATAAATCATGGGATTCTTTATTACCAAAAAGCAAAAGCAGCTCATGAAGGAGCGCAGGCGAAAGATGAAGCAGTTTGCTGACTCTGGTGGCGTCTTAACGGACGAGAAAGTGATTGGCAAGGAGAACAAGAAGCGCCATCACTCGGAAACGACAATCACCACCAAAGCTGCATCAGCACTACCGACAACGGAACAGAAGGCTACAAGCGTCATTGTCATTCCAGCAAATTTGTATCAGAAGGATGCGAAGAAGTTTCGAAAAGACGCCCGTCGCAAGGCTCGCGAGCGAGGTCACGACGAATCTCTCCTCGTCTTTGAGTCACCGCATGACGAGCAAGCAGCAAGCGCGGCACCTCCTCCACGCAAAAGACCCAAACAAAGCTTTCCATCCATCAAGGAACTTGTCGAGCAGGAAAAGAAACTCAAGGTGCAGCAGCAAAAGGACGACGTCGTCAAGTCGGAGGAGGATGCCTTGACGGACGCTTACAAGTCACGCTACGTTGCCCTCGATTGTGAAATGGTGGGCATTGGATCCAGCGGCAAGCAGGGAGCACTGGCACGCGTCAGTATCACCGACTGGGACGGCAAGGAGTTAATGGATACCTTTGTCAAGGTTCCAAGTCGAGTGACAGACTTTCGTACGCATGTTTCGGGAGTCAAGCCAAAACATTTGCGCAATGCCATGGAAGTGAACGAGTGTCGGCAAGCCGTTTCAGCCATTCTAAAGGACAAGATATTGGTGGGGCATGCGTTGAAGAATGACTTGGATGCGCTGCTGCTGCAGCATCCCAAGCAGGACGTTCGTGACACGGCCAAGTATCGTCCCTTTCAGCGATTGGGCAATAACAAATGGCGACCACGAAAGCTGCGTGACTTGGTCAAGGAGAATTTGGACAAGGCTATCCAAGTGGAAGGTGAGTCGCATGACTCTTTGGAAGATGCGAGAGCGACCATGGAGCTATTTCAGCTGGTGAGAAAGCAGTGGGAAGCCGAGTTACTAGAAAAACCGTCGAAAACTAAGGCATAAAGAAACAAATCGACATACAGCATAGCAGTCTATCGTGTTTATCGTCTTGGCAGTTTATTTCGTTGTGTGCAGTTGTAAGGGTTCAAGCAGCGGGATCTCCAACGCGTCTGAGCTGTCAGTCAGTCGCGTTACGATATAATCATCAGTCAGCTTTTTCGCAACTCACTGTCAGCTTTCGCATTTCGATTCCAACTCACTCGCTTCGACCGACTCGGATTGTTGAAGCTTGAGAAGAGAATGAACAGGGAACTATACTTGTTCTTGTTCGTATTTGCATTATTCGCTACATACTCTGGCGTTGAGGCCTTTGGCGCTACAAAGAGCGCCATGTTGCTCGTGCCCTCGCAAGTCCTCTTTCAGCATTCTCCACCGAATTGTCGAACAGCTTGTTTGTTGCATCAGTCGTCGCCGGCGACTAGCACAGCAGCGCGAGATACAGAACCAATGGAATCGAAGAATACGAGGCGCAACAGAAAGAAAAATCAACGAAAGAACAAGAAACGACGACAACAGTCGGGCGAACCTCAACCATTGGATGAATTTGCAACAACCAGCAAGGTAAACGAAACAACAGCAATAACAGAAAACGCATCTGCGACCAATGCTTCTTTGAGTCCAATACTATCAACTCTGCTTGCTACTGCTGATCCAGTGGACCAGTCTAACCTCATATACCCCAAATCGGGAGACTTTCCCGATGTGTACTGGCGATCTGTTTCCATGGAACACTTACGGATGCACCCAAAGTTTCAACCATTGCCTCTGCCACACGATATTACTCGTCTAGACTCTTTGGAGGATGTGAAACTTTTTCGGCAAGACTCGTGGCAGTGGGATGCTCTCCATGACGGACGATGCACGACTTCGCAAGCTGTCGCAGCATTGGGATTCTTGGAGCCGCTGACGGGGCAAATCTTGAACGTGCCGAGATACTGGCAACGCGGAGGCGTTGGAGCCTTTCATAGGCTGCGACAACCGGCACTAAGGACACTGGATAAGATGAACAAGGTGCTTCGCGTTCACGACAATTATGATCTCAACAATCAAGACTGTGGCAAGCCATTGCTGTGGAAGCGACGGAATGACAGGAACAGCAATGGGCTATTTGAATACGATTATCTTTACCAGACACCGGAATCAGAAATCAAAAGACGTCAAACATCTCTCCGTAAACTGTTTCAACATCAAGTTTCCATCAAGACGATTCGAATGGCCTGGGGCAATGCGCAGGAGGCGACATCATTGTTGACGGCACTCAACTACTTTTCCGAGCGGGATCCAGGTTTTGTTATGAAAGAAACGGGAATGTGTGGGGCAGGTCTTGATTTGAATCAGACACAAAGTTCTCTCTTGGTTGGAGCTAGTCCTGATGCCATTCTGTGTCACTCGAATGGATCAATCGAGGCATTGGAAGTGAAGAATCATTGCCCCTTTGTCGTTCCATGGATTGCCAAGGGCAAGCGACGACACAAACATCGTTTCAATGTCGCTGACGTTCCGTTTGATGATCACTCCAAGGTATTTTCACACTACATTCCTCAGCTAATGATGGAGATGCTTTGCCTGGGACCCGAGTGCAGATCTGTTGTGTTAGTCCGGCAGACCGCCACCAACGGAGCACTGTTACTGCGACTGCATCGTGACGATGATTGGATCAGCGACATGATTCATTTTCTCGAGCGCTTCCAGACAGAGTTCGTGGACAAGGACGAGGCTCCTCCGCAAAACTTCTTTTGGGATGATCAAGACAAGCTCGATAAGCGAGAAAATTCGCGCTATCGACGATTTGTCAACAAGACTTTAGAAATTCGCAACTCGATTCAAGTCATTGCCCATATCCCTCATCACAAGGTACAGCGCGTTGCTGCCGCGGCACCCCTGTTTCTTGATTGAAGCTATATTTTTCCCACATGCATTGATGCACAGCCTAATAGACTTTAGACATATACATACGTTGTGACAGTTTTGACACCCTCAATTTGCATTGATGTAAAGCATCCTCCTATGGCACTGCTCTGCAGCCTTTGCTAGGAGTAGGCACTACATGCCTACCCATGGAATGGTCTGCAGGCTGGGTGTGACCAACACCCCAAATTATGGAATCATACCACTACAATGCCCCGTGCCCTGGCCACCCAACAACCCAATGAGTCAGGCAAAACATGTCCAGGGCGTGCCATTGACATGCGGATGGTCTGAAATGGTGCAAAACGGACTGCCTGGAGGCCTACGCCATGGAATGGTCTGCAGGCTGGGTGTGGCCAACACCCCAAATTATGGAATCATACCACTACAATGCCCCGTGCCCTGGCCACACAACAACCCAATGAGTCAGGCAAAACATGTCCAGGATGTGCCATTGACATGAGGATGGTCTGAAATGGTGCAAAACGGACTGCCTGGAGGCCTACACCATGGAATGGTCTGCAGGCTGGGTGTGGCCAACACCCCAAATTATGGAATCATACCACTACAATGCCCCATGCCCTGGCCACCTAACAACCCAATGAGTCAGGCAAAACATGTCCAGGGTGTGCCCATTGACATGAGGATGGTCTGACACGGTGCAAAACGGACTGCCTGGAGGCCTACACCATGGAATGGTCTGCAGGCTGGGTGTGGCCAACACCCCAAATTATAGGTTCATACCACTACAATGCCCCATGCCCTGGCCACCCAACAACCCAATGAGTCAGGCAAAACATGTCCAGGGTGTGCCATTGACATGAGGATGGTCTGAAATGGTGCAAAATGGACTGCCTGGAGGCCTACACCATGGAATGGTCTGCAGGCTTGCAAAAGGTGTGGCCCAACAACCCCAAACATTGATGGAGATCATACCACTACAATGCCCCTGTCCCTGGCCAACACCCCAAAAAACAACCCCAATGCAGTGCTGGCAAAACCATAATGTCCAGGGTGTGCCATTGACATGAGGATGGTCTGAAATGGTGCAAAACAGGACTGCCTGGAGTGTCACCAACACCCCAAATATGGAATGCATAACCAGCCGGCCACCCAACAACCCAATGAGAGGCAAAATATGTCCAGGGTGTGCCATGGACATAGATGGTCTGCAGCTGCCTACACCATGGAATGGTCTGCAGGCTGGGTGTCACCAACACCCCAAATTATGGAATTGATCATACCACTACAATGCCCCGTGCCCTGGCCACCCAACAACCCAATGAGTCAGGCAAAACATGTCCAGGGTGTGCCATGGACATGAGGATGGTCTGAAATGGTGCAGAACAGACTGCCTGGAGGCCTACACCACGGACTGGTCTGCAGGCTGGGTGTGGCCAACACCCCAAATTATGGAATCATACCACTACAATGCCCCGTGCCCTGGCCACCCAACAACCCAATGAGTCAGGCAAAACATGTCCAGGGTGTGCCATTGACATGAGGATGGTCTGAAATGGTGCAAAACGGACTGCCTGGAGGCCTACACCATGGAATGGTCTGCAGGCTGGGTGTGGCCAACACCCCAAATTATGGAATTGATCATACCACTACAATGCCCCGTGCCCTGGCCACCCAACAACCCAATGAGTCAGGCAAAACATGTCCAGGGTGTGCCATGGACATGAGGATGGTCTGAAATGGTGCAAAATGGACTGCCTGGAGGCCTACACCACGGACTGGTCTGCAGGCTGGGTGTGGCCAACACCCCAAATTATGGAATCATACCACTACAATGCCCCCTGCCCTGGCCACCCAACAACCCAATGAGTCAGGCAAAACATGTCCAGGGTGTGCCATTGACATGAGGATGGTCTGAAATGGTGCAAAACGGACTGCCTGGAGGCCTACACCATGGAATGGTCTGCAGGCTGGGTGTGGCCAACACCCCAAATTATGGAATCATACCACTACAATGCCCCGTGCCCTGGCCACCCAACAACCCAATGAGTCAGGCAAAACATGTCCAGGGTGTGCCATTGACATGAGGATGGTCTGAAATGATGCAAACGGACTGCCTGGAGGCCTACACCATGGAATGGTCTGCAGCCTGGGTGTGGCCAACACCCCAAATTATGGAATCATACCACTACAATGCCCCGTGCCCTGGCCATCCAACAACCCAATGAGTCAGGCCAAACATGTCCAGGGTGTGCCATTGACATGAGGATGGTCTGAAATGGTGCAAAACGGACTGCCTGGAGGCCTACACCACGGACAGGTCTGCAGGCTGGGTGTGGCCAACACCCCAAATTATGGAATCATACCACTACAATGCCCCGTGCCCTGGCCATCCAACAACCCAATGAGTCAGGCCAAACATGTCCAGGGTGTGCCATTGACATGAGGATGGTCTGAAATGGTGCAAAACAGACTGCCTGGAGGCCTACACCACGGACAGGTCTGCAGGCTGGGTGTGGCCAACACCCCAAATTATGGAATCATACCACTACAATGCCCCGTGCCCTGGCCACCCAACAACCCAATGAGTCAGGCAAAACATGTCCAGGGTGTGCCCTTGACATGAGGATGGTCTGAAATGGTGCAAAACGGACTGCCTGTAGGCCTACATCATTGAATGGTCTGCAGGCTGGGTGTGGCCAACACCCCAAATTATGGAATTGATCACACCACAATGCCCCGTGCCCTGGCCATCCAACAACCCAATGAGTCAGGCAAAACATGTCCAGGGTGTGCCATTGACATGAGGACGGTCTGAAATGGTGCAAAACGGACTGCCTGGAGGCCTACGCCATGGAATGGTCTGCAGGCTGGGTGTGGCCAACACCCCAAATTATGGAATCACCACTACAATGCCCCGTGCCCTGGCCACCCAACAACCCAAAGAGTCAGGCGAAACATGTCCAGGGTGTGCCCTTGACATGAGGATGGTCTGAAATGGTGCAAAACGGACTGCCTGGAGGCCTACACCATTGAATGGTCTGCAGGCTGGGTGTCACCAACACCCCAAATTATGGAATTGATCATACCACTACAATGCCCCGTGCCCTGGCCACCCAACAATTCAATGAGTCAGGCAAAACATGTCCAGGGTGTGCCATTGACATGAGGATGGTCTGAAATGGTGCAAAACGGACTGCCTGGAGGCCTACACCATGGAATGGTCTGCAGGCTGGGTGTGGCCAACACCCCAAATTATAGGTTCATACCACTACAATGCCCCATGCCCTGGCCACCCAACAACCCAATGAGTCAGGCAAAACATGTCCAGGGTGTGCCATTGACATGAGGATGGTCTGAAATGGTGCAAAACGGACTGCCTGGAGGCCTACACCATGGAATGGTCTGCAGGCTGGGTGTGGCCAGCACCCCAAATTATGGAATTATACCACTACAATGCCCCATGCCCTGGCCACCCAACAACCCAATGAGTCAGGCAAAACATGTCCAGGGTGTGCCATTGACATGAGGATGGCGTAGATTTTGGTCTGACTCTCATCAGATCGGTCCCTTCCCCCTGTGGCAAAGTGAAAATTCTTGCTCGCAGAACACGTTTTCAGTACAAGGTCTACATGAGTTTCTACGCGGACACGGCTTCTTGGGGCTCGATAATGGTCAACTGATTTTTTTCGGAATTGTACCAAGTAAGCCACACCAGCAAGGCACCACATGACCAGTCCCATTATTTTTTAAACATGAAGTATGGTAAAACTCCTTACCACCAAACTTGTCATCCTCTGGCTCTCAGTCTATCCATAGCATTTAACTGAACACCAGGTGTGCTATCAAATGACCCAACAGGTGATCCAAGTGCCAAGCAAGTGCAGCACCTAGCGCAGGGCCTATTTCTCCTTCCCAGTGCAGTACCAAGCTTGTTCCCTCTGTGGCTCCCATTCTGTCTCCCAGCATTCACCCCAGCAGCTTGCCATTGAGTGTGCCACCAAGTGATCCAAGCACCAATCCCAGTGTGTCACCTATCGCAGGGCCCAGTCTCCTCCCAAGTGCAGCACCAAGCTTGTCACCCTCTGTGGCTCTAAGTTTGTCTCCAAGCTCTCACCCCGCAACTTGCTTTCAAGTTTGCCATCAAATGACATAAGCGCAAGCCAAGTGAGTTGCCTTGTGCAGGGCCCAGTCTTCTTTCAAGTGCAGCACCAAGCTTGTCATCCGTGGTGGCTCCCAGTGGGTCTCCCAGCACTCACCCAAGCAGCATGCCATCAAGTTTGCCGTCTACGGTAGTGACCCAAGTGCCAAGCCAAGTGAGTCACCTAGCGCAGGACCCAATCTTCTTCCCGGTACAGCACCAAGCTTGTCACCCTCCGTGGCTCCCAGTGGGTTTCCCAGCACTCACCCAAGCAGCATGCCATCAAGTTTGCCATCTACAGTAGTGACCCGAGTGCCAAGCCAAGTGAGTCACCTAGCGCAGGACCCAGTCTTCTTCCAAGTGCAGCACCAGCCATCAATTGACCCGAGCAATAAGCCTAGTGCGTCACCTACGGCAAGCCCTATTTTTTCTCCTTTCCAGTGCAGCACCTCAAGTGACCCATGCACCAAGCCCTGTGAGTCACCAACCGCAAGACTTACTCTCTTTCCCAGTGCAACACCACGCTTGCAGCATGACACAATCTCCTTCCCCATGCAGCACCAAGGTATGCACTCATCCTTTTGTTCAATGAAACTTAGTGCCTACATTCCGGGTGCCCAACTACCACGCAGTCAGGTCAGACCTGTTGTTATGGTGATTCAGTCGACTGTCAACTGAAGGGCTCGGTGGTTACTACTTGCAAGTAACTAGAAATCAAAGAAGGTCTGCTTCGTTTGGTAACTGTGAGTGTTTAGTGTTACTGCTATAATTTACTGCCATTGCAGGCCGAGTCTCGCCGAGGTGCTGGCTTGCTTGGGCCTGCTATGTATGATAGCCAGTGAACTTGCCGTCTTGCGGGTAATTAGGGTGCTTTGGCGTTTGTAGCCATTTTTAACTGGTGATAGAACAAATAGTTAGAGAGTAAGTCAGTTGGATGCTTCGCCATCCCCTTGCCAATGGCGAGGGTGTCATCGCCATCGTCAGTCTGTGGCAAGGCTGGTTTGTGGGGACCGAACCGAATCCCGCCTGATCCTTCGATGTCGCATGGACGTCCGCCTATGTCGCATAGACATCCAACACTCCCTTTTTGGTAGGTACCCTTACCAGCCCTGGACTGTGAGCCGGTGCTTGGTGAGGATATCCAGTGGTACACTCTTGGTGAGTATGTCCGCGCGCTGTTCTTCCGTGTCAATAGGGAGGATGCTGATCTCTCCTGAGTTGACGTAGCTGCGGAAGTGGTGGTACTGCACAGTGATGTGCTTGGTGCGAGGGCGCATCTTGTGTACGTTGCTGATCTCAAGGCATGCGCTGTTATCCTCAAACACTTTGCAGTGTAGGGTTGGAGTGGTAGGCTCAAACTTGAAGCCGGCTGCCTTGAGCTCCTTGGTTAGCTCCATGAGTGGTATGACTTCCCGTAGTGCCATGCTGAGGGCAATGTACTCCGACTCGGTGGTGGATAGGGCTATCTGAGTCTGCATCTTGCTGGCCCACACAAGAGGGCATCCTGCATAGTATATGATGTACCCGGTTCTTGACCTGGCCGTGTCTGGGTCGGTAGGCGCCTCGTTGGGATCCCAGTCACCAATCCAGTTGGCGTCAACGTAGCACTCAAAAGAGTCTCCAGTGGGGCGGTATATCATGCCCTTGTCCCGACTTCCTGCCAAGTACCTGCAGATCCACTTGATGGCCTGCCCGTGTTCCTGCTTGGGTGCGCTGGAGAACCTGGCGCATTGGTGCACTGCTTGGGCGATGCCTGGTCGAGAGCAGCGCTCCAGGTGGTTCAACTTGCCCAGTACTGACCGGTAGTCAAAGCTGTTGTCAAATGGTTCAGAGTTGGAGTGGCGAGTGAGGATCTTTGAGGTGCTGGCTGGAGTGTGCTTGATGGCGACGTTGGCCTTCTCAAGTTGCACGTCAATGAGGATCTGCTCAATCAAGTGGGGCTGCGTGAGGTAAATTTCGTCACCTTTCCTCTCTATCTTGACTCCTAGGAAGTCGCCTAACTCGCCCTCCACTGTGAGGTTAAGTCCAGTATCTCGCATGTCTTGCAAGATGGTCTCTATCTCTTTCTCGTCTGGGCCGCAGAGGATGGAGTCGTCGCAGTATAGCACGTATAGGGACTTGCCTCAATAGAAAAGGCACTCGTCCACTTTGCTTTGAGTGAACCCCACGGCTTTTAACTTGTTTACCAAGTGCTTGTTCCAGGTTCTGCCCGAGTCGCATCCCCCGTATGTGTTCTTCTTGACGTGTAGCACTGATGCTCCTGGCGGCTCGCCTGGTACTTCGAAACCCTTTGGGATCTCCATGTATATGGTGTTAGACTTGGCCTCCGCTTGGTTGTAGGCCTGTACGAAATCAATTTGCCTTGTGTGCCACTTAAGTTGAAGGGCTTTGGCAATGACGAGGCGAATGGTAGCCCAGGATGCGACGGGGGCGTAGGTCTGATCATAATGGACCCCCTTGACCTGCTTGGATCCATCCAAGTTGAGCCGAGCTTTCCACTTGTATATCTCGCCGGTGGTGATGCGCCGCTTGCGCTTCATAGCCCACACTGCTGGGAGGGGAACGACTCCCTTGGGAACTTGGCCCCTTGGTACTACCTCCCAGATGCCATTGTTGGCTTGGTCGTCAATCTCCTTCTGGGCCGCCTTGAGGAACTCCTCCCTATCTTCTGACTGCATGGCCTGGTGCCAGTACATGGTATCTTCTGAAGAGCCCGCGGCGAAGGGGGTTGGCGTTGCAAACTCGGCTGGTTCTGCCAGGGCCTCGTACGCCACGTAGCTGCCTCGAGTCTGTCCCAGCTCCTGCTCCATGGACTCGGCCAGGTACTCAAAGTTCGCTGGGTCAGGGGACTCCTTGAGTAGTTCAGAGCGCATGGCCTGTATGAGTTCGCGGGTGGTGCGCCCTCCTCTGAGTTCGGATCGGTATTGCTGACCTTCCTCTGTGAGGCGCCTGATGCGCTGTGACCTCCTCAGCAGTGGTGCTGCCTCGCTTGCGGGTTCGGTGGGAGTTGCTTCTGGTGGACCCTCAGCGGGGCCCGGAGTATCTGCGGTGGGCTCCGCCTCCCTTGGTGGAGTCCCCTGAGTGTGCGCTTGGCCTGGCGCTTCCTGGGCCTCGAGGTGGCCGTCCTCTACAGCAGGGTGGTAGCTGGACTGATCAGGCTCGACAAATGAGACTTGCTGGGCTTTGCTGTAAAGGCTCTTGTTCTGTTGGTCCAAAGCCTCTTCGGAGTCTCCCTTGGTCGACACTGGCGAGAGGAAGTGGCAGCGGTCCTGCCACTGTGACGTTGGCAGGCATCCGTCAAAGGCCTTGCGCATGGTTTGGAAACTTGGGTCAAAGTGCACGTGAAACTGCGGAGAGGCCAGGCCTGTTTCCAATGATAGCACCAGGGCGACGGAGCGTGCGTGTTGGGGAGAGTGCCTGAGGTATACTCCTATTCCTTCCATTTGTCCTTGCTCGTTACGTAGGTGTACACTGGGCAGCCAAAGGGTGAGCTGTGCTTTGGGTTGAATGAAGCCGGAGCCCCTGTAAAGACCTCTATGGGGATGAGTTTGTCGCTCAGGCCTGGTGTGACGTTCTTGGACTCATTCGCCACACGGAGGGCGTATGGCCACAAGTTGGTGGTGATTGCGCTTGGCCATCGCTTAGTGGCATGGATCATCATGGTGCGGGCCTGATCCTGTAGCTCCCTGATGCGGCGTTCTGCAATGCCGTTTTGGAAGTGGGCGTCAACCCCACAGAAGGTGAGCTGCTGCCCGGCTTGGGTGCAGGCCTGCCTCCATAGGTTGTCCGCAAACACGCCGTTGTCGGCCCGGTAGTGCAGCACCTGTACCCCGACGAAGGAGCAGTATAACTCGAAGGCCGCCTTGGCCTCCAGGGTCTCTTCGGCCGAGGTGGTCTTCTTGAGGTGGATGTAAGAGAAGCGGCTGAATTGGTCCACAAATACCGTGGCGCACATGTAGCGGCGTTTAGTCGGTGTGCCTCGTAGCTGGGCAATCAGGCCTGGGGTGTAGGACACAAGCTGGTCAACCGACACGCACTCGCCTGGCTTGGTGGCCAGGAGCTTGTCCGCTCCCTTGAGGGCATTGGGCTGATTAGTGCGCCATGGCCGCCTGGTGGCCTTGCCGTATAGGCAGCTGGTGCACAATGGAATTGGGCGTTTGGCTAGGCGTCAAGGAAGGATCCCCATGCGGGCCATCTCCTGGATGCGCGCTGGCGCTGCATGATTCAAGTTGTGATGCCATCGGAGGAACTCAGCAGAGGCATCTTGAGGCAGAGTGTCTTCTTCATCCGGACTGACTTGATTGTGAAGGCTTTGCCCGGGACCGTCGAGGTGGAAGTCGGTGGATAGAGGCTCTGGCCTTGGTAGCAGCGGCGAGGGCCGCGTCATTCGTTCCCCCCAGAGGCCAATGGTGAGTCCGCAGGTGAGTCTGCAGGATCAAAGGGAAGGATGGCCGCGTCGAAGCAGACGGGACATGTGTCCGGAAGCGGTCCCAGGGTGGCCTCGTAGGCGAGAAAGTTGGAGAAGCCTGGGGTGGAGTGCATGATGGCCACGTTGGAATCGGGGTCCAAGGGGATGGTACGCTGCCGGCGGCGCTGGTCCCAGTAGAGGACAATGCGGTCAGAGAAGGTGAGCGAGTAGGTGCCGTCCGGTTCCGGAGAGTTGTCCTTGGCGAGTTGGGCCCAGTGTTGGGGGCTGAGGAGCCGACTGTGGGCCAAGGCATCGTAGAGCAAGTTGGGTATGTCGATGGTGTAGGGCGCGCCTTGATCGTCTTCAATCTCGTAGCGGCCGGGCCCTTGGAGGAATGGACTGCCCTGCGAGCCATGGATGCCCACAATGGTGCTCTGGATGGGCCGCGGAGGGCGGTAGAAGTCCGTAAGCCGATTGGTTATGCAGTAGGAGGCACAATTGTCCACTCGGATGGGCTGGGAGTCAGTATCAAAGTGTGCCCGCCTGGGCTTGTTGAGTGAGGAAGCTTGGGATGCAAAGGCCACGAGGGTGGACGAATGAACTGGGACTGAGTCCGTCTCTGCCTGCACCTCGGGGGTGTGCAGCAGGAGTTGGTGGAGGTGCGTGGTGTAGCGGCATCCATTGGCACTCGGAGCGCAGAATGGCGTTGGAGCTGGATGGCCGTAGAGGTAGTTAACCAGTTCATTGTATGCCCTTGCTCGACGCACAAAGTCCAAAGGTATGAGGTGGGCTGTGCGCGGCGGCCGCTTGTGTCGTGCTAGCTCCCGTTTCGGGCGATGGCCCAGGCGGGAGTCTGCGGTAGCCATGATGGCCCACGACGCTATATGAAAGTAGCATAGTCGCCGGGCCCACTGGTTGGAGTGATGTTGGCGTCGGGGAGCGAAGGGGTAGCTATGGCGCAGGCGGCAGCGCAAGCGAGGGTAGCTGAAGGACGGCCACAGCAGATGCTTGAACCACTGGAAGGCCTGTGGAACCCATTGCTGGAGTACTTGGCGGTACTTGCTGCGCGATGGTGGCCTTGGTGAGTGGTTGCCTGGTATGGTGGGCTTGTCGGTGTCGTCGTTAGCTGGTGCGAGAGTCTGACGGGTAACGCTCATGAGAATGGCTTGAATGTTACGCATTAGACCCCCGATCAGCCCGCAAAACACTAAGATAATGTTCCACGGGCCTCCGCATCAGGCGTCCTCCTCACTGTTCTGGCCATACAGAGCCATGTTGGAGACGAGAGTGGAGTTTGGGGTAGTCGCCGAGGCGGCCGCCGTCTCGGGCGGAGGCGCTCTTGGAGGAGCTTGGTTCTTTGCCTTGTGGCAGTCCGCTGCCTTGTGCTGACCCCACTTGGCGTGGTGAGAGCACCAGATCCAATCCATCTCCTTGCCCTTGGCATTCTTGGCCTTCTTGTAGAGGACGCCGTCGCTTGGGGGAGTGATCATCCACTTTGGAGTGTTCTCCGTGTGCTGGCGCTGGCGCTCCTCTCTGGTCTTTTCGCCGACTCCTGCCTTGATCTTGAGGGCCTTGAGCTCCGTCTGCAGGGCGATGACTCTGGCGTCCGCCTTGGTAGCTTCCGTCCAGAGCTTGGCTTCCACCTTCATGCGATAGTAGGCCGAGATCTGAGCCATGAGCTCATCGGCCGTCAGGTTCGGGAAGGACCCGCTGGTGTAGTCATCTTGTTTGCGCTCAATCATGCGTTTGAACGCCCCGTTGGTGACGGTGGTGTATGCCTGGAAAAGCATGGATATCTGGTTTGGAGTGACTTGACCCCGGTTCTGTAGGTCCTGATCAATGCGCCGTACATGATCATGAAACTTGTCGATGTTGTAATCGAATGCATCACCCAGTTTGGTGCCCGAGCACTCCATCATCTCCTTGTGGAGGTTGAAGATGGTGGCCTGGGAGTCCAGCACCGTCTTCGTGATGATCACCATGAGGAGGGCCACTCCTGACACGGTGATGACCTCCTCGCCGGCCGAGTTCTCCGTCTTGATCTTGTAGTCAGCCGCCGCGAGGCGGACACGAGTCTTGATGTCCGGCTCGAGGGAAGACAAGATGGTGGAGGCGAGCTGGTTGTCGGACTGAGCCATGCGGGTCTGCGTGCCAAGGAACGTTTTGGCGAAAGCTTGGACCTTGGCCAGGTCCAACTTGCCGTACTCGGTGATCAGGTTGGCAATGGTGGCAAGCTTGCCATCCTTCATGGGCGCTGCGCCCTCCTTGGTTGGAGTAATGGGCACGTCGAAGACGTTCCACCCAAACTGGGTCCCTTTGTCGTCCAAGTCCGCCAAGAAGCCAGCTAGCTCCTCGGACTTGCCCGAAAACTTCTTGTCCAGTCCTTTGGAGGACTCGATAAACACCTTCATGTTCTTGGCATCGTTGAACGCCATGGGGGCGTTGCTCGCCAAGGGAGTGAGCTGGTACGCCAGTTGGCCATCGCTTGGAGCGGTCGTCGTTGTCGACTCCGACTGGGCGGATCTTCCTGCTAGGGCTTCAGCGACGGCGGCTGCGATGGCACTGCGGAGGGCAGTTTCGTTGGCTTCCTGGTCTTGGAGACGGCGAGCCTCGGAGGCGGCAAGGGCCACCTCATTGGCCCGCTGCATCGCTGCAAGGCGATTCGTGAGATCAAGAATCTGGACGTCCATGTTGGATTGCTGTTGTTGTTGCGGGTTGCGCAGAGGAAGCGTGTTGTTATGGTGATTCAGTCGACTGTCAACTGAAGGGCTCGGTGGTTACTACATGCAAGTAACTAGAAATCAAAGAAGGTCTGCTTCGTTTGGTAACTGTGAGTGTTTAGTGTTACTGCTATAATTTACTGCCATTGCAGGCCGAGTCTCGCCGAGGTGCTGGCTTGCTTGGGCCTGCTATGTATGATAGCCAGTGAACTTGCCGTCTTGCGGGTAATTAGGGTGCTTTGGCGTTTGTAGCCATTATTAACTGGTGATAGAACAAATAGTTAGAGAGTAAGTCAGTTGGATGCTTCGCCATCCCCTTGCCAATGGCGAGGGTGTCATCGCCATCGTCAGTCTGTGGCGAGGCTGGTTTGTGGGGACCGAACCGAATCCCGCCTGATCCTTCGATGTCGCATGGACGTCCGCCTATGTCGCATAGACATCCAACAAGACCCCGGTCAAGGGGGATAAATTTACAGGGTGTGCAACGTCACAATTTCGGCCAACCCTATGTAGCGACCTTTTCACCACGATTTGTTAAATACAAAACAGCTGTTACTATAGAGAATTGTACACTATTTTTCACGCGATGCCCGTGTTGTGCAAAATTCTACACACTCTTCATCCGTTTCAGAGTACCATCGCTGTAATTCAGGTGCATTGCAAGTGCTTTTTCCTTCATTTAAAACATGACAATGGCTGCATGACGCATCCTCAACCTACACTATCAAAGTATATGACCTTGGGACGTAAACGTTTTTATAGAAAGAGTCATAAACTTGATCCCAGATGCTTCAATGTGCCATCAATGTCTGGCTCCTGCCATGTCGTACGAATAGAAATTGTAACAATAATAATCGTTTTGAAACAATCGGCACATCAGATACCAATAATTGAGGAAACACATGCGTAGTAGGCCATGGGAATGGTTGTTATAGTGTGCTTTTGCGTTGTCCGTCAAGGCAATTCTTCCACGTGTGTGGGGTACGATACATGACCTCAAAACTAAAAGCTGGCCTATTTTAACTTGACAGTAATGCTTTCACTAGCATATAATGACTGTTTGCAAAGTTATAGATCAAACAAAGGCTTAAAAAGGTGAATTTGAAGGGATCCTTTTACGTTCTTTATCGCGGTGCTATCGACGGCAGTTCCTCGACTTGTGTAGAATTTTGCAAAAGTCTTAGCGGTACAGCGTTTCAATCCGGTACCCAATGGTCGCTACATAGTATTCAAGATCGTCAAACCCTAACAGTTTGTACAGTTAAAATTCACAGTAAAATTGTGGCGCCAACTTCGATGCACACCCTGTAAATTTATCCCCCTTGACCCCGGTCCCTCGGTGCAATTCATGGTACCAACTTCACATGTCGCATTGGTTTCAACCTGCTGACGAATGTGTGTGACCGGATTCCTTTCCGCCGCGTTGATGTTCGATGAAACTGCTGCTCGTGCGAGTGGCCACCACAAAACTGTCTCTACGAAGCGACTTTTTCAGTTCATTAGCAACCATGATTTCAATTGTACTACTTTCTCTACTTTGCGCATCCGAGACTTTTGCATTCGTGTCGCAACACGTTCATCGCCGAGCTCCCTTCTGTCTCTTCTCCGACACGGCTGGTAGCGCCGTTTCCGTCACAGACATCACCAAGGATACGGATGAGCGCATGAAAAAGTCAGTCGACTCTGTGAAACAAAATCTCAGCACTGTAAGGACTGGTCGGGCGTCAGCAAATATGTTGGACCGAGTCAAGGTGGACTACTATGGCGTCGAAACTCCGCTCAATCAAATGGCAACCATTTCCGTTCCTACGGCGCAACAACTCCTCGTGGACGCTTACGACAAGACACAAATGAATGCTATTGAAAAATCAATCATTGAAGCGGGCTTGGGACTGACTCCCAACAGCGACGGCAATGTCATTCGAATCAACATTCCTGAAATGACAGAGGATCGCCGAAAGGACATGTTGAAGAACTGCAAGGCTATTGGCGAGGAGGGAAAAGTCGCAATCCGAAATATAAGGAGAGATGGACAGGAAAAGATCAAAAAGATGGAGAAGGATGGAAGCTTGGGCAAGGACGAAATGAAGGACGGCCTTGACGCTGTGCAAAAGCAGACGGACAAACACATTAAGGATGTTGACAATATCGTCGCAGCCAAAGAGAAGGAGGTCATGACAGTGTAAATCAGTCCATATACCTACTGCTATTCAAAGCGCCGTCTAATTGTATTTGTAGCTTCACGAAACGAAAACATATTCGACGCCGTCGCTGCTGCCAAAGCTTTGCAACGGATCGCAGTTCGCCAGCTATGATAAGACAATAGAAGACTGCTAATGCATGACTATTGTGTTGGATGTATCTGTTGACCGGCATTGTTATGCATGGTGTAGTGAGCTAAACAAACAAACATTGCTCACTGCCAAGTAGCACATAAGCCTGTAAGATCGCCTTGTTGAAGTTTGCGCGACAGAATTTCCGCATCATTTTTAGATCTCATGCCAAACCTTACCAACCAGCCCTATTCGACTATTGTCTTGCTAAACTGATTAAATATACAACATTATCTACCACAACATGTTGCAAGTCAGATGTCTGCTCCCATTATCAATAGTCTTGAGCTACTTGGTGGCTGTCACAGACGCTTGGACGCAAACACAAATTGGAAACAACCGCCATACATCAAGGCTCGCCCCATTACACGCCGCCGTCAATAATAACATTGTGCTGGAGCCTTCCTCCTCTGCCGAAAAATTTGATAGCTGGAAGGTGGGAAATGCCCGCGTCCATCGGTACGCCCGTGACGCTGGCGACTCTGAAATCGAGTACGTCATGTGGTTCCATGGACGATCCAAGGAAATGGACGTGCCGACTCTGCCGCCATTATCCACGGGACGCATTGGACGAGCGACATCTAAGAATGGATTGGTTTGGGTCAAGGATGAGGAGGGGAGCGCAAGCGAGGATACGCCAGGAGTGAGTCTCGGGTTGAACAAGGAGTCCTGGTGGTCCTTTGATACTTCCCATGTTGGACTGGGGAATGTTTTGCTACCAATGTCCACGCCGGCTGTACTGTCAGAGAGTGGAGTGTATTTGATGTATTTCATGGGTGGCAACTATGAAGATTCGAAAATAGCAGACTACATGGTTAGTGCCCCAGAGTCCGTCAAGGACGCCAGCATTCAAGGCATGAAGATGCGCATTGGCGTCGCCATTAGTCAAGATGGGATTAGCTGGGGTCGCGTGGAAGGAGATGATCCAACAGGAGCAGTCATGGTGCCACACGATCTGAGTGATCCAAATGTGAAGGACAATACACCACCAAAGAACATGCCGGAGGAGCTTTACTGCGCGTGGCCAGAAGTTGTAGTCAATTTGGATGCGCCCAAGGACGAAGCCTTCCTCATGTATTACAGCACAATGATGAAAGATACCAAGGAAAAATGTATTGCTCGCGCCGTTTCAGGGGATGGCTTTCGCTGGCAAAAGGCAGGAGTTTGTTTGCGGCCCGACGATGCAGGTTTGGACAGTGCGGGAATTGCTCGTTGTTGCGTCATTCGAGACGCTGATTTTGACGAGTCGTCCGGCAAATGGAACGAGAAGGGCTCGTGGACCATGTACTATGAAGGTGTATCGCCAGAAGACAATAAGCACCGAATAATGAAGGCAACTTCGCGCGACACGAAATCGTGGAGCAAAAATGGGATAGCACTAGACGTCGGTGACGGACCTGATGCATGGGACTTTGCTGGAGTGGGATCTCCGCATGTTCTGAGAATTGACGATGGCTCCCTTCGTATGTATTATACTGGACAGGGTCCGGACGGTAGTACCGCCATCGGAGTCGCCAAACTTGTGACAGGGTCATCTTCGGGCGAGTGGACGCGCGAGCAGGCTACAATCTCTTTTGCAATATAGATCATGTACATTCGTTGCATTTCATGTATAGCTTGACATTATTGTTCAAATTTTCTCATTCAACTACTAAGATAGTACACTTTGCTACTGCTTGCATGACGCCGTCACCAGCACATACTTGCTATTCAATCAGGACCGAGGCAAATAGTTCAGCTGTCAACTCATCCTCCTTTTTCATTTTTATAAATTGAATAACTTCGTTGAAGTGACTCTTGACTTCCGCCATGGCTCGAGAATCATCTTGGCTATTTACTGTGTGCTCCTTCACCAAAGCGACCAAACCAGTTATGTAAGCTGCCGAAATTGAGGGATTCTTGTGCTCGAAAAAGAAAATGTAGGTTTCCAGAAGCTCAATGAATAAGAAAGCATTGGCAGGGTTTGCGGAAGTGCAAGCATCGGCAAGCTTCAACGCCCGCTGCAAGCATTCGAGAGCCCGTTGGGGATTGCTATAGACTTGTCGCTTCTCGTCATCGGTCGAATAAAACAAAAGGGCGCATTGGGCGACGAGCTCGCATTGATCATTTTTCTTTAAAAGTTTGGCCGAATACTGAGCTACCTTGGTGATGAGTCGCTCGTACTCATCCTTGCTAAATCGACGCGACGCCAACAGAGTTCCAATCATGAGCTTGATACAGCGATGCTGTGCCTTTCCGTCGCTAATGGAGTCTTCATATTGGCTAAACGCCTGCGTTAGAAACTCGTACGCAATGAACGAGTAATCGATTGTATTTGTAGCTGACATTGTTCGGGCTAAGAGTCCATCTGCCGCTAGCGCCATTTCAAGAAACAGCTTCAATGCGGCTTCAGCATTTGCTTTCGCAATCATATCAATGGTTTCTTGAATGAACACGAAAATGTTCCGACAAGTAATCGATCTCATCGTTCGTGCATCATTTTGCGCTACTTCTTCTTCCTGCGAATTGTCAATTTTCGATTTAGACGCGCCACTAACCTCTAATGCCTCCTTTTCTGGAGCTTGTTCGTCAGTTTTGCTCACTTCCAGACTCGCAACTTCTGATTCATCCTGTAATATACCTTGTTGGTTGTTGGAACTCAATTCTTGCTCAGGCGCTTCTACCGTAACTGTTGCTTGCTCGTCGGTCGAAGTCAGTTTATGCTCCTGATCGTCCACCGGCATTGTCGCACTACGCGCGCCCTGTTCGAGATTGAACACGCGCTCGGCTAAGCGGACTGACACAAAAGCGACGGCAACCAGAGATTGCCAGTTACGCTGCGGCCCGCCCTTACATAAATGTTTTTGCGCGACGCGTAACATCTCAAATTGTGTGTCTGTTTCGTCATGATACAATAAATGGATAAGTCTGGATACGCCAGCACTTTCGCTATTTGTATTGGAATCGATGCTGGTCGCTGGATATGTCTCTGATAGATTTGTGTTAACGCCGAGTCCAGCCATGAGCCTAGTCGCATTTTCCATTGAGTGGCTTGTGGTCGGTGTACCAGTTAGGGCCACGGTCTGATCCATAAGAACTGGTTCGATAACTTTAAACAGTTTTTCAATCTCGTCGACAGTTTTAGGCGCGGACCCGCGCTTCGTCACTGCATCAAGCATATTCAAGGCGAGTTGGCGCCTATTCAACCATGGAAGGAACGCCGCCAAATCACTGTATGGGTCCAGCTCAAGCACTCGCAACCCTAACGATTCCAAGGGAATCGAAAGCATCTTCTCCAATTCAATGATGGACATTAGGTCCATATTCTTAATGACAAGCGCACCTTCTGGGACATGAGCCATGGTGCCGTCTGGAATATCATACGACGCATTCGCTTGGCGAAGCCCTCTCACACAACCAGCGAGACCATGTGCAATTTGCTCCATGTTGCCAGGAAAGCATCGAAGAGAATACTGTAGCAAGCCAGCCTGAAGTCGCAGTACCTCCATTGAAGTGAGTTTTGGACCACGTGAATTGTATACCTTACTGATGCACTCCTCGAACAATGTAAAGGAGTCTCGAGCAAGTGCCCTCTTCACTTGGTTGGTATCAGTCTCGTCAAGCAGCTCCTCTTCCGCCAGATAATTCGCAAGTCGATCCATTAGCCCTTGTAGAATCGTGCGAATATTCACCTTGTCGCGTAACCTCGGACAAACACTCAGCAGGATCGGCATTGTCTCAATATGATATTCGTCAGGAAAGACCTGCACAAGGCAATCCATCATGTACGCCTGCGACAGCGGATCACCATAAACCACAATATGGTCCAATATCTGAGGCAGAATGTATTCTCCATAAATCTTGGACGTGACACACTTTAACTGCGACAGGCGAACAAGATTTGTGCCGACAATCATGCGAAGATCATTCCGCTCTCGCTCTCGCCGCTTTCTCACGTCCTTGTTTCGCCCTTCGCCCGGTAAATGCTGGATGCGAACCCACAACTTGTTCATTTCCTTCAAGTTGTCGAGAATAAACTCGTACGAGTCCTTGACATTCCCAGGATCAGTCTCCGAAATGACTTCATTCTCAATTTGCCCTTCCAGCTCCTCATCGTCAATAATCGTTTCCAAATGAGAAGCACCCGCCATTGGCGCCGGCGTGTCGGGCAACTTGTCGCGGAGCGCCGTCAGCAAGTAATGTCGCAGAAACAATCCACGAATCGGATTCTGCTCGCAGCGAACCACCTGCTGCAAGTCGTGCAGCACCCACTTGGCGCAAACTTCTCCACTCCGAATCAAGGCAGACCCAGCCGCAATCTGCAGATACAGTCGGGACATGACACGCGGACAGTACTGCGTGCAATCGTACAGCTCCTTCATCGTATACGGCGCGGTGCGAACCACTGTTGTTTGCGTCGTGTCGACAATCTGAATCGAGTCGGGCGCGCCCGCCTGCTTGGCCAAGCCCAACAAGTATTCTTCAAATGCCGGCAATTCATCCAAGACACGCATGTAAAGCTCATAGTAATGTTTCGGATCAAGCTTGGCAGCGTTCCCCGTGTTGGCTGGACCTCCATTGCCGTTGCTGCCAACGTGATGATGGTGCGGCCCATGCGGTGGACCTCCCAGTTCACCCACCATGTGCGCGGCACGGTCCAAAGCAATGGGCAAATTCGTTTGCTCCATGGCTTGCTTCATGTAGTAGGCATGCTCCTGCAGTTTGCGCGTGGCGTCGGTCAAGAGTTTCTGCTGCAACTGCTGGTGCGCCTGATGTGGATCGTGCTGCTGCAAGAGAGTCGAATGAGCCACGGAATGCATGGACGACACCGTCGAGTAATTGTCCGAGGACGACGAGACAACGTGCGATACTGGAGGCTGCGGCTGCTGAGCATACGGACTTGCGATTTGTTGCTGCTGCTGTAGCACTTGTTCGGGCCGTGGCGACAAGAGTCCTGGCTGTTGCGGCGGTGCATACACATTCGACTGATTGGTTAATGCCGCCGGCGAATAAACATTCGACTGCTGCTGCTGCTGATACTGGGGTGTTGTCGTCGAAGCTGGTGTATACACGTTTGGCGTATTGTACGGCGTCGGCGCCGCGTGTTGCTGCTGCGGCGTTGCATACGCTTGCTGCTGCTGCGCGTAAGCTTGCGCCGATCGCGCGGCGAACGAGCCCGACGTGCTTGGCGCAGGTGCAGTCTGCTGCGGCAATATTGTTTGCGGTTGCTGATACTGAGCTGCTGATTGTTGTTGCGGCGGCGGACCAGCATAGGCAGCAGTAGCCGTCGGCTGCTGATTGCCGTAGGCCATTGCTTGCTGCGGTGGCTGCTGATAACTAGCCTGCGACCTTGCTGCGTAGGCAGTAGCAGACGACGGATTCGCTACTAAAGTGTATTGCGGCGACGGATTAGCAGCAGCATAGGTTTGATTTGGAGCGTATTGCTGGTGTTGTTGTTGTTGCTGCTGCTGATAGGCTTGCTGCGATCGAGCCGCAAACGATCCGGGTGGTGGAGACTTGATTCCACCATAATTGCTGCTTCCCTGCATAGGAATGCTCTGCATACCAGCTGCGGCTTGCGGAGACGCATAGGAGACTGCTTGCTGCTGTTGCTGTAGTTGCTGCTGCACTAATTCTGGAGTCGCAAAGCGCGTAATGCCGCCGCCTCCGTCGTAGGATGGTGGCTGGGGCGGCGGGGTGGACGGCACTATCACTCCCTGCGGCGGATTCCCCATAGCACTACCGGCAAGTCCGTCTCCCGAGTTTCCGCCCATGCTTCCCCAGTCCGGCGAGTCGCGGCTATGCGAATTTAGTGACTGATTGTCCATGGTGAGTAAGGAAATGCGAGTACAATATGGAAGATGGATTGCTGCGTTTTCGTCCGTCTGTTTGCTATGCGCCAAGCCGCGCTTTGTAGAGTAAAATTTCTTAACTGTAAATTGTCTCGCTAGCGCTACCCTTTGCTCGTCTTGTGCCAAAGCTTTGCTATATTGTATGAATAGCAAGATGGTTGATGCAATCCTATAGCGCGTTCTCTCGCCGTCGAAAGCGCCTCGTGGATTTTGTGCGCGTGCCGAGGATTTCGCGATCATGAAAACCCCAAGTTACTTAAGGTTCAACGCCGCCATCGTCGATCCGCGATCGAATCGAGCCAACCAGCAATCCCTTCGCCTCTTGTTCCACTTGCTCCACTTGCACAAATCGTTTACACAATTAGACATCATCATGTTGAGAGCGGCATCACATCAAGTGTCCCGAAAGGTCTTGACCGACTCGGCGAGACGAAGGTAGGAATCAAAAACGCAAGAAGGATGCGATGACGATGACGGACGACGGACAGAGTCAACGGCGTCTCTGCACTATCGTCGTTCTTCTTCTGCTAACTATTTATGGATTTATTGCCTTTTCTTATTTGACAGCGTTCCAAATGCAAACAGTCGCTTGTTCCACGCCACGACCTTGCGCGAGGAGGAAACCAAAACAGTGGCGGTTGCGCCGAGCGATGCCAGTGGTTTCAAGTGGGAGCCCATTTACAGCGTGCCTCTTGGACTGGCCTTTGCCGTTCCAGCATTGAAATATGAATGGATCGTTGTCAATGAGGAAGTGCAGGTGTGTATAATTGTGTTTTAGGTTGTGCATGAAAGACGATTGCTAGATTTTAATTCGTACTGACCAACTATACTTTATATTCCACTCTTTTCTCATACCTCAGCTTGCCGCCTGCTTTATTGCCTTTACGGCCATTGTCTACAAGCAATTCGGAGGCGCCATCTACGAGGCACTTTCGGCGGAAGGCGACCGCCTCATTGAGGAGCACAACAAGGTGGAGGACGAAGTCATTCACATGCTGCAGGACAAGATTGACGATATCAAGTTCCAGTCTCGCTTGGTGCAGGATGCCGAGGAAATCAAGCAACTCAAGCTTCAAACCTACGACATGCTCAACGAGGCTGGCAAAATCAAGCCACTCTACGACTTCAAATCGCAAATGGAGCGCATGCTAACCATTATTCAAAACGAGGAAGCCAACATGACGGAAAAGGCCAAGCATTCCCTGATGGAGGAGGCGACTGCCGGAGTCACGTCGCAGTTTCTCAGTTCGGCCGACTTGAAGAAAAGGAGTCTGGCGAATGCGATTGCGTCGCTCAAGGGCACGAAAGCGTCGGGTGATGTTGTCAAGGATGCTTACTTGCAATTCTTCAAGAGCAAGACGGCGGAAGCAAGCAAGATTGATCCCAAAAAAGAGTCGGCGGAGGCTCGCGCCGTCATGGCGCAAAAGATGAATGCCATTGCCAAGAGTGAAGGATTCTTTTTTGAAATTGGAGCGGACGGCAAGCCAAAAATGGTCGTGTAAAGGAAGTGGTCGATATCAGAAAGTGAAGTACTCTGAATAACGTGGTGTGTTGCAACTACTATTTAGTTTTATCAAAGTCTAGACATGAATGAAGGCTTGACTGCCAGCGACTCATTCTCAATCACTTGATCAATCAGTCCATATTCGACAGCCTCATATGGCTGCAAGTACTTGACGCGCGAGCAGTCCTCAATGACGGTCGACACTGGCTTGCCGCACGCCTGCGCAATCAGCTCACACGTTTGTCGACGATTATGCGCCACTTCCTTGGCCTTGATGGCAATATCCGCCGCTTGTCCTCTCGCCATAGACTTTGGCTGATTCAACAATATCGTCGCGTTTGGCAAGGCGAACCGCTGTCCTCGCTTGCCTTGGGCGAGCAGCATGGCAGCCGCGCCAAAAGCTTGCCCCAAGGCAACCGTATGTACGGGAGGTCGCACGTACTTCATCACGTCGGCAATCGCAAAGGCTTCCGTTTCGAATCCGACGGCTTGGCCATCCGCGGTCGTGGTGCCGCTGCTGTTAATGTACATGGTAATGGGATCGGTGGTGGACTCGTAGTTTAAATACAAGAGCTCGGCAATAATGAGTTCCGTCACGGCGGGAACGAGAGGCATACCAATGTAGACGATGCGATTGTGCAATAACAATGATGGAAGATCGGGAGGTGGGCCAATGCGGACGCCTGTTGTGCAATGAGGACGAAAAGAGTGTGAATGAATGTCAGCTGCGACTATAGAAATTCCATTTGCAGGCAGGTCGATCACATGTGTCGTTCCCCCCAGATCCCAACACAATATACTTACCATCATAGTATTCCTCCTGCATGCCACGCTCGGCTCCTCCCGCCACCATGCTGGTCGCTGACGATGGTCTCCAGAGCTCGGTCGATGATGATGTTGTCACCAATTTCTTTGGCTGCGGTACAAAGGCCTTGGGCGTAAAGGCGGCTGCGACATTGCAGCAGCTACTGGCAGCCACAAGGCCCAGTAGAGCCAATCTTAGATTCATGATGCCAAGCAGTATTATAAGATGATGATGGCGACTGAGCAAACTTGCGGGATCCTCATGGCAGAAACCCCAGCTGGTCGGCAGCGGATGACGTGCGGCTGGCACGAAGTGAGTAACGGTGTGACCGGTTGCATAGTCGCACGCTTCAGAGTGGCTCGAGGTACTTCTTTCACGATAAACGCTACTCCATCGCGTCCCATGACTCTACGTACCTTTCGTGCCAGGCGGCGAATCCGGCGAGACGTTCGGCAACAGTCGCCAAGCTGGTTGGAGGAGATTGCAAAAAGCCTGCCTGCAGTTCTTGAATACTGATTACGACTAACGTCCTTCGAGGCTACACATTTACTACACCATGATCAAGTTGCTGTTTATTGGCGCCTTGTTGCTGCAATTGCAACTGAGCCATGGCTTTTACATGCCCGGCATCAAGCCGCACTCCTTCAAGGAGGGTGAAGCAGTCCCCCTCAAGGTCAATGCCTTGACCTCGACGCACACGCAGATTCCGCGCGACTACTACCGTCTTCCCTTTTGCGCGCCCGAGGGAGGGCCCGACATGGCGAGTGAGAATCTGGGAGAATTCCTGACGGGAAACAAGATTCAGAATAGTCCCTACCAAATTAGCATGCTCACGGAAGTCTTTTGCCAAAAGCTCTGCCAAGTGAATTTGCAAAAGGTCGAGGCGGCCAAGTTGCGTCTGCATATCAAGTATGGCTACCATAATAACTGGATCATTGATAACCTTCCATCCGCTGCCATTGGACTAGGCAAAAAGGGCGAGGAAAAGAAGCGCTACGCTGGTGGCTTCCCCATTGGTTTCATGGGCCCCGATAACGACTTGCCGTTCATTTACAATCATGTCAATATTCATGTTCAGTATCACCCCGTGGACGATGGCAATCGCGTCGTTGGCTTCGCCGTCGAGCCGCTCAGCGTCAAGCACGAGTTTGAAGACAAGTACGAGTGGGACGGAATCGCCAAGGAAGGCTTGACCAAAAAGCTCACCACATGTTCGGACAAGAAGCACTTGTCGCGCGACGATATTCGCACGAGCCAAGTTGTCAAGGTTGCCGAGTCGATTCTCTACACGTACGATGTCATTTGGGAAATGAGTGACCAGGAATGGAGCTCGCGTTGGGATGTTTACTTGAGTGAGGATCATTTGGTTCCGGCGCAGGTCCACTGGTATTCCATTACCAATTCCATTTTGGTTGTCTTGTTCCTTTCGCTCTTGGTGGTTTCCATTTTGGTGCGAAACTTGCGCCGTGATATTGCCGCTTACAATGCCCTTGCAGCCTTGGCGGATGAAGAAAAGGACGAAGATGTGGATGAAACTGGTTGGAAGTTGGTTCATGCCGACGTTTTCCGTCCTCCACAAACCTACCCCATGATTTACTGCGTCTTTATTGGATCGGGTAGCCAGCTGGCCTTGACTGCGCTCTTTGCAATCATTTTTGCTGCTGTCGGTTTCTTGTCACCGGCTCGGCGTGGGTCGCTCATGAACGCATTCCTGGTCTTTTACATGCTCTCTGGCTCGGCGGCTGGATACATTAGCGGCAAGTTGTACAAGTCGTTCCGCGGACGTCAGTGGCAGCTTTGCACCATTATCACGGCGATTTTCTTTCCGGGTATTGCCTTTGGCATTTTTCTCTTTTTCAACGTGATTCTCTGGATTTTGCATTCGGCGGCCAGTGCACCTTTCTTGGACGTGATCATTGTGGCGGCCATGTGGTGCTGCGTTCAGATTCCTCTGTGCTTCCTCGGCGCTTACTTTGCCTACAAGGAGGAAGCCCTCGAGTACCCGACGGTGACTAGCACGATTGCGCGCGCCATTCCGCCGCCGCCACCACTCTTGGATCCGCGCGTCGGTATGATCTTTACGGGTATCATTCCGTTTGCGGCCGCCTACGTGGAGCTCTTTTTCATCATGACAAGCTTGTGGATGGACCAGTTTTACTACGTCTTTGGTTTCACCTTGATTGTCTACTTGATCTTGATTGTCACGTGCGCCGAGGTTACCGTCCTCTTGGTATACTACCAGCTCTGCGCGGAGAATCACAGATGGTGGTGGTATTCCTTCCTCTGCTCTGGCTCAGTCGCCATGTATACGCTGGTTTACTCCATCTTTTGGTTCAAGGCGCTCGAGCCGTCGCGAATGGTCATGACGTACCTGCTTTACTTTGGTTACATGTTTTTGCTCTCCTTCTCCATGCTGTTGGTGTTTGGAACCGTCGGATCCTTGACCTCGCTCTGGTTTGTGCGCAAGATTTTTGGAACAATCAAGGTGGATTAAAAGGTACATCAAAGGAGCATACGATGTCTAATGAGGGCAAAGGCAAGGAGGTCTGAAAGGATGCTTTGTACGGTCACGATTCGAGTTATAGCAGTAATTGTGTAAAGCATTACTTATATTGAGCCTATTTACCAACTGAAGACACATCATGACGACAATTACGTGAGACTTGGCCGCAAGCTACCGCAGTATGCGGTAGCTAAGCGTAAGTGCCGGTACGACGACAGCCACGAAGCAGCGCGGCAACCGCGCAACCATGGCCAAGACCTCCTACATCACTAACGTTCTAAACAAACATGTCAGACGCGCCAGAGCAAGCTGCTCAAACGGAAGAAACATCTTACGAGTCCAGTAACCACCTTGATGAAAGCTTAGAATCGAAATTACCAACGCCAGGCAATCATGACGACGAAGAAGCCCGCCTTGATTTCGAACTGCACCTTATTCAGAAACTAAACATGGCATTCAGCGCATCATTACATATGTTCGAGTCAGTACATAACGGACTTGACGATCTAGGTACACGAATAGATCGACTCACAGAGTCTAGTCGTAAATGCAGGGAAGCTTTGGCACAGAAGAGGGCCGACATGGGGAATGAACGACGATGAGGCAAGGTCAAGGAAAGGAAAGTAGAATCGTTATTTTGCGCTAGCTTGCTTTTCAAGAGATTCTATTCGAGCCTGTGCCACTGATCGAAGGGATCCAAGCCTTGTCAAAAGATCTTGTGTGTCGGTTTCTTCGGTCGACAGTAGCTGACTCCCCGACGAGTTCGACCCAAACCGTCGCTTTTCTACAGTCTCGCCATCATCTTTGTGAAGTGGATCGGCGTATTTGAGAAACGTCTGGAACAGCAATCCACTCAGGACGACACCATCAGCAGTCGCAGCACCGACATCAAATCCTTGATTCGCTGATACTTTCTCAACTGAAGATGGCCACTGTGCTGGATCTTTGTCTGGTGGTGGACCTCCATCGGCCTTTGTAAAATTCCATACTTGAGCGTGATATTCGTCGACAATCATACTTTGAATTCGCTCATCAGCTTCTTTGAGTGCCATTTGCGACCGAACAATCCATTCTGGTAGTTCGACGCCCATAAAAACGTTAGACACTTTCTCTTTCTCGTCGACGTCTTCTCCTAGCTCCTTTCGTTTCAGTTTCTCCGCTTCCACTTCCTCTAAAACGGTCTCCCATGTTTCGCTGGCAAGCTGTGACGCGAAAACGCCTATCAAGACGCTAAAGCCAAGAGCACCCAAGAGTAGCGCGTCTTGCCATCCGCTGGAGGCATCACCTTCGACGATACTCATGCCAAAAACTCCCAAGTATGAGTCCAAAAGGTATGGCTTGAGGCTGCCAAGAAAGATTCCACCAGCAAAGTCAAGATATGGAACGTTTGTAACGCCATAGACATAGTTGTACAAACCGATTGGAATAGGCAAAATCGGCGCCAAGCGAAGGGTAAGGATAGCCTTCAGTCCGTCCTTTGCAACAACACGTTCAATGCCCCGAAGCGACGGATACTCGTCTAGTAAGTCAAGAGCTTTTTGTCGGACCGGAGACTGCACTTTTGCGAAACCGAAAGCAATGGATGAACCAAACGTTGCAGCTGCGGCAGAAACGACAGCGCCTTGCACAACGCCGCCGAAAAGAATTCCACTCGCCAAAGCCAGGACTACACCTCCAGCATCGAAGCAAAGGACCTTCACTGCGGTCCAGCAGGCAGTGAATAACAAAACCTTCTGCACAGGATCCATGGCGTCCGCAACTTCGAGTATCTGGTCCAGTTGCTGCTTCAATTCTGGGTTTTCGTTCGCAAAGTCCAAACCCACTGCAGACACCAGAGCTGCTCGGCCACCCACCCGTAGTAGAATAGCTCCAGCTGCAACAACAAAGGCAGTCATTGTTACTGCAGCTTTGGAGTCGCTCTTGATGGGCTTGCCAGTTTCGGGATCCAATTCTGGAACCATATTGTTCGCCAATCTAAAGTTTCTCAATGAATCAGCAGCTTTCAGTGTGTCACGAATCATAAACCGCCGCGACTCCAATACTTGCAAGCGAGCCTCCTCTTCAATCTCCTCTGGTGTTCGATCATCTTTCTTCCAAAGGTGAAGGCGCGATAATGATTCTTGCGTAGGGTGCACCAGGACGACGTGGCGAGAGGAGATCAGCGAGAATGGCTGCTGCATAAAAGCCAAACTGAATGACGTTGTCAAGTACAAGAAGGCGCTGCATAGCACTCTCATCATTCTCATCGTTTAAGTAATCAAGACGGCACTATATAGCAATGTGATGGTCGTTTTGCCGCCAGCTTCCAGCTTCCATCATCATGCATGTCGATGTGCGCGATGCCAAGACTCAAACCCGCTGCGATGCCATATGCGACATTATACTACTTGAGCATACTGTGGGAACTTTCAAGACGTCAATCACTTGCAATAAGTGCAGTCAAGTTTTTAATTTACATTATTAGAACAACATTATGCTACCGGTGAAGTGATGAGGGTTGCGGTATCGACAACGCATCGTCTTTTGTGCTCGCGAAGCAGTACGCGTCCACGGACTGCAGCATGTCGATGACACAGAGCCACCTAGGGCGTACCGCCTCCATTGGTAGGAACAGTGAAGTTTTCCATTGTCACCGTCGGATCAAACGGGTCGGGGAGGTATTCATTGGGTTTCTGGTCCACTGGATACTGAAAATTGTCACCTATAATAGTTTCAGGCATCCCTCCTTGATCGCCTTCTGAATTCTCCAAAATGTCTGGATCAAAGCTGTACGAAGCTCGATCGAAGCCATACTCCCATGCCCCTTCGTATTCCGTCAGATACATGGGAAGCTCTGACCTGAAACACTCTTTTTCGTCAGCCTTGCAACACTTTTCGCAGCAGGAAGTGTCGCAGGTCACAGTGCAGTCAGGTGCAATGAACGAAAAGTCTGGATTGGCATCGCAAAAATACGTAATATCGCCCGTGAGGGAGTTGTTGAACAAGCTCAAGACTTGCATTTTCCCAGCGCCCTGTATATCCGAAGGAATCTCGCCGGAGAGTTGATTGTCGTGGAGCATCACGAAGGTAAGCTCGGGCAAGTCCCAAATCGCTGGAGGAATAGTGCCATCCATATTGTTGCAACTTAAATTCAAAAGCTTTAAGTACTCCAAGTATGATATCCACGAGGGAATGCGCCCGCTCAAGTTAGATGATTCCAGTGAAAGTTCACGAAGGTCCGTGAGCTGCGAGAAGAGTGGCGGCATTTCACTCATGGCGTCAAAATTATTTCGACCCAGAAACAGAAACTTGAGGTTAGTCAACCGACCTAGCACGTTTGGTATCGTCCCTCCGAAAGCATTTTCCGTTAGATCCAAGTGCTCCAAACCTTGCAGCTGTTGCAGCGATGGTGGAATCGTGCCACTTATGTTGCAATGACGAAGGGACAAGAACTGAAGTACATTGTTCATACTGGGTATCACAGGGAGCGAGCCTTTGAGTTGAGTATGCGATAGGTCCAATATCTCCAGCGATGGATGCTTCAATAAATGTAGCGGAAAATCGTCTCCCAATAGCGCAGTAGAACTAAGGTCCAGTTCTTTTAAGGACGAAAGCTCGGAAAGGAAATTGTCATTCACTTGCCCCGTGAACGAGTTTCGTTCGCCGTAAAAGTACTGCAGTTTCGTCAGATGGTTCACCCATTCCAAGTCGCCAGTCAAAGCATTGTCGTCAAGCGCCAGCGTTTTTAATCGCCCAAGACTTCCAAAATTGGGCGGCACCCCGCCAGCAAATTCGTTGTTCGATAGTCCTAGGACTTCCAAGTTTGACAAATCTCCAATCCATGATGGCAGCATGCCGGATATGCGATTGTACTTCAAATCAATGTAAACGAGGTTGCTCCATGAGCGCAGTTCGCGAGGTATGGTTCCCCGAATTGCATTGTTGGGAAGGGCAATCATGTCAAGATTTGATAAGAACCGTAATTCCGATGGCAAGGAGCCTTGTAGATTATTGTCTGGCACATAGAGACTCTGTACCGCTAGGTTCGTATCGCATGTAACTCCAAAAGCAGCTGTTTGCGAAACATAGTCATTAACGGGCGCCTCATCGAACCAGCCGCACTCATCCTCCGAGCTGAGGAATTTGTGATTCTTGGTCCACTGTTGACCCGATAGTGCATAATACAATGTCGCCAGAGCGTACCGCTGCACGAACCGTTGTCGACTATGCAACTTGGTTGGAACAGGTCGAACGAGCAAGTCGTACTGGGCGAGCCAGTCGACTGCCTTTGATTGCGGCGTGTCGGCGTCATCCAAATCGTAATGCGATGTTACAGTTTGGTCAATTAGAAAAGCAATGATATCTTGTTTTCGCTTCTTCGTGTCGACGCCCTTGATTTGTGAACGTAGATTAAAGAAAGACCCATCCGCAGTGCTCGTTGCTGTCGTCAACGACGGAGCAGCGTCTCCCCGGCGCTTGTTGTGAACCGTCACTGCAATTACGACAACTACGACAACCACAACAATGACGGCACAAACTTTGCGAGCCTGCCGCATGACCTGCCTTCGCAGTAAGTGCCGATGAGGATTGTATGGAGCTTCGGACACTGGTGGAATTGCCGTCTTTGCCACGGATGCGCGGCTGCTGCTCGTCAGCACGGGCATCTTGGGCATGCGCAGCTTGACGGTCCGCTGAAAGTCGCGTCCACCGCTGCGCCCACTAGACTCCTGCAGCAATGAGGCCGCATACATGCGCGCGTCATCGACGGTTGGAAGCGAATGATGCTTGCTGCTGCTACTTTCTGCTCCTCCTTCCAAGTCGTCGTCGTCGCCTCGATCGTCTCGATACGGATCGTACGGCTCCGTCGGAGGACTGAGATCAAGGTCGGCAATGTCGCGCAAGAGACGTACGGATCGCTCATCATGATAGCGATTCGAAGTAGGAACCGTTTTCTGAGATGCATCGTCCTGGTTGCGACTTGTTGTCGATGATCCGCCATTGCCATTCATGCCCATGTCGTCGCCAACAGGTTGGTCCGGCCGGACTGGTTGCGATGGCGGCGCGTCGCCTGGATCGATCACATTCGGTGTCTCGAAAGCGAAACGGTCTGGTCCTAGCATACTTATGCACTGCTGTTTAATCTATAGATGGTAGTCTCGTGGCTATCGGATTCAATGGCGGCTTTGGGTCTTCCAAAATGGAACAAACCCACATGCAATGGCCATGGCGAGCTCGAACGACGCGCACCGGCGCGGTGGCAGCCTCGCGCGCTTTTTCGGACGGTTAACAACGTTTCGGGGACGACAAGAAGTACACTAACGCAGAGTGTGCAAATGATGGGCACGATTCAATGTGACGTCACTTTACGACTCCGAAATTTCTAACTCTGATTACGCCCTTTCAGCTATCCGATGCAATTTGCACGCATTTAAATTACAATGATCAAACTATACGCAGTAGCATGTGCACTTGATCATTATCGCTACCTTTGTGTGATTTAATTGGATCTTTACACCCGAATTGAGTGACTATCAAGCCAGAAGCGACCATGTGCGGCAAATTGGCCTTGTGCCGCGCCGACTGCCATGGAAAAGCAGTTGCGGACGACTTCCCTTGTGTACTGTCATTGTTGAAAATTAACAACCGCTGACATTGAATCTTTCATACCATGCTCTGCCGACAATAGCCAATGGCTAACTGCTGCTTCCCTATGCATGCATCATTACTCGTGACACAAACGCGACCGCTTCGGGTCGATCCGAACCCACACCGCGCGCGATGAGAAGCATCGACGTGCATCCAACTTGTTGTCTCTATCCACAAATCCAGATCAATCAATATACTCAACACCCATCAAACACCCACCCACATTTCGAAATATGTTGCGCAGCATCCAGAAACCAATCACAACAGCCGGACGTCGCTTCATGGCGACGAACGTTCGCAATCCACTCCTCCCGGTAGGCACACTCGATCATTGCAACATTTCGTGTAAGTCCTTCGATGAAAGCGCTCACACTTATTTGTATCTGTCGTTTTAATGCAGAAAGTGTACCAGGACCAAACGTTCAAAGAAGCCTTCCTCTCGGACCCAGCGACCTATCCGCTCATTGTCGTTTTGACCGCGGCTGGCTGCTTCATTGTTGGCATGTCGTTCAATGCATTGTACAACTACCAAGATATTCGCATCTTGCCGAGCCACAAGCACGAGGTGATTCCTACCTGGATCGACAAGCCTCGCGTCACTGTGACTGAGGTGCTTGGCAAGAACCCCCACGGCTTTCATGCTGATGCTATGAAAGCGATTCGGTATGAGGGTCTTGGCGTGGACCATGATAACTGGGATAAGAAGCATTCCTCATAAGCTCCATGGTTGAGTGCATAATGGTCACTCCTATACGCGCGAGAGCAATCAGCCTGTGCGCTTTGCATTTTACATAAGGTAAAGCAATAAACAGTAAATCAACCATTTATTTAACTACATTGTGTAACGACTTATTGTCATGAAAATATCATGGTTGCAGTTTTCGCATGGTAGGTAGCGCAGGACGATTGTCCCTGATAATGCTCCGTAATTGCAGCAAACTAGTCGTGGTCGTGGCTTCGCTTAATAGCATTTTGCAATAATCTTGTAGCAGATTTTAGAGTTGTCTTCCGGCAGGTTGATGACAAGATTGCCAGCAAATTCGCCTGCCTGTCCATTGGGATTGCATGTAACACTAAGTACAGTCTTTTCACCGCCCCGACGATCCATGCGGCCAGTCACTGGGGCGACCGAGAAGGAAGGATGCGAGTCGGGGCTAAACGCGGCAAAGTAATCTTCGAACGTCATGCAAACAGGAGCAACCTCGAGTGGCACGGCTAAGAAAAGGAAGAGACGATACATGAGTCAATACGACAAACAAATGTCAAATGTTACCCGACAATTCATTGTGAACTCACTTTTTCCCGTTGAGCTCGACGCTACGTCCATGACTAGCTCGCCATCTGGAACACTGGACGGAATAAATTGCATGCCAGCAGGAATCTCTGACGCTTGTTCTATTCCGCCCACCATGTATCCACTGTCGCCAAAGTCAAGGCCTGGCATTTCGACGCCCCGGTTTCCGCCATTCAGCAGCGCTTGGCTTCCTCCCATGCCCTCGGTGAAGGCAATCTCCGAGTTTGCGTCATAGCCCTCCGGAAAGTAGTCCCCCGTATCCGTCGAGCCCATTTTGGCACTATCTGGCTTCCATGCATTGCCCGACAAATCCATGCCTTGCGATCCCATGGAAAGATGTGTGCTGCTGCGATGACATGACGCCTGGGAAACTTGCTGAATCGGTTGAAAGGCCGAGACCGAAGCAGCAAGGAGAGCAGACGTTAATGCTAGCTTCATAATGTGTATTGCAGTGAATGAGTGCACTATCAGAGCGACGGAATATACGTAGTTTGTCAACGTTTGCGGTACAGGAAGTGGCGAGACGCTTGGATGCGATTTTGGTTGATGTTCATGGTCGCAAGGAACAGATGGATGACGTTCCATTTTGTATGTGGAACGCTTGACGTGGAGTCATCGGAGCAGCACCTTATGAGTTGTTGGCCTTCCTCGTGCCAGTGGGCAATAGTGAAAGCCGCCAAAGATATCACGCCAGGCGGTCACGCGTGGACTTTTCAAACCCAAGACCCCGACCATCGAGCGCGCGCCAACCGAAAAGGATCGTGCATTCTCTGTTGCCGCGAGGTTTTGCATTCCTTCTACAAAAGTTTGGTGCTGGACACCATTGCTGCATTGTGTCATTTACTACTTATACAGGTATGTTTACAACAGGTGGACGCATGTAAATGCTTTCTTGGCATCGACTGATCGAGCGGCGCAATTGCGGAGGTGCGAGGACCGCACGAGACGAGCCGTACGCGGTGTTCCTTTTTCTTGTGACTGGCCGCGGATCACATGCAAGATCGAAGCCAAACCATTGCAGTGAGACTGACAATATGACGCTATTCATGACCTTGTTACTGTTTGTGCCACTTCATTACTCACTCGCTACTTCGTTTATTTGCTTTATTCAGATCTCGACGGCTCAATCGATTTCGATCAATTCTTCTCTAGCATCACTCGACAAAGAAACATGGTTCAGAAAACGCGACGCAACATTTACGATCCCGCGCTAGACCCGTCGTTGGACGGCGAGTTCATGGCGACATCTGGTAATATTGACGACGATGGTGACGCTGGCGTCTTTATGGATAGTCAATATCATGATGACCCCTTGTACTTTGACGATGGTCATATGGATGAGGAACGACAGACAACCGAAATTCTAGACCCCAATCTGCATAAGCTTCAGCGATCGGGTCGCGGCAGACGCATGTGTTTTTACTTCTTGATTTCGTGCGTCACCTTGGCGCTCATTGTCATGACGAGCGTGCTCGTCAAAAAGTCCAAGTCTGGCAACGACCGATCTGTGAGCTTGTCGTCGATGGAGCTTTTGAATCCTCCGGCGGAGCTGGCAACCATTTGTTCGCCCGACAATATTGTTTCGTCGGATGGCCGTAAAAGGTGCCAAGATGCTTGCGATGTTTCCAAATGCTGCTCCTACCCGGCAAACACAGACTCGTCTTGCTTGGCGGGCAACGAAGATACTTGCCAGCGCTACCAAAATAGCTGCGGCGTTGTCACGGGCACGAATGTCATTACCGCCGACATTTCACCGGCACCGGCAAACTTGGGCGAAACTTGTAGTATGCAGGCATTGGCGTCAACGTCGGGCCTCAAGGCGTGTGCAAACATTTGCATGCCGTCAAGGTGCTGCTACGGTGCCATTGGCGATGATTGCTCAGCAAACGAAAACTGCATGGGATACGCTCCCTGTCATAACTTGGAGACGCATGACAAAATTGACGCGGCTATCTTTTCCATTGTCAATACCAAGTGCCAAGACCCTGCTCTCGTTCAAGATTGCAAAAATTTATGTCTTGCTGCATCATGCTGCTACAATCCATTTGGATCTTGCACCGACAAGGCGGACCCTAAGGCGTTTTGTCATCAGTATGACATGTGCAAAAATGTTTATCTGAAAAGTGATTCCGCAGACGATGATGATTTGTCAACCTTTGAACCAACAATGTCACTTTCGGATGGAGCGACAATGGAACCAACGATGGAGCCAACATTTAGTTCGCCAACACCGACGGTTGCTCCCGGCTTTGTTAACGATGGATCAACAACGACGCCAACGATGGAGCCGACGTTTAGTTCGCCTGCACCTACAGTGGCTGGTGGTACATTTGACGACGGACAAACGTTGGAGCCGACGTTGGAACCAACGTTTAGCTCGCCCACACCAACAATTGCTGGTGGTACGTTCGACGACGGACAAACATTGGATCCAACGCTGGAACCGACCTTTAGCTCGCCTACGCCGACCGCTGCCGCGAACAATCCTCCACCTGTTTAATGTCCAAGACTCCTACCAATTTCCAAATTCGTATGGCCTGACTTTCAACAATAATATATGTCAAAAAAATAGTATAAAAGAACATTGCACTTTAGTTGGGTAAAAGGTGTTGCAAGGTATTTATTGAGGACATCATCGATATTGGCTTTGGTCTGTCACACGTGCTTGTGAAAGGCTAGGCCGATTGCCACTGCTGTTGGGCAAGGACAAGACATGCTGAGGCTGCCTACAATACACGAAGACAAAACATATGACTAAGAGGTGACAATAACTTTGCGTGGCTGTCCCGTTGTGAACAATTGAAATCATCACAGGATGCTTCAAAAGTTAGCTAGCGTACCGGAGTCACTAGCGATATAAGTCGTGCCAGCAATGTTGCAGTCTTCCGACAAGGACAACAAGCGAAGTTTGGGCAATAGCACATGCTATAGCCTTCTTGAAGTGACTCACAAACTATTTAACATGCCCATTGAAGCTACACTAACTTCAAGTGCAATTCTGACGCACATCAGCCTTACCGTGTCACTGTCGTACGTCGGCTACGGGAGAGGTGCGGGGAAACTGGTCACTGGTCGAGCAGCATTTCGCGACTGGGAGCGGAAATCGAGACGACGTCTTTCCATCATTCTCATTCTCGAGTCCACATCATCACCATAAACAAGGAAGAAAGGATTTGACCATGACAAGCCAACAAGATTTTATTCCAAAGAGAGACGCGACTGAAGTTGCGGCAGCAGCCAGCATTGCGTCAGACAAGGATGCTTCCGTCGCATCGGAAATTCCAACGGACGCTGCAGTGTCAAGTATTGGCAAGGAAGAGTCCACCATAGCCACTGCCGAGCAAGTACTAGCCAAGCCCAAGAAACAGCGGCGTTCACGCAAAAAGGCGACAGTCCAGCACAAGGACTCTCGCCTCGTTCAACTGGTCACGAACAAGACACGCGAGTATGTGAACCACACCTACCATGATCTTTCCGATGTTCCACCCGAGGAGAGTGACGCAGTCAAGTGCGACGCTGACTTGATTCAAATGGACATAAGCGCCATGACGTTCAACCAGAAGGTATATCACATTCTCATGCAGAATGAATACTGCAGATGGATCACCTGGCTTCCTCATGGACGAGGTTTTCGCGTTGACATTCCGGTGACCTTTGAGCGTGAAGTCTGTCCAAAGTATTTCAACCATAAGCGCTACAGTTCCTTTCTGCGGCAATTGAACAATCATGGCTATCGGAACATTACGCAGGGAAAGGATCGTAATGCGTACTATCATGAGGTAAATGCAAGAGTTGTGATGATGATTCATACTGTTCGAAGATCTTAAATCTTTGAAGATCTACTTTCTCACCCTTCACACCATCCGATTCCAAATACATTCAGAGCCTACTTCGTGGGAGACCCCATTTGTTGAAGTTCATGCCAGAACCCAAGGATGCCCGCCGATTGATACCGGATCCCGAAAACGAGCCCGACTTGTACTCCATCAGCAAGTTATATCCTCTCGAGCGTGACCGGCAGATTGAGCAGCTGCCGCCACCACAAGGTCTCGCGCTGAACTTGAATCAGCCGCCCATATTGACGGCTCCGCAATCATCAGTCTTGCAGAGTCGTCTCGCCTCGTCGGTGGACTGGCTTGCCGATGGCGGTCCAGCGAGCAAGCGGTTGAACCACGGTGCTCCAATGCATCACCAGCACTCGGCGACGAGTGCATTCGGCCACGCCTTTCTCAACAGCCAGGTACCGAGCATGTCTTCCTTGCCCATGGATCTGCCATTGCCACAGCTCATGGCTCCCGTCATGAATGGTAACAACATGAGCGCTGACAGCTTCTTGTTGAATACATTGCTTCAACAAATGGCGGCAAACCCACAGTTTGCCTTGCAAAACAACCTTCAGGCGGCTGCAGCGCCGTATCAGCTTCAGCAACAATCTCAGCAAGCGTCCATGGCGGACTGGTTGCGTCAGCAGGGATTTAGCTAGTGTATGCACCTATTTGCAGGCCGTTGTATATAAAGACGCACTTATAAAAATACTTGTCATATAAGCTCATCGTCATCCTCCGACTCGTCGCCATCTCGATAGCACTCCCCCTGCGATTCTTCATACTCGCGACGGGCTTCGTCCGTTGCAAAGTCTCGCTGGTATGTGACGCGACGATGAATCAATGCTCGTTGGCGAATGCGCCAAACGGAAAGCACCAAGACGCAAGCGACGGCCAATAAGAGGAACAACATCCACATCATGTCCCGCTCATGCTCCAAAGCCGAGCCGTAAATGCTGCTCCCGTGACTGTTCTTGCCGTGAACATTTCCCTTCGAGCTGCATCCAAACAAGTGCCGCTCCTGGCGGAAATGGGCGATCCAAAGGTCCGTCGTTGTAAAATTCAATACAATCGGCTGTCGGTCGGCAAAATCTGGGTCTACCATATCAAGTAATTTCTCAACCTGCTTTGATTCAAACGCATTTGTGACGAGATTATATGGTCCAGCGTCTTTGTAAAAAGCTGCTGCTGAACAGAGTATGAATTCGGGCAGTTCTGGCATAAAGGGCGGCGTAAACGGATCCACTCGTGAATTGTTGTTTGCAGTCAGATTTAAATTGTAAATCACGTGACCAGGAACATCCGACCACAAATGATAGGATTCGTTAAATGGCGAGACAGAGAGAAGGTCATCAAGCAAAATAGTGCCGCTCAACAGGTCATATCGCCACATGCCCTTGCCCATGAATACAATATCAGACTCGCCAAAGGCGCCCGGCACAACGACGTCTCGAAAATATCGCCACAAGCTATCGACTTTATCAAGGCCATTGTTCAGAAAGAGATCATCGTTGAGACACCCAACGCTTTCCAGTAGCCCCAATTCGTCTCGAGTCCGTTCTATAAACACTGAAAGTGCTGCTCCATCAGGCGTATCAAGCTCGTCGACTCGAAGCGTCTTTTGTAAATTGTCAACGTTTGCATCGAGAAACACGTGGTGAAACAGATCTGTTGCGTTGGCATGTCCTTGTTGGTGAAATGACTTGAGCGTGCCAGCAGTCGGAAACGAAACAAAACCAACAGTGTCGAAGTATCGACCCGCTTCCACCGACGTACTGGCCGAGTCAACAATCGCAAAGTCGCGGTAATGCGTATGACCCGTCAAAAATTGAACCGGGATCTTGTCTCCCACGATGTTCCGTATCTCCGTCAGTATCACCTTCACTAGTGGATCGCGTACTCCCATATGGGCCAGCACCAAAATAGCATCATAGTCTTCATTCTGAAGGGCATTCGTAAACCACTTTTCGCGAACGACATTGCCAACCTCCTGAACTGTCACAAGATTGGAGTTGCCTTTCATATTAAACAAGAACCCAAAGGTCAATACATTTGACTGCTTGCCGCGCAGCACCTTGTAACGGTTCCCCAATGGCTCATCCTTTGATTTATTCAAGACAACGTTCGAGCTAAGATATCGATCGCCCCACCATTCGACGAAACCACCAGGTCGCGTCGCATACTCAATGACACTCTTGTCGTAGAGTTCATGGTTTCCAACATTGTAAGCGTCAAATGGCATCTTCTCAATCAATGGAATCAGGTGCGAAGGATCGCCGTTCATGGCCAGGCCCGTGCCATCAATCCAGTCGCCATTCATGACGAACCAAAAGTCCTTGGTGGGTTCATGCTGCAAAAAGTATGCTTTGAGTCGTTGGACAAAGGAAAGGACGTTTCCATAATCGGCGTCAAACGTGGCTTCCTTGTCACCGTGACCGGCGAGCCAGGAGTGCACATCCGTCAACACGACGACGTTAATGTCTCCCAATGGCAGTAAGGGCGCGTCAGGGTTTATATATGCGGTAGGATATGATGTCGGAGATATTGTTGGAGCTGTTGAAACATCAGTTGTAATACTGCTTGCAGCTTCCTGCGATGCAGTAGTGCTGCTGCTGGGTGCTGAAACTTCAGTCGCCGCGGTTGGCGACTCGGTCGAATTGGACTTATTCCTTGCGTTCAAATCGTTTCGCGTCCATTGATCTACGGAAGAGGCCTCTGCAAGTAACATGACTATAAATAGGGATTTGATAAGTACCTTCGGAAGTACTAGCGAACGTTTTGCCCCCATGGTGGTAGAGCTTTTTGCACTCGTCGTTACGGTCGCGATGCAGAAGTGTCGTACCTTTAACTATATATCTGTCGTACCGGTAATGCGACGATCATCGCGCGTTCGCATCGCGGCCATGGACGACCACTCGAGGCCATTTTCCGTCGCGCTCAGTATGCAGCATGGCATTCTACTTCGCCTAATCTTATCAATGGCTTTACTCATGCCTCTATCAACGGCACTGCTGATACTAAAAAGTCCCAAAAGACGCGTTGTCGCTGTCATATCTCGACATTCGAAACTATACTCATCCTCACGCTCTGCCGCCGCTCAAACAACAACGTCTCTTCCACCCGTTCCATCAAACTCGCATCGCGTGGTGTTTATGCGTCACGGAGAATCAGAATTCAACAATGCCAATATATTCACCGGGTGGTGCGACATTGGTTTGACGAGGCGTGGTGTGTGCGAGGCCATTGAGGCAGGTCAAGTGTTGTACAGTCATCGCATGACCTTTGACAAGTGCTACAGTTCCTTGCTGACGAGAAGTATTGTGACGGCGCAGCGAGCATTGGAGGCGGCGGGTATATCGTATACGCCCATTCACATGGATTGGTAAGCGTTGAGTAGTGTACATTCTGCGTGCGTTGATGAGTGAATGGTTGGGGCGTTGCGGCATCTCGTAGATTTGAAACGATAAACTTGATAGACTCATCTCTTGCTGAGATTGCACAGGAGAATAAACGAACGGCACTACGGGGCTTTACAAGGTTTATCGAAGGAACGCACAGCCGACCGACTGGGACGCAACATCGTCATGGAATGGCGACGATCATTTGAAGCAAGACCACCCGACATGACTGTCAAGCATCCACACTACGATATTATACATAAAGATGCAAGATACAACAAACTCCAAGAGCAAATACCACTATCTGAGTCGCTTCATGATTGCCAGGAGCGAGTCGTCAACGCCTGGACAGACATACAAGCGGACATTCGCAACGCCTCTCCGGACGAGCCTCCCACCAGTTTTGTCGTTGCCCACGCCAATTCGTTGCGCGCCCTCGTCATGAGCCTGGATGGCATTGGTGCTCATGACATTGAAAACTTGAACATTCCAACGGCTATACCATTCTACTATGACATTTGCAAGCAAACTGGTAACGTGCTTTCCAAGCAAGCGCCCGGCCAGTTTCGTGGCATCTACATTGCCGACGAGCGAAAGAAACGAAGTTTTTTGGAACGACGAAGGGCCTCCAATGATCCATGGTTGTGGGCGTTGCATGATGATCAAGTCGACAAGAGCATGCTATTGAATCCAGAGGCTGACGATGCAACGTCGGTCGATGCCATGAACGTGGATGGAATGGACGGCGTGGAGGAAGAGGCGAAGCACAATACCGAGATTTTTGGCGCGTCGCTCATTGCAGGCGAACGAACGAATAGATAGAAAAGATAACATAGAATTATTGCGTTGATAAAGCTTGTTTGTCTTGACCAATAGTCGATAGCGTGATTTTTACAATATATATGTTGTGTTGACGCTTACAACATGATCCCCTCTGCAGGGTCAAATTTGCTTCCCTGCTCACTTAGAACCTTGTGTGCTTTAGCGTACGACTCGAAGAATGCATCTTGCGAATCGCGGAACTTTTCGGCAAATGGACGAAATCCTTCATCCTCGAACAAAGTGCAGTCGGTGGAGAGCTTCAGCAGTTCAGGATCGGCATTCGGATCAGGCATGGTTTGGTAGTACGAGTTATCAAAGATTAACCACTGTTCCGTCCACGACGATCCACCTGGCGTGTACTTTGCTTCGGTTCCATCCACGCGCATCTGCTTGCTGCCGTCGGTGTATTTCGTCTTTTCTGCTCCTGCGCCTGATCGATCCTTGTAGGCGCGTCCAAACGTGTGCGCGCCACTCAAGGCAACAATTTGCTCATCGTTAAGTCCCATGCGGTAAAACACTTTGCGCAAATGCTCATTCGGAGTTGATGCTTCGGTCGAAGCCGTCCCACCAGCACCTCCGTACTTGCCATTAGGGCCTGGACTGCCATCCGGCAAATTTCCCTCGGGGCTGCAGTCGGCCGGATCTGCAGCGTCGACGCGACCATACTTCATGTCCATGACTGGTCCACCAGCCAAAGTAACGGCTCGGGTACTCGCCATTTGATAAATGTCTGTATAGCTCACGTTTGGGCAAGCCTTCTTGACTGGCTCGAGCAGTTTGACGGCGTTCGACAGGCCTTTATTGGCGCCATGCTGGATCTCGGGGGCGAATCGGATCGAAGCAGTTGCTCCTGCAATGATAGGCGACATTCATATGAGAACAAAGTCATACAAGCAAAGCCAAATCTTAATGCTCCTCTTCGTTGTCGGTGTCTCCCTCTCACGTGTAACGTGTATTGCATCAATGATACTTAATACTTACCGCCCGCCGCTGGCCAATCTTCCTTGACATTCACGTCGAATGTTCCAGAGTCATGCCAAGCTAGCCTTACAAAGATTGGGCCAGCATTGACATTGTTGATGATGCCATCAATTTTTTCCCGCGCTTCGAGCAATTCCTCCTTAGTGACATGCAAGGATGTCGTTGACGACGACGGAGCTGTTGCCACGATTCGCAGTGATGCCGGTCGGATCGGAGCAAATGCAACCGATACGGACAAGGTTGCAGCAACGACAAGAGCTAGGAATATCATGACTCTTGTTGGCTTGTTGGTTTGCAGCTGAATAGTAAATAATGAATGTATTGATGGTGCTTTTACTAGTAATCTACTACTGCATCGTCAATTGGCGCATGGAACAATCCAGTTGCAAAGGGGCCATCATCGAGCATCCAATACGGCGCGTCGTTTTAACCGCGCCTGCTGTCGCTGACGTACGGTCCTTTGTCGCACCGCTGACGGAGTATTTTTGTGAATCGTGTGTGACTTTCATGGCATTGGCGCAAAACGCGCGCACGCCGCGCCAGCACGGATCCACAACCATTGACCAAGCGTTCCTACAGGACACCATTCAACCATGGCGGAACCTCCGCGCCGACCTCGTCCAGAGGACGAAGATGACGACTTGCAGGATTCGGATGATAACGAGGAAAATGGGCCGTCGCAGGCATCGGTCCGAGCCGCGCGTCTCGGCAGGCTAGCGAACAAGCGTCGTCGTCAGCGCCAGGTTCAAGAGGAAGCGAGAGAGTTGCGGTTTGGAGGCGAAGATGAAGAGTACAAGGAAGTTGATGGTAAGTTTATCTATTTCATGAGCTTGAACGCTATCTTACTGTTGGCACGTCTAACTATATAACGTTGAAACAGACCCTGCTCCAGAAGCCGAGGAAGCACCCGAAGATCAAGACTTTGATGACCAGCTTGACGACGAAGAGGAAGAAGGAGAAGGCGAAGACTTGTTGGAGAATGCCGACCGCGACTACCAGCGCATTGAAGCCTTGGATAATTATGGTACGGAAGACATTGACGACCGCGACTATGGGAACATGACGGCCGAGGAGCGAGCAGCGGCCGAACGAGAAATTTCAAGGCGCACCAAGGATGGACGAAACACTGGATTCTATGGCATGCTTGATGCAATGGAGACGGAGGAGGATGACGAAGCGAGACAAGCTCGTCGAGGCATGTTTGGGCGAGGAGAAGAGGAGGAGGAAGGAGATGACGAGACGGATGAGGAAGACTTGGACGGCGATGACCAAGTCAACCTGGAAGCGTTTGATGTTCCTCTGCGCGAATGGATTGCGCAAGACCGAACCCGTCGGGAAATTCAGCGCCGCTTTCGGGCGTTTGTTCGTCACTACACTGGCCCAAGCGACGATGGAAATAATCGCCGTCGTCGAGGCAATGGCATCTACGAGCAAAAAATTCGCGCCATGTGCGCGTCCAATTACTCTACACTTCAAGTCTCTTACTTGCATCTCATGGACTCGGAACCGGTTCTAGCTTATTGGTTGGCCGATGCTCCCAAAGACATGCTGCTGGTCTTGAACGAAGCGGCTACGAGGCACACTCTCATGCTGTTTCCGTCGTACAATGCCATCAAGTCAGAAATTCACGTTCGCATCAGCGAAGTTCCCATTCTTGATTCGCTCCGCGACTTGCGCCGATCTCATTTGGACAACTTAGTCAAGGTACATGGCGTCATTACGCGTCGGTCGAGCGTGTTTCCACAGCTCCAGCTAGCTTACTACCAATGCATGAGCTGCAAGCGCTCGCAAGGTCCGTTCCGCGTCGAAGGTTTGGGATCCAACGTTGCGCAAGCTTACATGCCTGATAGCTGCCCAAGCGAGCAGTGTGAGTCTTCGCATTTCCGATTGCATCCAACTTTGTCTATCTATCGTAATGTACAACGCGTTAACCTTCAGGAAACGCCAGGGTCGGTGCCACCAGGTCGCGTTCCTCGTACCAAGGAAGTCCTCATGGCGGACGATTTGATTGACGTTGCTCGACCAGGAGAGGAAGTGGAAGTCACGGGTGTTTACGAGAATACTTTCGACGGAAGCCTTACGATCAAAAGCGGGTTTCCGGTTTTTAGCACATTCATCAGCGCCAACCATGTCACTCGAAAGGAGGATGCATCAAGTGCCTCCAACCTATCCGAAAGTGACATCCGCCAAATATTGGAGCTTTCGCGAGACCCGAACATTGGACAGCGCATTGCCAAGAGTATTGCGCCCAGTATTTTCGGACATGACTTTTGCAAGATGGCTTTGGCCATGAGTCTGTTTGGTGGCGTTCCCAAGAATGTGAACGATAAGCATCGCATTCGTGGAGACATTAATGTTCTTTTGCTTGGTGATCCGGGAACTAGTAAGAGTCAGCTCTTAAAATATGCCGAGAATACTGCACCAAGAGCCGTATACTCCACTGGAAAAGGAGCAAGTGCCGTTGGCCTGACGGCAAGCGTGCACAAAGATCCGGTGACCAAGGAGTGGACGCTAGAAGGCGGTGCTCTCGTTCTTGCTGATAAAGGCGTTTGTCTGATTGACGAGTTTGACAAGATGAATGAACAGGATCGAACCTCCATCCACGAAGCAATGGAGCAGCAGAGCATTTCCGTATCAAAGGCGGGGATTGTGACTTCGCTACAAGCGCGATGTTCAGTCATCGCAGCTGCCAACCCAATCGGAGGGCGATACGACAGCTCCAACACCTTGTCTGACAATGTCGAGCTTACTGATCCAATTCTGCAGCGGTTTGACATTCTCTGCGTCCTTCAGGATGTTGTCGATCCAGTAGCTGACGAGCGCCTCGCCAAGTTTGTCACCAGCAGTCATATGCGCAGTGTACCTACAGTGCATGGCGAAGTTCAGCCCCGGCAGGTAGATGCGGCGGTTGATCGTCCAGATCTCGTGTCGCAGGATCTTCTTCGCAAGTACATCCAGTACGCACGAGCCAACGTGAAGCCTAACTTGCAAGGCAACACTTTCGATCAAGAGAAAGTCGCCTCCCTCTACGTGGCTCTCCGACGCGAGTCTGCAGCTTCTGGTGGTGTTCCGATTGCCGTTCGACATATTGAATCAATCATGCGCATGTCTGAAGCGCATGCCAAAATGCACTTACGGGACTACATACGCGACGATGATGTTGACGCCGCCATCCGCATGATGCTTGGCAGCTTTATCGACGCTCAAAAGTTTAGTGTCCGTCGATCCTTACGTCGATCATTTGCCAAATTTATCACCAGCGGAGAAGACCGTGCTCACTTGCTATTGCACTTGCTTCAGGACATGTTCCGAAAGGAACAAATGTATCAAATCATTCGTCTACGACAGCGGAACCGACCTGAAGATTCTATGGAACGTCTGGACGTGCCATTGGACGAATTGGAAGGCAAAGCAAGAGAGAAACGCATCTACAATGTGGCTGAATTTCTCAAGACTGACACGTTTAGAGAGGCTGGCTACGTCTACGATCAGCGGCAGCGACTTATTTCTCGAATGATGGTCGCTTAAATAAGAATTTCTTATCCTGATTACAAACTAGTGTCATAACAATAGATAAAGCCGCTAACTCTTCGTTCCGATAGGCGCTGATGGCAGCCCATACTCGTCTTCTTCCTTCTGACCTGGAGTTACACTCGGCATCGCCGGCATGAGGTACGAAGGAACGGACTCCTCGCCAACAAGATCCTCCAGCTCATCTCCAAGCATATCGAGCTCAGCATCCAGGTCCGCCTCGTCAATATCATCCGGAGTGGCAAAATTCTGTCCAAGAGCCTCGTTGATTTCGTTGACTGGAGAACAGAGAAAAAGAGGACAGTCAGAACTCGCGTATGAAAAAGAAGCAAATTGATTTCCGCGAGAAGAATACTTACAATCATCCATAAGCTCCGCCATTTCATCTGCAAGTCCATCTACATCGTCAATATCCAAATCCTTTCGAATCACATTCTTTAGCTCCTTGTTAGCAGCCTTCATGGCGGCGACTGTCGAAACCGTAGCTTTGGAAGATTCCAAACTAAAAGCCGTCTGATCAATGTTAAAGGCTTGAGCACTAGCCATGTCGCGCTGCTTTTCGTACATACGCTTGCGCTTCAAAGTCTCCAAAGCTCGCTTCTGCAATTGCTTCTTGGCTGCTGGAGTCTTGCAAGTTTTAATTTTGTTTTTAAAGTCACGCAGCTCCTTGTCGAGTCCTTCAATCTTGGAATCCATTCCATCAATGCGCGCGTTTATACCAGTTGAGGCGTCCTCGAGCGATGGTGCGGGACCCGTGGCTTTCTTCTTTCCGAATACACGATTCATATTTGCTAATTGGATCTATCTAGAGAAAGTAAGTAGTATAAAAGAAGTCGAGCTGTGCACCGAGCAGCGAGAGGGCGAGAGGTGGAAAGCCGAGGGAACGTGAGATGTGCATCATCATTAGCAAGTTGTAGCAGAATACATTCACAAAACACATTAAACAAACATATAAGACGCGTACCAAGGCAGCAAGACAAGAAGACTTGATCGTTGTTGATGCTTTGTCCATGGCAGTCAAGGCGACGAGTCGTCTCGAGGCTTCCGAATCGTCTCGCTCACGAGACGCTATGCGACATGCGCTATTATGTGCAAGCCATCATCATAACCCACTTCTTTTCGAAAAAGGCGACTCATTGTACCCATCTTGCTCAAATGTTACAAATGTTATTAAGAATCATACGCAAAATATGTACTTTAATGCTCTTTTGATCTCGAGCGGTAACTCACAATCGAGTCAATACTACAGTCGACGGTGAAAGTGTACGCCTCGGCGAGAACAATTGGGCGAACATCATTGCACATCCAGCTCCTGCATGCTATGTACGACTCCACCAAGGAATTACTCAAAACCTTCGCTTCCGGCCGCTTGTGCAAACGGGGATGGTGTTGCCGCATTCTCCATGTGCCGCAGCAACAATAAACGACGCAGTTCCAAGTGCGCTGCGGAAACATCCTTCATCTTTTCCTTCCACTCCATTCCAACCATGGACCGTGTCCGAATGACATCCTCGGCGATACGAAATGGATCAACAAGTTCCACCTTGTTGCTGACAGTCTTCATGGATGGTGGCGTCAGCAACAGTTCTTCCAAAAAGTCATCGGCTCGGCCATACTCTTGGCTGCCGTCAAAGAACGTTGCCACCCGGTCAATGTAAAAAGTTCGAAGCCACTCGAACGACACTTGGCGGCTCAGTCCAGCGTCGCGATACTCGCGCAACACTCTGTGAATGCTTTCCTGTGTTGCGAGCAGTATCAAGAGGTCGAAATTGCCTTTACGCTGGGGCGATGAGTTGAGTGACTCGAATTCAATGGTATTGTCCATAAGTAGCATAGAAGTACGGTCATAGGCACTGCTCTTGGTCGCCTTTGTCTCTGTAGCAAGGCAATCTTCGGAGGGAGATTCCGCGTCCTCGTCCAAGCACTCGTCGGACCGAGCGCTTGTACTCTTCTCCTTGTAACTGGTCAAAATCTGCTCGTTGGCAACTACCATGGTGTCCAAATCATGCAGCCACTCCTTCCCAATCTGCTCTCGAACAGACAGTATACGTGTCACAATCGATGGTGGGTTGATGTCAATGTTGAATTCAACCCAGCGCTAAAATAGAGTGACACAAGGAATGTTTAGTAAGCTTACACGAGAGAACGCACAAAATCGCAGCAAACAAATTCAGTTCTTACCTCTTCTAGATAGGGATTGTTCTTGCTCCATCCTCCATGGCCTCGTCCCCGTCGCTTGGCGCTCACTACAACAACATCTTCGGGTTTCTGAAGCATGTCAGTCAACAAGGACTCCCAGGATGGCCAAAGGGTCAAATTGAATGCTCCCGTTCCGTGATACTGCTCGATACCTTGGCAATTGTAGTTGTCCTAATGTGATGATTCAGTGTGAGTAATTTCATGATTGGGCTACCGGTAGCAGTGATGTGGGTGGTGTCAAAAGTTTTGACCAAGGAGCTTCAAACCAAAGTAATCAAGTTGTCGCTTTTTATACTTGTCTCTGTCTACTCACATACTATTCTTCTCAAACAATGACACTCACCTCAATCCATTTGCTCGTATGAGGATCGCGCGTCGATGCCAAAAGAACCATGAATGACTGAATCGCTCGTTGAGTCAAAAATATGAGTGGGTCGGTGCGTCTCAAATTGTGAGCAAGAGCATCGCTATGGTGGTGTCCATGTCGCTCCATATTGTCATCGTCATATTGTTCATATTCACCTGCATTGAAAAAGGCGCATCGGCGACTGGCAATAGCGCGAGTCGTGGTGTCTAACGCCAAGGAAGGAGGAAGGCTGAAGAAGGCAGTCACGCCTTGGCTCGAGGCAAATGAAATGAGAATGACGACGAGCAGATACATACTTCTTCTTGATCCTATATGAAGCTGTGAACTTGGCTCTGCGAGCAGACTTTTGTCGATTGATTTGGTGTCGCTCTCGGAAGTGTTCTGATGTAGGATGTCGTCAAAGTGAGAGGTTCGACGTTGGACGACGGTGACTTCTCGCTTCGTCCATGGACGCGAAGAACTTTCGAGCCAGATGTTTCGAATTCCGATGCCACGTCATCGCACGACTATAAAGCTTTGTGTACCGAAAGTCAATCGTTTTCAAGCTGTAAATCTGTCAATCTGTCTTTTCAGTACCGCTTGCTCAGAACTCTTCGGTGCGCCAAAATCTGTGACGACCACCACGCGACCGCATCATGTTTGCCAATCGTGGCCCATCCCCCATGCTATAGTATTCTCACCTTTCAGCTTGATCAATTGGAATCTAGCTCACGGCTATATCGTTGCTTATCATGAGCGAGGATGGGGCTGCGGCCGCCGATGCTCCCTCGAGCAGCAAGGATGATGACGAGGAGGAAGCGAATCGAGCAACCGCCGGCGAACCGGAGCAGCTCAATACCATTGACAGTCCGGCGCAACATCCGCACCTATCATCTTATCGCCTCCATACACCAACGCATTCAGTCATTGACGAGGACAGTAATCGATTCTTTATGAGTGAGCCTTCCTATAGTGAAGACGACCGCGATGCTTCCAGCGGTCAAGTGATTCGTGCACCCCATCGAGCGCGACTGTTTGGAAGGCATCAGTCGAGCGACGAGGATGAGCAACAACAGCAGCAGCAGCGTCAGCAAAACCGACAAATGCGTCGCCATCGATCGCCGCGTCATTCTGCGCCTTCGAGTCCCGGAAATACGAGTTTGAGCAGCTGGGATAGTCCGGCAATGCCTGGTCGAGTGAGGAATTTGATTCAGTTTCATTTTGTTCCGCCGACCTTGTCGTCAAGTGTCGACTTCAATTCGACGGGAACCTATAGTCAACGACTCTTGCCTCCATCGACGAGTACTGGAAATAATGATGCTGCTGCTGGAAATGCTGACGACCGAAAGCTTCCGCCCATGCCGAATCCTCCACACCGCGATGCAAGCGAGGTGACTGACGTTGACAGCTACTTTTTGCGGCATCAGCTGCAATCTGTCACGACAAAGTCACCCACTCGATCATCCAATGCCATGCTACATGTTAATGACTATGACAATCTACATGGCTCTTTTCTATTGCGCGAGGGAGGGCAGCATCGAACACTTGCTGCGGACGATTCCATTGCCATGACTTTGTCTGATTCAGACGATGAGGATACTGCAAATGAAACTGAAAAGAATATTAACGATGGGTCTAATTTTAAGCTACCAAACATGGTCGGGGCGACTCATGCGTCGGGGGGAGGCAATGGCCCAGTCAGGAATAGCAGTACGTCAAGACAGGTGCGGCCGAGTAATGGGGCCGCACACCGCGCAATACAGCAGCGACCAACGGTTCGTACCATTACGTTTCAAACCAAGCAACCGCAACAAGCTCAGCCACATGCAAACGAGAATAGACGTTTTCGAAGTGGAGAAGCTGTTGCTACGAGGACTGCTACTGGTCGACAGGAATGGAAGAATACGCGCAGCAGCAAGCGCTTCAAGTCGACGCAGGAAGATGACGACGGCGATGACGATGAGGAGGATGAAGGTCGGCATTTTCCCAGAAAGCCAGAAATTATTGCAAGGCGAAAAACGTGGACTGTAGGACAGCAGCCGCGACAAGGCATGCAGCAACAGCAACTGCAGACAGCGGAACAATCCTTGTTAGTCATGCCGGCGTCCTCGCAAACTACGGACAACGGTTTGTATGGCGCATTATCATCTTTACAACAGCAGGCACAAATTGATCATCATTCTGCAACCTCGTGGCCTCCAAAGATGCTCCAATTACCACCGACTTCGTTTGGTGGCCCAGTTAAACCAGTGAATGTTTTCGGCGATGCACTTAGACAGGTTGGAGAAGAGGATGATTATGCATTCCATTTTGACAATGACAACAGTGCTCGTGCCACACCAACTGGGCATGTTCAATTTGCTACGTCAACGTATTCGAACCTTGAGCATCTTGAGTCAGACATTGAGAATTTACGTCCTAGCCCAAGCAATAATCCTTTTGCGAATATTGGCAAGACATCTGTCGAGAAGGCGAAGAGAGCAATGTTTCTGCCTCAAACTTCCTCTGTTGGCGAGCAGGAAGGCAAGAATTATCACTTCTACGTTTGTCCGAGGTGCAAAACGCGGCAACGCGAATTTTTTACTGTCGACGATGCACCTCGTCAACTCGAGGGGCCAGGCAGTTATCTTGCGCTATACTTCTCGATCTACGTGATTGCATCCCTCTTTATATTTGGCCTTGAGGAAGGTTGGGAGACCGGAGATTGCATCTACTTCGCCGTTGTAACACTCACAACGGCTGGACTCGGAGACTTTGTACCGACGAGCTGGGCCAATAAGATTATCTGCTCTATTTTTATTTACTTTGGTGTGGCTTGCATCGGTTTGTTGCTTGGAAGTTACATTGCTGGCATGCTGGATGATAAAGCACGACGAGACAGGAAAGCGAAGCTGATCGATTCATGCCCAAATTGTGCTCGACTACAGACGATGAAGGAAGCTTCCAATGGAACGACGCGTCGTTACAAAAGTGCTGCAGTCGGACGTAGTGATACACCCCGATTACAAAGATTCTCGTCAGAGCGTCATGTTGATTCAAATGCAAATCATACCGCAATTTACGTCCGCGATACAAAATCTCGCCAAGGGAGAAAAAATGAACGGGGTGCTGGCATTTCACATACGGTTGCAACACATAGAGTAGTTGCGGCTGCCTCTGACGGAAGTGGCAGCCAATTACAACAATATAATCAGCAGTCTCTGGTTAACAAAGGTGAAGCAACATTTCCTCCACCGCTGGCGCAGACATCTTCTAGGGAATCGGTTCATCATACAACCGGAGGAGTGTTTGAGGCATCGCCAGCATCGAGTGCGTCGAAGTCAAGTTATCACCTTTCGTCTCCAGTTACACGGAGCATTCTTGATCGGCAAGAACACACCCGCCACGACTCTATTGATTTCACAAAGCCTGGTGCATTGCAAGGAGGGACGCCTAATCGAGTGAGGAGAATGTCTCACGATAACATACAAACGTCAACTATGAACGAAAACATTGCGCACGAGCCTTCGACTTTCGAACGCAACAGCGACTTTGACAGCAATGCCGACGACTATTCATGCAGTGGATCCGATTCGACATCCACAACAGAGGAGATAGTTGACGAAGCGATTTCAAAAGTTAAGGCAATTAAGTACGTCGTGCTTACTTTGCGGCAGGCGCTCTTCAACTCTATGGTAATTATTGCTGTGGGCTGCCTTGGCTTTTGGTTCATTGAAGGATTTTCGCTTGTTGACAGCTGGTACTTTACCACTGTGTTCTTAACGACTGTTGGGTAAGTTGATTAATGTTTGGCAGCTCTGCAATTGGCGAATGACTTAAGCTTACACCTGCTTGCCTCAGGTATGGCGACATAGTCCCTGTCACACTGGGCGGTAAATTGTTTGCCACTGTTTATATTTTAGTAGCTGGAACAATTCTGCTGAACAACATGTCGTCGATCAGTATGATACCCATCGAGCTCCGTAAGCGGCGCATTGAGAGGGCAGTCTTGACGCAGTTTGGGGACGAATTGGACGACGCGGCGTTGAGAGAACTTGCCACGGGTCCGTTAATTCAACGATTACGTTTGTCGGCAAACCGCCCTGATGGTCTTGACGAGTGCACGCGCGAAATGTTTTCGTTGGCCATGCTGGTTCGTTTGGGCAAGGTGTCGGAAACGGATATCAAGGAGACGTTTGCCGCTTTTCGCTGTCTTGATGTGAACAATGAAGGAGTTTTGAACAGCAAGAGTATAATTGCTGCTATCATTCAAAAACGTAGAGGCATGAATGCAAGCACGAGCATGAACAATTTACAGGAAGCCGCATCGCTGGCGTCGGCAGCCACTCGCCAGAATTTGACCGCTCATAGCGACGAGCGGCCAGTGTACTGGCTCGAAAAGGGAGGCTCTTTACATGTCGAAACTCCAGTTGGCGAATTCTTGTTTGAAGATGCGGAAGCTTTGAGGAGTGAGCGCACCCCTCTCGTTGCTGCTCATTCTTCGGCACCTGCCTTTTAAGAAGGACATAGATGTATACGAGTGTTTAGAATAAAATATATATCATTATAGATTATGAATTGTAAGCTTGCGCTGCATATGATAGTGATATGAGCTTCTTTCGGTACAGAAGTTTGCGGAACATAGCTCATTCAAGTGAGAGGCAACTTTGCTCGCACCGGTTCTCGACGCTTCGCCGCGACAACCAACGATTTCGCCATGTTACATTTCCGCACTGCCACCAAAGCATCATGGCAAAGACCAAAACGAAAGGATCCAAAGGCCCAAAGGGAACGAAAGCTCGTGCGAAAGCAAAGCTTGAGCGTCAATGGGGAGAAGTAGATTTGGGAGCGCAAAGGAAGCGAGTCGGCAAGAGCCGACTGCTAACTCGGAAAACGGACCGTCGATCATACGCCGAGCATGAACCATCTATAGCTGGAGACATGGACGAGGCGTTGGAAGCCTCTCAGCAAGTAAACAATGACGACATAAGTGACGATGAAGAGCAGGCTTGCTCGAAGTTGCTGCAATCGCTTCGACAAAAGGCTAATGGCGAAGAATCAGATGCGTCGTCGGACAGCGGCTCATCCGACGATGACACGTCCATAATGGAGATTGACAATGCAAATCCCGGCGAGAATCATCTTTCGACATTGCTTTTACATTTAGATGCCTTTGCCGATCGATTCTCGCATGCTTCCTTGGCTGGCAACGAGGAAGCTCGCAGCCAACAGATGATCGAAATTCAGGGATCAGAGGTGAAGCTTCATGCTAGCAAATGCGTCAGTTTGCAGGTTAGCAAGTCGCTATATGACAAACTGGAACTCAGCCATGAATCTGATTTGAATTGGCAATGCAAAGTTCGCACAAAGGCTCTCGTACACTCGTCGATGCGCAAAGTTTTGCAAGACCAGTGTGCCAACATGAGCACCTCCCAAAGCCTTTTGTTTCCGTTTGCGTCGCTTTACGCCGACATGCTTGTCACTACGCCCACTCATAGCAAGGACCATACAACTTTTGCTCTGCATACTCTTAACCACGTCTTGACCAGCAGGGGACGCATCCAGCGTCAGAACCGACGGCTACAAACAATCGAGGCTGAACAGTCTGACGAATCTGATCAATCTACTTGGCAGCGCGACCAGGGCTACGTACGGCCGACTGTGCTAGTGTTGCTGCCGACACGAGGATGCTGCTACGCTTTTGTCAAGCAGTTGCAGTCGATGCTTGGTGACACTGCTGAAAATGAACGCTTCGAAACCGAATTTGGTCCGCCAATAAAAGAGAGCACTGACCCGACCGATAAGGCCGAGCTGCATCGTCGCAAGGCCATCAGTAAGAAAGGCAAGGATTGGATAGAACTTTTTGGTGATGATGTGAATGATGATGATGACTTTAAGCTTGGAATCTCTCTTCAAGAGAACAAACAAAAGAAGAAGAACGACGACGACAATGCTTGGTCCACCAAGTTGTTTTCTGATTTCTACAAGAGTGATATCATCATTGCATCTCCGATCGGATTGAAAATGAACGCCAACAATAAGGAGGAGGACGAGCGTGGATTTTTGTTCTTGTCGAGCATAGAAGTATGCCTTGTGCTGAGAGGCGATGTCCTCCTGATGCAAAACTGGGATCATCTGAACGATCTTTTGCCCGAGCTTAACCAGCAACCGCAGGATACCACAGACATTGACTTTAGCCGCGTCCGCAATTATCTACTGGATGGTCAAGGATCGCATTGGAGACAGCTGATTATATCGTCAAGCTTTCTTGACCCAGCGATAGCAAGCACCTTTAAGCGGCATGCCAAAAGCATTGCGGGCATTGCGCGCTTTCGCCATCAAAGTGACAATGATTCATCGAGTATTACAAACGTCTTGCTACCAACACAGCAAGTCTTTCAACGCGTGCCTACCAGCTCATTTTTGAAGCACAGCGAAGATCGCCTGCGTTATTTTACTGAAAAAGTGCTCGCTCAGATTTTAAAGAGTAAACAGTCACACACGCTGATATTCATTCCGTCATACTTTGACTTCATATCTGTGCGCAATCGGTTGCTAAAAGATGAAGCATCATTCGTCATGGTGACGGAGTATTCTCGCCACACTGAAACGAGTCGAGCGAGGGCACGTTTCCTGCAGGGGCGCAAGCCCATCATGCTCTACACGGGTCGTGCGCACTATTTCCATCGACACTTCATCAAGGGCGCTCATCATCTTGTGTTCCTGGGTCTGCCGGAGCATTCCGAGTTTTACCCCCAAATGATAAATCTGTTGAACGATGGGTCAGAAACGGACGATGGCGCGTCTGCAAGCTGTCTCGCCTTGTTTACCAAATACGAAAAGTTCGCGCTGGAACGAATTGTTGGTAGCAAGAACAGCAGTAACATGCTTTGTGGCGAAAAGTCAACTTTTTTATTTAGTTAAAATGGTTTAAACACAAAGTGTGGTGTACGTATGAGGCCTGAAGTCTGCCATTGAATCATGTGCTGACGACTCTACATAGTAATTAGGATAGGCAGAGTTGTTCCATGGACGAAGACGAATTTGTTCTGACAGTCAAAAGCTTCTTGAGTCCCAGTCATCATTCGTCATTTGTCTCTACTTTGATGTCCTTCCGTTTTCGTTTGTCGTCTGGTGCGTGCATATTCTCCCTTTCGTAAAAGGATCGTAGCAATGCGATCGCCTCGGCCTCCAGAATGCCACCAACGATTGGATATCCATTGTGATGTGGATGTATGTCCTCATGTAGACACAAAATAGACCCACATCCTCCAAACTTTTCGTTTCGACACCCGAAAATGACCTTGCCGATTCCCACTTGACTCAAGGCGGCAGCGCACATGATGCATGGCTCACACGTGACGTAAAGCCGACACTTTTTGAAATCATCCAAGCAATGGCGCCGTCCACTACCCCACCCGTATTGATTCTTCCAATGCGTCGGATCATTCTCAACGTTCACCCATTCATCCTTCAAATGCTTTTCCAACACCTCTGGATCTGAACATGCCAGCAGCGGCGAGTTCTTTGGTAGCAAATGTGCTCGACCAGGCTGGCAGTAAACGTCGACAGGCAAGCGCAGCATGTCGCTGGATGTTCCTCCGGTTAGCATTCGATCAATGGCAACAATTTCGGCATGTCTGGTAGCGTCACGTGTCACGTTGACGAGATTGGCGCCGTGGGACACGACGACGGGTCCCTGGTCGGTTGCAAGAACGATGACGCAGCCGACGGGGACTTCGCCGACACTCAACGCTTTTCTGGCAACGTTCAGGGCCAGGTTCATAAAGTGAACATCTTCAGACTCTGATTCGCACATGATTGCGTTGTCAATACTGTCATTTACGATAGAGTGCTCATCGGTTTGATCGTCATCGTCGCGCGCTAAGCTCATCGAGCAGTACCGGTACGATCCGCGAAAAAAGAGAGACGTAAAGTTAACTGTTAGGTCCAAGCTATCTCTACGGTCGCAGCAACCATCCAGACTCAATAAAGATTCACCCTACACTCTAGAAAGCAGAGCTGCAGTCATGCCCTACTTGTACACTACAAGCAGCAGAGCTGCAGTTGAAGTCCCAGGTATCTGCAGCTACCAAAAAGATGTCAAGGCAAATCTGCAGACTGAGACTGGTGACAATTTGTCACCAATTACATTGCCATCCCCTGATACACCAGCCAAGCTTACCATCTTGTAGCGCGGCCTGAAAAATGACATTGGCACCATTCTGGTGTAATTTGGACATGGGCTCCTACAGAACTTGCTGTAGGTGTGTTTGAATGTCATGGCATCTGTGGGCTGAGACTGGTGACAAGTTGTCAACAATCGCATTTCCATCCCCTGAGACACCAGCCAGGCATAACATCTTGTAACGCAGCCCAAATGATGATGTTGGAACAGTTCTGGTGTAATTTGGGTGTATACATGGCTTGCTGTAGGTGTGTTTCAATGTCAAGGCATCAGCTGGCTGAGACTGTTGACAACTTGTCACCAATTGCATTGCCATCCCCTGAGACACCAGCCAAGCTTACCATCTTGTAGCGCAGCCCATATAATGATGTTGGCAAGATTCTGGTGTTTTTTGGGTGTATACATGGCTTGCTGTAGGGGCGTTTCAATGTCAAGGCATCAGCTGGCTGAGACTGTTGACAAGTTGTCACCAATCGCATAGCCATCCCCTGAGACACTAGCCAGGCATACCATTTTGTAGCGCAGCCTAAAAAATGATGTTGGCACCATTCTGGTGTAATTCAGGCACCTACAGGGCTTGCTGTAGAGGCGTTTGAATGTCATGGCATCTGCAGGCTGAGATTGGTGACAAGTTGTCACCAAATACATTGCCATCCCCTGATACACCAGCTGAGCCTACCATCTTGTAGCGCAGCCTAGAAAATTGTGTTGGCACCATTCTGGTGTAATTTGGGCACCTACAGGGCTTGCTGAAGGGGCGTTTTGAATGTCATGGCATCTGCGGGCTGAGATTGGTGACAAGTTGTCACCAAATACATTGCCATCCCCTGAGACACCAGCCGAGCCTACCATCTTGTAGCGCAGCCTGAATAATGATGTTGGCACCATTCTGGTGTAATTTGGGCACCTACAGGGCTTGCTGTGGGGGCGTTTTGAATGTCATGGCATCTGCGGGCTGAGACTGGTGACAAGTTGTCACCAAATACATTGCCATCCCCTGAGACACCAGCTGAGCCTACCATCTTGTAGCGCAGCCTAGAAAATGGTGTTGGCACCATTCTGGTGTAATTTGGGCACCTACAGGGCTTGCTGTAGGTGTTTTTTGAATGTCCCGGCATCTGCGGGCTGAGATTGGTGACAAGTTGTCACCAAATACATTGCCATCCCCTGAGACACCAGCCGAGCCTACCATCTTGTAGCGCAGCCTAGAAAATGGTGTTGGCACCATTCTGGTGTAATTTGGGCACCTACAGGGCTTGCTGTAGGGGCGTTTTGAATGTCATGGCATGTGCGGGCTGAGATTGGTGACAAGTTGTCACCAAATACATTGCCATCCCCTGAGACACCAGCCGAGCCTACCATCTTGTAGCGCAGCCGAGAAAATGGTGTTGGCACCATTCTGGTGTAATTTGGGCACCTACAGAGCTTGCTGTAGAGGCGTTTGCATGTCATGGCATCTGCAGGCTGAGATTGGTGACAAGTTGTCACCAAATACCATTGCCATCCCCTGAGACACCAGCCAAGCCTACCATCTTGTAGCCCAGCCTAGAAATTGTTTTGGCACCATTCTGTTGTAATTTGGGCACCTACTGGGCTTGCTGTAGGTGCGTTTGAACGTCATGGCATCTGCGGGCGGAGATTGGTGACAAGTTGTCACCAAATACATTGCCATCCCCTGAGACACCAGCCAAGCCTACCATCTTGTAGCGCAGCCTAGAAAATGGTGTTGGCACCATTCTGGTGTAATTTGGGCACCTACAGGGCTTGCTGTAGATGCGTTTGAATGTCATGGCATCTGCGGGCGGAGATTGGTGACAAGTTGTCACCAAATACATTGCCATCCCCTGAGACACCAGCCAAGCCTACCATCTTGTAGCACAGCCTGATTAATGATGTTGGCACCATTCTGGTGTAATTTGGGCAGCTACGGAGCTTGCTGTAGGTGCGTTTGATTGTCATGGCATCTGCGGGCTGAGATTGGTGACAAGTTGTCACGCAAATACTTCGCACCATCCCTGAGACACCAGCCGAGCGTACCATACTTGTAGCGCAGCCAGAAAATGGTGTTGGCAAGAACGTCTCTGCTGATTTGGGCCCACAACAGGGCTTGCTGTAGGGGCGTTTGCAAAGTGTAAGGCAGCAGGGCTGAGACTGGTGACAAGTTGTCACCAAATACATTGCCATCCCCTGAGACACCAGCCAAGCCTACCATCTTGTAGCGCAGCCTAGAAAATGGTGTTGGCACCATTCTGGTGTAATTTGGGCACCTACAGGGCTTGCTGTAGGGGCGTTTGAATGTCATGGCATCTGCGGGCTGAGACTGGTGACAAGTTGTCACCAAATACATTGCCATCCCCTGAGACACCAGCCAAGCCTACCATCTTGTAGCGCAGCCAGAAAATGATGTTGGCACCATTCTGGTGTAATTTGGGCACCTACAGGGCTTGCTGTAGGGGCGTTTGAATGTCATGGCATCTGCGGGCTGAGATTGGTGACAAGTTGTCACCAAATACATTGCCATCCCCTGAGACACCAGCCGAGCCTACCATCTTGTAGCGCAGCCTAGAAAATGGTGTTGGCACCATTCTGGTGTAATTTGGGCACCTACAGGGCTTGCTGTTAGGGCATTTGAATGTCATGGCATCTGCGGGCTGAGATTGGTGACAAGTTGTCACCAAATACATTGCCATCCCCTGAGACACCAGCCAAGCCTACCATCTTGTAGCGCAGCCTAGAAAATGGTGGTGGCACCATTCTGGTGTAATTTGGGCACCTACAGGGCTTGCTGTAGGGGCGTTTGAATGTCATGGCATCTGCGGGCTGAGATTGGTGACAAGTTGTCACCAAATACATTGCCATCCCCTGAGACACCAGCCGAGCCTACCATCTTGTAGCGCAGCCTAGAAAATGGTGTTGGCACCATTCTGGTGTAATTTGGGCACCTACAGGGCTTGCTGTAGGGCCGTTTGAATGTCATGGCATGTGCGGGCTGAGATTGAAAACAGGTTGTCACCAAATACATTGCCATCCCCTGAGACACCAGCCAAGCCTACCATCTTGTAGCGCAGCCTAGAAAATGGTGTTGGCACCATTCTGGTGTAATTTGGGCACCTACAGGGCTTGCTGTAGGGGCGTTTGAATGTCATGGCATCTGCGGGCTGAGATTGGTGACAAGTTGTCACCAAATACCTTGCCATCCCCTGAGACACCAGCCAAGCCTACCATCTTGTAGCGCAGCCTTGAAAATGATGTTGGCACCATTCTGGTGTAATTTGGGCACCTACAGGGCTTGCTGTAGGGGCGTTTGAATGTCACGGCATCTGCGGGCTGAGATTGGTGACAAGTTGTCACCAAATACATTGCCATCCCCTGAGACACCAGCCAAGCCTAACACTTGTAGCGCAGCCAAGAAAATGGCGTTGGCACCATTCTGGTGTAGTTTGGATACCTACAGGGCTTGCTGTAGGGGCTTTTGAATGTCATGACATCTGCGGGCTGAGACTGGTGACAAGTTGTCACCAAATACATTGCCATCCCCTGAGACACCAGCCAAGCCTACCATCTTGTAGCGCAGCCTAGAAAATGATGTTGGCACCATTCTGGTGTAATTTGGGCACCTACAGGGCTTGCTGTAGGGGCGTTTGAATGTCACGGCATCTGCGGCTGAGACTGGTGACAAGTTGTCACCAAATACATTGCCATCCCCTGAGACACCAGCCGAGCCTACCATCTTGTAGCGCAGCCTAGAAAATGGTGTTGGCACCATTCTGGTGTAATTTGGGCACCTACAGGGCTTGCTGTAGGGGCGTTTGAATGTCATGGCATCTGCGGGCTGAGACTGGTGACAAGTTGTCACCAAATACATTGCCATCCCCTGAGACACCAGCTGAGCCTACCATCTTGTAGCGCAGCCTAGAAAATGGTGTTGGCACCATTCTGGTGTAATTTGGGCACCTACAGGGCTTGCTGTAGGGGCGTTTGAATGTCATGGCATCTGCGGGCTGAGATTGGTGACAAGTTGTCACCAAATACATTGCCATCCACTCGGACACCAGCTGAGCCTACCATCTTGTAGCGCAGCCTAGAAAATGGTGTTGGCACCATTCTGGTGTAATTTGGGCACCTACAGGGCTTGCTGAAGGGGCGTTTTGAATGTCATGGCATCTGCGGGCTGAGATTGGTGACAAGTTGTCACCAAATACATTGCCATCCCCTGAGACACCAGCCAAGCCTACCATCTTGTAGCGCAGCCTAGAAAATGGTGTTGGCACCATTCTGGTGTAATTTGGGCACCTACCGGGCTTGCTGTAGGGGCGTTTGAATGTCATGGCATCTGCGGGCTGAGATTGGTGACAAGTTGTCACCAAATACATTGCCATCCCCTGAGACACCAGCCAAGCCTACCATCTTGTAGCGCAGCCGGAATAATGATGTTGGCACCATTCTGGTGTAATTTAGGCACCTACAGGGCCTGATGTAGGCTGTTTTAATGTCACGGCCTCTGCGGGCTGAGATTGGTGACAAGTTGTCACCAAATACATTGCCATCCCCTGAGACACCAGACGAGCCTAAAATCTTGTAGCGCAGCCTAGAAAATGGTGTTGGCACCATTCTGGTGTAATTTGGGCACCTACAGGGCTTGCTGTAGATGCGTTTGAATGTCATTGCATCTGCGGGCGGAGATTGGTGACAAGTTGTCACCAAATACATTGCCATCCCCCGAGACACCAGCCAAGCCTACCATCTTGTAGTGCAGCCTAGAAAATGATGTTGGCACCATTCTGGTGTAATTTGGGCACCTACAGGGCCTGATGTAGGGCTGTTTGAATGTCACAGCATCTGTGGGCTGAGATTGGTGACAAGTTGTCACCAAATACATTGCCATCCCCTAGGACACCAGCTGAGCCTACCATCTTGTAGCGCAGCTGGAATAATGATGTTGGCACCATTCTGGTGTAATTTGGGCACCTACAGGGCCTGATGTAGGGCTGTTTGAATGTCATGGCATCTGCGGGCTGAGATTGGTGACAAGTTGTCACCAAATACCTTGCCATCCCCTGAGACACTAGTCAAGCTTATCATCTTGTAGCGCTGCCTGAATAATAATGGTGGCACCATTCTGGTGTAATTTGGGCACCTACAGGGCTTGCTGTAGGGCCGTTTGAATGTCATGGCATCTGCGGGCTGAGATTGGTGACAAGTTGTCACCAAATACATTGCCATCCCCTGAGACACCAGCCAAGCCTACCATCTTGTAGCCCAGCCTAGAAAATGGTGTTGGCACCATTCTGATGTAATCTGGGCACCTACAGGGCTTGCTGTAGGGCCGTTTGAATGTCATGGCATCTGCGGGCTGAGATTGGTGACAAGTTGTCACCAAATACATTGCCATCTCCTGAGACACCATCCAAGCCTACCATCTTGTAACACAGCCTAGAAAATGGAGTTGGCACCATTCTGGTGTAATTTGGGCACCAACAGGGCATGCTGTCGGGGCGTTTGAATGTCAGGGCATCTGCGGGCATGTCAAGGCAAATCTGCAGACTGAGACTGGTGACAATTTGTCACCAATTACATTGCCATCCCCTGATACACCAGCCAAGCTTACCATCTTGTAGCGCGGCCTGAAAAATGACATTGGCACCATTCTGGTGTAATTTGGACATGGGCTCCTACAGAACTTGCTGTAGGTGTGTTTGAATGTCATGGCATCTGTGGGCTGAGACTGGTGACAAGTTGTCAACAATCGCATTTCCATCCCCTGAGACACCAGCCAGGCATAACATCTTGTAACGCAGCCCAAATGATGATGTTGGAACAGTTCTGGTGTAATTTGGGTGTATACATGGCTTGCTGTAGGTGTGTTTCAATGTCAAGGCATCAGCTGGCTGAGACTGTTGACAACTTGTCACCAATTGCATTGCCATCCCCTGAGACACCAGCCAAGCTTACCATCTTGTAGCGCAGCCCATATAATGATGTTGGCAAGATTCTGGTGTTTTTTGGGTGTATACATGGCTTGCTGTAGGGGCGTTTCAATGTCAAGGCATCAGCTGGCTGAGACTGTTGACAAGTTGTCACCAATCGCATAGCCATCCCCTGAGACACTAGCCAGGCATACCATTTTGTAGCGCAGCCTAAAAAATGATGTTGGCACCATTCTGGTGTAATTCAGGCACCTACAGGGCTTGCTGTAGAGGCGTTTGAATGTCATGGCATCTGCAGGCTGAGATTGGTGACAAGTTGTCACCAAATACATTGCCATCCCCTGATACACCAGCTGAGCCTACCATCTTGTAGCGCAGCCTAGAAAATTGTGTTGGCACCATTCTGGTGTAATTTGGGCACCTACAGGGCTTGCTGAAGGGGCGTTTTGAATGTCATGGCATCTGCGGGCTGAGATTGGTGACAAGTTGTCACCAAATACATTGCCATCCCCTGAGACACCAGCCGAGCCTACCATCTTGTAGCGCAGCCTGAATAATGATGTTGGCACCATTCTGGTGTAATTTGGGCACCTACAGGGCTTGCTGTGGGGGCGTTTTGAATGTCATGGCATCTGCGGGCTGAGACTGGTGACAAGTTGTCACCAAATACATTGCCATCCCCTGAGACACCAGCTGAGCCTACCATCTTGTAGCGCAGCCTAGAAAATGGTGTTGGCACCATTCTGGTGTAATTTGGGCACCTACAGGGCTTGCTGTAGGTGTTTTTTGAATGTCCCGGCATCTGCGGGCTGAGATTGGTGACAAGTTGTCACCAAATACATTGCCATCCCCTGAGACACCAGCCGAGCCTACCATCTTGTAGCGCAGCCTAGAAAATGGTGTTGGCACCATTCTGGTGTAATTTGGGCACCTACAGGGCTTGCTGTAGGGGCGTTTTGAATGTCATGGCATGTGCGGGCTGAGATTGGTGACAAGTTGTCACCAAATACATTGCCATCCCCTGAGACACCAGCCGAGCCTACCATCTTGTAGCGCAGCCGAGAAAATGGTGTTGGCACCATTCTGGTGTAATTTGGGCACCTACAGAGCTTGCTGTAGAGGCGTTTGCATGTCATGGCATCTGCAGGCTGAGATTGGTGACAAGTTGTCACCAAATACCATTGCCATCCCCTGAGACACCAGCCAAGCCTACCATCTTGTAGCCCAGCCTAGAAATTGTTTTGGCACCATTCTGTTGTAATTTGGGCACCTACTGGGCTTGCTGTAGGTGCGTTTGAACGTCATGGCATCTGCGGGCGGAGATTGGTGACAAGTTGTCACCAAATACATTGCCATCCCCTGAGACACCAGCCAAGCCTACCATCTTGTAGCGCAGCCTAGAAAATGGTGTTGGCACCATTCTGGTGTAATTTGGGCACCTACAGGGCTTGCTGTAGATGCGTTTGAATGTCATGGCATCTGCGGGCGGAGATTGGTGACAAGTTGTCACCAAATACATTGCCATCCCCTGAGACACCAGCCAAGCCTACCATCTTGTAGCACAGCCTGATTAATGATGTTGGCACCATTCTGGTGTAATTTGGGCAGCTACGGAGCTTGCTGTAGGTGCGTTTGATTGTCATGGCATCTGCGGGCTGAGATTGGTGACAAGTTGTCACGCAAATACTTCGCACCATCCCTGAGACACCAGCCGAGCGTACCATACTTGTAGCGCAGCCAGAAAATGGTGTTGGCAAGAACGTCTCTGCTGATTTGGGCCCACAACAGGGCTTGCTGTAGGGGCGTTTGCAAAGTGTAAGGCAGCAGGGCTGAGACTGGTGACAAGTTGTCACCAAATACATTGCCATCCCCTGAGACACCAGCCAAGCCTACCATCTTGTAGCGCAGCCTAGAAAATGGTGTTGGCACCATTCTGGTGTAATTTGGGCACCTACAGGGCTTGCTGTAGGGGCGTTTGAATGTCATGGCATCTGCGGGCTGAGACTGGTGACAAGTTGTCACCAAATACATTGCCATCCCCTGAGACACCAGCCAAGCCTACCATCTTGTAGCGCAGCCAGAAAATGATGTTGGCACCATTCTGGTGTAATTTGGGCACCTACAGGGCTTGCTGTAGGGGCGTTTGAATGTCATGGCATCTGCGGGCTGAGATTGGTGACAAGTTGTCACCAAATACATTGCCATCCCCTGAGACACCAGCCGAGCCTACCATCTTGTAGCGCAGCCTAGAAAATGGTGTTGGCACCATTCTGGTGTAATTTGGGCACCTACAGGGCTTGCTGTTAGGGCATTTGAATGTCATGGCATCTGCGGGCTGAGATTGGTGACAAGTTGTCACCAAATACATTGCCATCCCCTGAGACACCAGCCAAGCCTACCATCTTGTAGCGCAGCCTAGAAAATGGTGGTGGCACCATTCTGGTGTAATTTGGGCACCTACAGGGCTTGCTGTAGGGGCGTTTGAATGTCATGGCATCTGCGGGCTGAGATTGGTGACAAGTTGTCACCAAATACATTGCCATCCCCTGAGACACCAGCCGAGCCTACCATCTTGTAGCGCAGCCTAGAAAATGGTGTTGGCACCATTCTGGTGTAATTTGGGCACCTACAGGGCTTGCTGTAGGGCCGTTTGAATGTCATGGCATGTGCGGGCTGAGATTGAAAACAGGTTGTCACCAAATACATTGCCATCCCCTGAGACACCAGCCAAGCCTACCATCTTGTAGCGCAGCCTAGAAAATGGTGTTGGCACCATTCTGGTGTAATTTGGGCACCTACAGGGCTTGCTGTAGGGGCGTTTGAATGTCATGGCATCTGCGGGCTGAGATTGGTGACAAGTTGTCACCAAATACCTTGCCATCCCCTGAGACACCAGCCAAGCCTACCATCTTGTAGCGCAGCCTTGAAAATGATGTTGGCACCATTCTGGTGTAATTTGGGCACCTACAGGGCTTGCTGTAGGGGCGTTTGAATGTCACGGCATCTGCGGGCTGAGATTGGTGACAAGTTGTCACCAAATACATTGCCATCCCCTGAGACACCAGCCAAGCCTAACACTTGTAGCGCAGCCAAGAAAATGGCGTTGGCACCATTCTGGTGTAGTTTGGATACCTACAGGGCTTGCTGTAGGGGCTTTTGAATGTCATGACATCTGCGGGCTGAGACTGGTGACAAGTTGTCACCAAATACATTGCCATCCCCTGAGACACCAGCCAAGCCTACCATCTTGTAGCGCAGCCTAGAAAATGATGTTGGCACCATTCTGGTGTAATTTGGGCACCTACAGGGCTTGCTGTAGGGGCGTTTGAATGTCACGGCATCTGCGGCTGAGACTGGTGACAAGTTGTCACCAAATACATTGCCATCCCCTGAGACACCAGCCGAGCCTACCATCTTGTAGCGCAGCCTAGAAAATGGTGTTGGCACCATTCTGGTGTAATTTGGGCACCTACAGGGCTTGCTGTAGGGGCGTTTGAATGTCATGGCATCTGCGGGCTGAGACTGGTGACAAGTTGTCACCAAATACATTGCCATCCCCTGAGACACCAGCTGAGCCTACCATCTTGTAGCGCAGCCTAGAAAATGGTGTTGGCACCATTCTGGTGTAATTTGGGCACCTACAGGGCTTGCTGTAGGGGCGTTTGAATGTCATGGCATCTGCGGGCTGAGATTGGTGACAAGTTGTCACCAAATACATTGCCATCCACTCGGACACCAGCTGAGCCTACCATCTTGTAGCGCAGCCTAGAAAATGGTGTTGGCACCATTCTGGTGTAATTTGGGCACCTACAGGGCTTGCTGAAGGGGCGTTTTGAATGTCATGGCATCTGCGGGCTGAGATTGGTGACAAGTTGTCACCAAATACATTGCCATCCCCTGAGACACCAGCCAAGCCTACCATCTTGTAGCGCAGCCTAGAAAATGGTGTTGGCACCATTCTGGTGTAATTTGGGCACCTACCGGGCTTGCTGTAGGGGCGTTTGAATGTCATGGCATCTGCGGGCTGAGATTGGTGACAAGTTGTCACCAAATACATTGCCATCCCCTGAGACACCAGCCAAGCCTACCATCTTGTAGCGCAGCCGGAATAATGATGTTGGCACCATTCTGGTGTAATTTAGGCACCTACAGGGCCTGATGTAGGCTGTTTTAATGTCACGGCCTCTGCGGGCTGAGATTGGTGACAAGTTGTCACCAAATACATTGCCATCCCCTGAGACACCAGACGAGCCTAAAATCTTGTAGCGCAGCCTAGAAAATGGTGTTGGCACCATTCTGGTGTAATTTGGGCACCTACAGGGCTTGCTGTAGATGCGTTTGAATGTCATTGCATCTGCGGGCGGAGATTGGTGACAAGTTGTCACCAAATACATTGCCATCCCCCGAGACACCAGCCAAGCCTACCATCTTGTAGTGCAGCCTAGAAAATGATGTTGGCACCATTCTGGTGTAATTTGGGCACCTACAGGGCCTGATGTAGGGCTGTTTGAATGTCACAGCATCTGTGGGCTGAGATTGGTGACAAGTTGTCACCAAATACATTGCCATCCCCTAGGACACCAGCTGAGCCTACCATCTTGTAGCGCAGCTGGAATAATGATGTTGGCACCATTCTGGTGTAATTTGGGCACCTACAGGGCCTGATGTAGGGCTGTTTGAATGTCATGGCATCTGCGGGCTGAGATTGGTGACAAGTTGTCACCAAATACCTTGCCATCCCCTGAGACACTAGTCAAGCTTATCATCTTGTAGCGCTGCCTGAATAATAATGGTGGCACCATTCTGGTGTAATTTGGGCACCTACAGGGCTTGCTGTAGGGCCGTTTGAATGTCATGGCATCTGCGGGCTGAGATTGGTGACAAGTTGTCACCAAATACATTGCCATCCCCTGAGACACCAGCCAAGCCTACCATCTTGTAGCCCAGCCTAGAAAATGGTGTTGGCACCATTCTGATGTAATCTGGGCACCTACAGGGCTTGCTGTAGGGCCGTTTGAATGTCATGGCATCTGCGGGCTGAGATTGGTGACAAGTTGTCACCAAATACATTGCCATCTCCTGAGACACCATCCAAGCCTACCATCTTGTAACACAGCCTAGAAAATGGAGTTGGCACCATTCTGGTGTAATTTGGGCACCAACAGGGCATGCTGTCGGGGCGTTTGAATGTCAGGGCATCTGCGGGCATTGCCATCCCCGGAGACACCAGCCAAGCCTACCATCTTGTAGCGCAGCCTGATTAATGATGTTGGCACCATTCTTATGTAATCTGGGCACCCACAGGGCTTGCTGTAGGGCCGTTTGAATGTCATGGCATCTGCGGGCTGAGACTGGTGACAAGTTGTCACCAAATACATTGCCATCCCCGGAGACACCAGCCAAGCCTACCATCTTATAGCCCAGCCTAGAAAATGGTGGTGGCACCATTCTGATGTAATCTGGGCACCTACAGGGCTTGCTGTATCGCTGTTTGAATGTCATGGCATCTGTGGGCTGAGGGAATTGGTGACAAGTGATGTCACCACAATACATTGCCATCCCCTGAGACACCAGCCAGTTTACCATCTTGTAGCGGATCTGATGTTTTGCCACCGTTCTAGGGTAGGCAGTCACATAGTACCTGCTAACTGAAGCTGCTGACCTGAAGGCAAAAGGCAAGCAGGAGGCTGACGCGCATAACAAATTCACCAAGGAGGTATGTCTTGTGCCCTCGGATCATGCACAGTGGCTGTACACATAGAGTGTGTGGGCACTTCATGTTTGCCACTGCTAGGTTGGTGTTCGGCAGTTGGGTAGTACATACCAGCAACTTCGGCGGATCTGGAAGCAGGCAACATGAAGGAGGCAACTGCACAAAGTGAATGCACTATACAATATCCATTTGTGACCTTGGATCATGCCCCAAGCCAGTTTACAAAGAGATTGTGGGGATCTGATGTTTGCCACTGCTAGGGTAGGCAGTCACATAGTACCTGCTAACTGAAGCTGCTGACCTGAAGGCAAAAGGCAAGCAGGAGGCTGATGCGCAAAACAAATTCACCAAGGAGGCATGTCTTGTGCCCTCGGATCATGCACAGTGGCTGTACACATAGAGTGTGTGGGCACTTCATGTTTGCCACTGCTAGGTTCGGCAGTTGGGTAGACACCAGACTTCTGCTGATCTGGAAGCAGGCAACATGCAGGAGGCAAATGCACAAAGTGAATGCACTATACAATATCCATATGTGACCTTGGATCATGCCCCAAGCCAGTTTACAAAGAGATTGTGGGGATCTGATGTTTGCCACTGCTAGGGTAGGCAGTCACATAGTACCTGCTAACTGAAGCTGCTGACCTGAAGGCAAAAGGCAAGCAGGAGGCTGATGCGCAAAACAAATTCACCAAGGAGGTATGTCTTGTGCCCTCGGATCATGCACAGTGGCTGTACGCATAGAGTGTGTGGGCACTTCATGTTTGCCACTGCTAGGTTGGTGTTCGGCAGTTGGGTGGTACATACTAGCAACTTCTGCGGATCTGGAAGCAGGCAACATGCAGGAGGCAAATGCACAAAGTGAATGCACTATACAATATCCATTTGTGACCTTGGATCATGCCCCAAGCCAGTTTACAAAGAGATTGTGGGGATCTGATGTTTGCCACTGCTAGGGTAGGCAGTCACATAGTACCTGCTAACTGAAGCTGCTGACCTGAAGGCAAAAGGCAAGCAGGAGGCTGATGCGCAAAACAAATTCACCAAGGAGGTATGTCTTGTGCCCTCGGATCATGCACAGTGGCTGTACGCATAGAGTGTGTGGGCACTTCATGTTTGCCACTGCTAGGTTGGTGTTCGGCAGTTGGGTAGTACATACCAGCAACTTCTGCGGATCTGGAAGCAGGCAACATGCAGGAGGCAAATGCACAAAGTGAATGCACTATACAATATCCATTTGTAACCTTGGATCATGCCCCAAGCCAGTTTACAAAGAGATTGTGGGGATCTGATGTTTGCCACTGCTAGGGTAGGCAGTCACATAGTACCTGCTAACTGAAGCTGCTGACCTGAAGGCAAAAGGCAAGCAGGAGGCTGATGCGCAAAACAAATTCACCAAGGAGGTATGTCTTGTGCCCTCGGATCATGCACAGTGGCTGTACGCATAGAGTGTGTGGGCACTTCATGTTTGCCACTGCTAGGTTGGTGTTCGGCAGTTGGGTAGTACATACCAGCAACTTCTGCGGATCTGGAAGCAGGCAACATGCAGGAGGCAAATGCACAAAGTGAATGCACTATACAATATCCATTTGTGACCTTGGATCATGCCCCAAGCCAGTTTACAAAGAGATTGTGGGGATCTGATGTTTGCCACTGCTAGGGTAGGCAGTCACATAGTACCTGCTAACTGAAGCTGCTGACCTGAAGGCAAAAGGCAAGCAGGAGGCTGATGCGCAAAACAAATTCACCAAGGAGGTATGTCTTGTGCCCTCGGATCATGCACAGTGGCTGTACGCATAGAGTGTGTGGGCACTTCATGTTTGCCACTGCTAGGTTGGTGTTCGGCAGTTGGGTAGTACATACCAGCAACTTCTGCGGATCTGGAAGCAGGCAACATGCAGGAGGCAAATGCACAAAGTGAATGCACTATACAATATCCATTTGTGACCTTGGATCATGCCCCAAGCCAGTTTACAAAGAGATTGTGGGGATCTGATGTTTGCCACTGCTAGGGTAGGCAGTCACATAGTACCTGCTAACTGAAGCTGCTGACCTGAAGGCAAAAGGCAAGCAGGAGGCTGATGCGCAAAACAAATTCACCAAGGAGGTATGTCTTGTGCCCTCGGATCATGCACAGTGGCTGTACGCATAGAGTGTGTGGGCACTTCATGTTTGCCACTGCTAGGTTGGTGTTCGGCAGTTGGGTAGTACATACCAGCAACTTCTGCGGATCTGGAAGCAGGCAACATGCAGGAGGCAAATGCACAAAGTGAATGCACTATACAATATCCATTTGTGACCTTGGATCATGCCCCAAGCCAGTTTACAAAGAGATTGTGGGGATCTGATGTTTGCCACTGCTAGGGTAGGCAGTCACATAGTACCTGCTAACTGAAGCTGCTGACCTGAAGGCAAAAGGCAAGCAGGAGGCTGATGCGCAAAACAAATTCACCAAGGAGGTATGTCTTGTGCCCTCGGATCATGCACAGTGGCTGTACGCATAGAGTGTGTGGGCACTTCATGTTTGCCACTGCTAGGTTGGTGTTCGGCAGTTGGGTAGTACATACCACACTTCTGCGGATCTGCGAAGCAGGCAACATGCAGGAGGCAAATGCACAAAGTGAATGCACTATACAATATCCATTTGTGACCTTGGATCATGCCCCAAGCCAGTTTACAAAGAGATTGTGGGGATCTGATGTTTGCCACTGCTAGGGTAGGCAGTCACATAGTACCTGCTAACTGAAGCTGCTGACCTGAAGGCAAAAGGCAAGCAGGAGGCTGATGCGCAAAACAAATTCACCAAGGAGGTATGTCTTGTGCCCTCGGATCATGCACAGTGGCTGTACGCATAGAGTGTGTGGGCACTTCATGTTTGCCACTGCTAGGTTGGTGTTCGGCAGTTGGGTAGTACATACCAGCAACTTCTGCGGATCTGGAAGCAGGCAACATGCAGGAGGCAAATGCACAAAGTGAATGCACTATACAATATCCATTTGTGACCTTGGATCATGCCCCAAGCCAGTTTACAAAGAGATTGTGGGGATCTGATGTTTGCCACTGCTAGGGTAGGCAGTCACATAGTACCTGCTAACTGAAGCTGCTGACCTGAAGGCAAAAGGCAAGCAGGAGGCTGATGCGCAAAACAAATTCACCAAGGAGGTATGTCTTGTGCCCTCGGATCATGCACAGTGGCTGTACGCATAGAGTGTGTGGGCACTTCATGTTTGCCACTGCTAGGTTGGTGTTCGGCAGTTGGGTAGTACATACCAGCAACTTCTGCGGATCTGGAAGCAGGCAACATGCAGGAGGCAAATGCACAAAGTGAATGCACTATACAATATCCATTTGTGACCTTGGATCATGCCCCAAGCCAGTTTACAAAGAGATTGTGGGGATCTGATGTTTGCCACTGCTAGGGTAGGCAGTCACATAGTACCTGCTAACTGAAGCTGCTGACCTGAAGGCAAAAGGCAAGCAGGAGGCTGATGCGCAAAACAAATTCACCAAGGAGGTATGTCTTGTGCCCTCGGATCATGCACAGTGGCTGTACGCATAGAGTGTGTGGGCACTTCATGTTTGCCACTGCTAGGTTGGTGTTCGGCAGTTGGGTAGTACATACCAGCAACTTCTGCGGATCTGGAAGCAGGCAACATGCAGGAGGCAAATGCACAAAGTGAATGCACTATACAATATCCATTTGTGACCTTGGATCATGCCCCAAGCCAGTTTACAAAGAGATTGTGGGGATCTGATGTTTGCCACTGCTAGGGTAGGCAGTCACATAGTACCTGCTAACTGAAGCTGCTGACCTGAAGGCAAAAGGCAAGCAGGAGGCTGATGCGCAAAACAAATTCACCAAGGAGGTATGTCTTGTGCCCTCGGATCATGCACAGTGGCTGTACGCATAGAGTGTGTGGGCACTTCATGTTTGCCACTGCTAGGTTGGTGTTCGGCAGTTGGGTAGTACATACCAGCAACTTCTGCGGATCTGGAAGCAGGCAACATGCAGGAGGCAAATGCACAAAGTGAATGCACTATACAATATCCATTTGTGACCTTGGATCATGCCCCAAGCCAGTTTACAAAGAGATTGTGGGGATCTGATGTTTGCCACTGCTAGGGTAGGCAGTCACATAGTACCTGCTAACTGAAGCTGCTGACCTGAAGGCAAAAGGCAAGCAGGAGGCTGATGCGCAAAACAAATTCACCAAGGAGGTATGTCTTGTGCCCTCGGATCATGCACAGTGGCTGTACGCATAGAGTGTGTGGGCACTTCATGTTTGCCACTGCTAGGTTGGTGTTCGGCAGTTGGGTAGTACATACCAGCAACTTCTGCGGATCTGGAAGCAGGCAACATGCAGGAGGCAAATGCACAAAGTGAATGCACTATACAATATCCATTTGTGACCTTGGATCATGCCCCAAGCCAGTTTACAAAGAGATTGTGGGGATCTGATGTTTGCCACTGCTAGGGTAGGCAGTCACATAGTACCTGCTAACTGAAGCTGCTGACCTGAAGGCAAAAGGCAAGCAGGAGGCTGATGCGCAAAACAAATTCACCAAGGAGGTATGTCTTGTGCCCTCGGATCATGCACAGTGGCTGTACGCATAGAGTGTGTGGGCACTTCATGTTTGCCACTGCTAGGTTGGTGTTCGGCAGTTGGGTAGTACATACCAGCAACTTCTGCGGATCTGGAAGCAGGCAACATGCAGGAGGCAAATGCACAAAGTGAATGCACTATACAATATCCATTTGTGACCTTGGATCATGCCCCAAGCCAGTTTACAAAGAGATTGTGGGGATCTGATGTTTGCCACTGCTAGGGTAGGCAGTCACATAGTACCTGCTAACTGAAGCTGCTGACCTGAAGGCAAAAGGCAAGCAGGAGGCTGATGCGCAAAACAAATTCACCAAGGAGGTATGTCTTGTGCCCTCGGATCATGCACAGTGGCTGTACGCATAGAGTGTGTGGGCACTTCATGTTTGCCACTGCTAGGTTGGTGTTCGGCAGTTGGGTAGTACATACCAGCAACTTCTGCGGATCTGGAAGCAGGCAACATGCAGGAGGCAAATGCACAAAGTGAATGCACTATACAATATCCATTTGTGACCTTGGATCATGCCCCAAGCCAGTTTACAAAGAGATTGTGGGGATCTGATGTTTGCCACTGCTAGGGTAGGCAGTCACATAGTACCTGCTAACTGAAGCTGCTGACCTGAAGGCAAAAGGCAAGCAGGAGGCTGATGCGCAAAACAAATTCACCAAGGAGGTATGTCTTGTGCCCTCGGATCATGCACAGTGGCTGTACGCATAGAGTGTGTGGGCACTTCATGTTTGCCACTGCTAGGTTGGTGTTCGGCAGTTGGGTAGTACATACCAGCAACTTCTGCGGATCTGGAAGCAGGCAACATGCAGGAGGCAAATGCACAAAGTGAATGCACTATACAATATCCATTTGTGACCTTGGATCATGCCCCAAGCCAGTTTACAAAGAGATTGTGGGGATCTGATGTTTGCCACTGCTAGGGTAGGCAGTCACATAGTACCTGCTAACTGAAGCTGCTGACCTGAAGGCAAAAGGCAAGCAGGAGGCTGATGCGCAAAACAAATTCACCAAGGAGGTATGTCTTGTGCCCTCGGATCATGCACAGTGGCTGTACGCATAGAGTGTGTGGGCACTTCATGTTTGCCACTGCTAGGTTGGTGTTCGGCAGTTGGGTAGTACATACCAGCAACTTCTGCGGATCTGGAAGCAGGCAACATGCAGGAGGCAAATGCACAAAGTGAATGCACTATACAATATCCATTTGTGACCTTGGATCATGCCCCAAGCCAGTTTACAAAGAGATTGTGGGGATCTGATGTTTGCCACTGCTAGGGTAGGCAGTCACATAGTACCTGCTAACTGAAGCTGCTGACCTGAAGGCAAAAGGCAAGCAGGAGGCTGATGCGCAAAACAAATTCACCAAGGAGGTATGTCTTGTGCCCTCGGATCATGCACAGTGGCTGTACGCATAGAGTGTGTGGGCACTTCATGTTTGCCACTGCTAGGTTGGTGTTCGGCAGTTGGGTAGTACATACCAGCAACTTCTGCGGATCTGGAAGCAGGCAACATGCAGGAGGCAAATGCACAAAGTGAATGCACTATACAATATCCATTTGTGACCTTGGATCATGCCCCAAGCCAGTTTACAAAGAGATTGTGGGGATCTGATGTTTGCCACTGCTAGGGTAGGCAGTCACATAGTACCTGCTAACTGAAGCTGCTGACCTGAAGGCAAAAGGCAAGCAGGAGGCTGATGCGCAAAACAAATTCACCAAGGAGGTATGTCTTGTGCCCTCGGATCATGCACAGTGGCTGTACGCATAGAGTGTGTGGGCACTTCATGTTTGCCACTGCTAGGTTGGTGTTCGGCAGTTGGGTAGTACATACCAGCAACTTCTGCGGATCTGGAAGCAGGCAACATGCAGGAGGCAAATGCACAAAGTGAATGCACTATACAATATCCATTTGTGACCTTGGATCATGCCCCAAGCCAGTTTACAAAGAGATTGTGGGGATCTGATGTTTGCCACTGCTAGGGTAGGCAGTCACATAGTACCTGCTAACTGAAGCTGCTGACCTGAAGGCAAAAGGCAAGCAGGAGGCTGATGCGCAAAACAAATTCACCAAGGAGGTATGTCTTGTGCCCTCGGATCATGCACAGTGGCTGTACGCATAGAGTGTGTGGGCACTTCATGTTTGCCACTGCTAGGTTGGTGTTCGGCAGTTGGGTAGTACATACCAGCAACTTCTGCGGATCTGGAAGCAGGCAACATGCAGGAGGCAAATGCACAAAGTGAATGCACTATACAATATCCATTTGTGACCTTGGATCATGCCCCAAGCCAGTTTACAAAGAGATTGTGGGGATCTGATGTTTGCCACTGCTAGGGTAGGCAGTCACATAGTACCTGCTAACTGAAGCTGCTGACCTGAAGGCAAAAGGCAAGCAGGAGGCTGATGCGCAAAACAAATTCACCAAGGAGGTATGTCTTGTGCCCTCGGATCATGCACAGTGGCTGTACGCATAGAGTGTGTGGGCACTTCATGTTTGCCACTGCTAGGTTGGTGTTCGGCAGTTGGGTAGTACATACCAGCAACTTCTGCGGATCTGGAAGCAGGCAACATGCAGGAGGCAAATGCACAAAGTGAATGCACTATACAATATCCATTTGTGACCTTGGATCATGCCCCAAGCCAGTTTACAAAGAGATTGTGGGGATCTGATGTTTGCCACTGCTAGGGTAGGCAGTCACATAGTACCTGCTAACTGAAGCTGCTGACCTGAAGGCAAAAGGCAAGCAGGAGGCTGATGCGCAAAACAAATTCACCAAGGAGGTATGTCTTGTGCCCTCGGATCATGCACAGTGGCTGTACGCATAGAGTGTGTGGGCACTTCATGTTTGCCACTGCTAGGTTGGTGTTCGGCAGTTGGGTAGTACATACCAGCAACTTCTGCGGATCTGGAAGCAGGCAACATGCAGGAGGCAAATGCACAAAGTGAATGCGCTATACAATATCCATTTGTGACCTTGGATCATGCCCCAAGCCAGTTTACAAAGAGATTGTGGGGATCTGATGTTTGCCACTGCTAGGGTAGGCAGTCACATAGTACCTGCTAACTGAAGCTGCTGACCTGAAGGCAAAAGGCAAGCAGGAGGCTGATGCGCAAAACAAATTCACCAAGAAGGTATGTCTTGTGCCCTCGGATCATGCACAGTGGCTGTACGCATAGAGTGTGTGGGCACTTCATGTTTGCCACTGCTAGGTTGGTGTTCGGCAGTTGGGTAGTACATACCAGCAACTTCTGCGGATCTGGAAGCAGGCAACATGCAGGAGGCAAATGCACAAAGTGAATGCACTATACAATATCCATTTGTGACCTTGGATCATGCCCCAAGCCAGTTTACAAAGAGATTGTGGGGATCTGATGTTTGCCACTGCTAGGGTAGGCAGTCACATAGTACCTGCTAACTGAAGCTGCTGACCTGAAGGCAAAAGGCAAGCAGGGGGCTGACAAATACAGGAGGTATGTCTTGTGCCCTCGCTGTACGCAGAAGGATCATGCACAGTGGCTGTACGCAAAGAGTGTGGGCACTTCATGTTTGCCACTGCTAGTTGGCGCTGGAGGCTGATGCGCAAAACAAATTCACCAAGGAGGTATGTCTTGTGCCCTCGGATCATGCACAGTGGCTGTACGCATAGAGTGTGTGGGCACTTCATGTTTGCCACTGCTAGGTTGGTGTTTGGCAGTTGGGTAGTACATACCAGCAACTTCTGCGGATCTGGAAGCAGGCAACATGCAGGAGGCAAATGCACAAAGTGAATGCACTATACAATATCCATTTGTGACCTTGGATCATGCCCCAAGCCAGTTTACAAAGAGATTGTGGGGATCTGATGTTTGCCACTGCTAGGGTAGGCAGTCACATAGTACCTGCTAACTGAAGCTGCTGACCTGAAGGCAAAAGGCAAGCAGGAGGCTGATGCACAAAGTGTTTGGCAGTTGGGTAGTACATACCAGCAACTTCTGCGGATCTGGAAGCAGGCAACATGCAGGAGGCAAATGCACAAAGTGAATGCACTATACAATATCCATTTGTGACCTTGGATCATGCCCCAAGCCAGTTTACAAAGAGATTGTGGGGATCTGATGTTTGCCACTGCTAGGGTAGGCAGTCACATAGTACCTGCTAACTGAAGCTGCTGACCTGAAGGCAAAAGGCAAGCAGGAGGCTGATGCACAAAACAAATTCACCAAGGAGGTATGTCTTGTGCCCTCAGATCATGCACATTGGCTGTACCCATAGAGTGTGTGGGCACTTCATGTTTGCCACTGCTAGGTTGGTGTTCGGCAGTTGGGTAGTACATACCAGCAACTTCTGCGGATCTGGAAGCAGGCAACATGCAGGAGGCAAATGCACAAAGTGAATGCGCTATACAATATCCATTTGTGACCTTGGATCATGCCCCAAGCCAGTTTATAAAGAGATTGTGTGGATCTGATGTTTGCCACTGCTAGGGTAGGCAGTCACATAGTGCCTGCTAACTGAAGCTGCTGACCTGAAGGCAAAAGGCAAGCAGGAGGCTGATGCGCAAAACAAATTCACCAAGAAGGTATGTCTTGTGCCCTCGGATCATGCACAGTGGCTGTACGCATAGAGTGTGTGGGCACTTCATGTTTGCCACTGCTAGGTTGGTGTTCGGCAGTTGGGTAGTACATACCAGCAACTTCTGCGGATCTGGAAGCAGGCAACATGCAGGAGGCAAATGCACAAAGTGAATGCACTATACAATATCCATTTGTGACCTTGGATCATGCCCCAAGCCAGTTTACAAAGAGATTGTGGGGATCTGATGTTTGCCACTGCTAGGGTAGGCAGTCACATAGTACCTGCTAACTGAAGCTGCTGACCTGAAGGCAAAAGGCAAGCAGGAGGCTGATGCGCAAAACAAATTCACCAAGGAGGTATGTCTTGTGCCCTCGGATCATGCACAGTGGCTGTACGCATAGAGTGTGTGGGCACTTCATGTTTGCCACTGCTAGGTTGGTGTTCGGCAGTTGGGTAGTACATACCAGCAACTTCTGCGGATCTGGAAGCAGGCAACATGCAGGAGGCAAATGCACAAAGTGAATGCACTATACAATATCCATTTGTGACCTTGGATCATGCCCCAAGCCAGTTTACATAGAGATTGTGGGGATCTGATGTTTGCCACTGCTAGGGTAGGCAGTTACATAGTACCTGCTAACTGAAGATGCTGACCTGAAGGCAAAAGGCAAGCAGGAGGCTGATGCGCAAAACAAATTCACCAAGGAGGTATGTCTTGTGCACTCGGATCATGCACAGTGGCTGTACGCATAGAGTGTGTGGGCACTTCATGTTTGCCACTGCTAGGTTGGTGTTCGGCAGTTGGGTAGTACATACCAGCAACTTCTGCGGATCTGGAAGCAGGCAACATGCAGGAGGCAAATGCACAAAGTGAATGCACTATACAATATCCATTTGTGACCTTGGATCATGCTTCAAGCCAGTTTACAAAGAGATTGTGGGGATCTGATGTTTGCCACTGCTAGGGTAGGCAGTCACATAGTACCTGCTAACTGAAGCAGGCTGAGATTGGTGACAAGCTGTCACCAAATACATTGCCATCTCCTGAGACACCATCCAAGCCTACCATCTTGTAACACAGCCTAGAAAATAGTGTTGGCACCATTCTGGTGTAATTTGGGCACCTACAGGGCTTGCTGTAGGAGTGTTTGAATGTCATGGCATCTGCGGGCTGAGATTGGTGACAAGTTGTCACCAAATACATTGCCATCCCCTGAGACACCAGCCACGCCTACCATCTTGTAGCGCAGCCTAGCAAATGGTGTTGGCACCATTTTGGTGTAATTTGGGCACCTACAGGTCTTGCTGTAGATGCATTTGAATGTCATGGCATCTGTGGGCTGAGATTGGTGAAAAGTTGTCACCAAATACATTGCCATCCCCTGAGACACCATCCAAGCCTACCATCTTGTAGGGCAGCCTAAAATTGATGTTGGCACATTTGGGCAGCTACAGAGCTTGCTGTAGGGGCATTTGAATGTCATGGCACCTGTGGGTTGAGACTGGTGACAAGTTGTCACCAAATACATTGCCATCCCCTGAGACACCATCCAAGCCTATCATCTTGTAGCACAGACCCAATAATGATGTTGGCACCATTCTGGTGTAATTTGGGCACCTACAGAGCTTGCTGTAGGTGTGTTGGAATGTCATGGCATCAGCGGGCTGAGACTGGTGACAAGTTGTCAGCAATTACATTGCCATCCCCTGAGACACCAGCCGAAATTACCATTTTGTAGCGCAGTCCAAAAAATGATGATGTTGGCACCATTCGGGTGAGATTTGGGTGTATGCATGGCTTGCTGCAGGGGCGTTTGAATGTCACGGCATCTGTGGACTGAGACTGGTGAGAAGTTCTCACGATTCACATTGCAGTCTACTAGGACACCAGCCTGGCATGCCATAATATAGCGCAGAATAAATAATGATGTTGCCAGCATTCTGGTGTGATTTGGGTGTATACATGGCGTGTTATATGGGCAGTTGAATGTCATGGCATCTGCAGGCTGAGGCTGGGGACAACTTGTCACCAATCACATTGCAGTCCACAAAGACACCAGCCAGGCACACCATCTTGTAGCGCATCCTAAACAATGCATTTTACGCTAATTTAAACAATATAGACTAGTAAAAGCAGTTATAAGCATTCAATTTCTCATCACCAATAGTTGGCTTTGCAAGAATTGCATTACCAGCCGCGATCCTAAAAGCTTTGCTGTCGCCTTGGCGCCGAGTCACTTTCCGGGCTCTCCTGTCTAGTTCCGCGACAGCATCGTCAATTGTCACACCTGCCTTTGTAGCCTTGACGAAAGCAAAGTACAATACATCCGCAAGCTCCCCTGCCACGTCCTGCTTGTCGTCTGCTTCCGAGAGCTCCTGTGCCTCTTCAACCAGCTTGTCGCGCAACAGATTAGAGTCATTAAACAATCGCTCCGTATACGAGCCTTCTGGCGCCGATCGTAAGCGATCCTGCAGCACACCTTCCAGCTGACGAAATCCACGAGGAAGGCCCCAGCAGGTGAGCGTTCCCAAATGGCAGAAGGCTGGACATTCCTTGCCGCGCTGCGTGACTGTGAATCGAAGTGCATCGCCGTCGCAGTCCACGTCGAGGCGGTGCAAATCTTGATAGTGACCACTGGTATCTCCCTTGCGCCAGAGTCCTTGTCGGCTCCTTGAATAATATACACCTCGTCCGTTTTCCAGCGCAGCCACAATCGACTCTGTACTACTATACACCAGCCCAAGAGCTTCACCGTTACGTGCGCACACGACAGTTGTAAACAAGCCATCATCCCGATCCGTCTTGAGACAAGCAGCAAAGGATCGTCCCAATTGATCAGCCGTAGGGTCTCGCAAGCAAATTGTACCAGCTCCTTCCTTCAGCTCGGAACAAACACGCGCAACTAGTTCGGCAAGTTCTTCTTGCTGGCATTGATCAGCTGGGATACTAATGACAAGGTGCATTTCCCTGGCATGCAGCTCAGAAATGAGCCGTAAGATAATTTCTTTGTCCATGTGCGAGCCATGCTTTATCTCAATCGAGACCATGCTGCAGAGTTCCTTCGTCGTTTCAATCGATTCAAGTATAGTAGACGAGTCTCCATCATACGAAAAGCTTGCCATGACACGTTCCCTTGGTACCTTGCTCGCCTCGAGTGCGCTAGCATTGTCGCAGACAATTGTTTGACAGCCAGCGTCCAGCAGACAAGCGCAAATGCATCCATCCGTCTCAATGACATCAGCAGCTTCCAGCACCACTTCAACATCGCAAATGCTAACGTCTAATGAGAGCGATTGTTCCAAATACTTTTTCGCCATTGCCACACCCTCCTTCATGTACTGTTTCTGTAGTTTCTTTCTTTCTGCATCGGTCGCAATGGAATCTTCCAGCTGAACCATGGCCTGCTGCTTGTTCTTGTCGACAATTTCGCGATACTCGGAGCCAGAAGGATGAATTCGGCATCGTCCGACGGCAGTCAAAGTGGCTGCAAATGGTACATTGGTAAAGTACGGATATGGAACGGATGTCATTGTAATGAAATAACTGGCTGGCGACAAATTTGACGTTTAAAAGAAATTCCAAATGTGAAATGAAGTCAGAAGATCAGGTAGCACTTGATTTGGAATATAAGAGTGTCGAAATGGTTGTATATGTAACGTTCGCAGGTTTTCCTTGCCTGTCGACAGTTTGATGCACTAATCGGTCGGCATGAACGGGACGCACGAATCTTTGTCGCATGTCGCAGCACGACTTCTTACCGCGTTACTCAACCTCGGTCGTTTAGCTATCGATACGTACCGGTATATAGTACGTTGCATTACTGTATTACATCGCAGCGTGAAATTTCTGCTGCTGCTAATGTGCAAAAGATGAGCTATGCAGCGATGTCAATTAGTCGGTACTGTACTGTAACGGAGTCTAGGATGATTATGTTGAGTCTGGAACTCTATTCCTCCCTCTCTGCAGTAAGTAGTATTGCACTCCCTAAGCTACCAAAAACTTATTAAACTATAAATTCTCGCTACTAGTAGATATAGTAAATTGACAATCCATTCAACCAATCTATAATGAAGCTTAGTCCCTGTCCTGGGCCGTCTTCTTGACTCCGCGAAGCCGTCCCGTACGACGAGCTCCAATCAAACCAACCTTTCTACCCGCAGGGCGCTCCTTGGAAACAGTCGAGGGCATACCAATGTGCTGATGGTTACCTCCTCCGTGAGGATGCTCCACAGGATTCTTGGCTACACCTCGAATTCTTGGCCAGCAGTTTCGCTTGACGGCGTACTTGTGGTAGGCGCGTCCCGCCTTGAGCAGCGGCTTGTCCGTTCGGCCTCCGCCAGCGACAATTCCAATCTGCGCTCGGACAGTGGATGGGACAGTCTTCTTTCCTCCCGATGGTAGGCGAAGACGAGTAGTGCCCTTTTCGTCGTCATGCGTGACAACAACAGCAAAGGCTCCTGACCCACGAGCAAATGCACCGCGGTCTCCCAACTTGGCCTCCACGTTGCAGACAATGGTTCCTTCCGGAACTGACGACAATGGAAGTACATTTCCGACAGCTAGCGCCGCCTTCTTGCCGCAGTAAACAAACTGTCCCGAGTACATGCCTTCCGTGCAGACCAAAATCTCATTGTCGCGCTTGTAGTGGTAGGCGTTGCGGAACTGCACCTTGGCAATGGGAGCACCTCGGCCAGGGTCGTGCAGAATCTCCTTGACGACGCCACGAATGTAGCCGTGCTTCTCGGCGTAGTCGTACGCGCGGAGCTTGACCGCACCCTTGCGAGTGCGGGTGTGGCTCTTGAAGATGGTCGACTTTCCGCGACGTTGGGCCTGCGAGTGAAGTAGAGGTGAAAGAGAGAACGTGAATGGTGAGACGACAGAGTCGCTAGCTACAATAACATTCTTTCGCTATTGGTAGACATACCTGTACGTATTTACCCATGGTTGATTGTTTATTTGAGCAGACTGCTGTTGCTCAAGAAGCAAGTCAGTGTGATGAGATAGCGGTCACGACGCCATCCAATAACAAGTCGTGGTGCGATAATGAAGTGCTCAGGTGCGCACGTGAACGGTAAATGATCACGTTGCTCGAGTCAATTGTCAGACGCTAATGAGCATTCATTCATCTTACCGCTTACTAAAACCTTCCGACACGGTTCCAGCCGCAGCTCGATGCATTCGAACAACTCGCCGTGCACCCATCTTCTCACCTCATTCATAGCACCTACAAACACTGCCATCATGCCGTTCAGTCGCTACATGGAAGTCGGACGCATCGTCCTGATCAACTTTGGTCCAGACAAGGGAAAGCTCGCCTGTGTCATTGATATTGTCGACCAAAACAAGTGTCTCATTGACGCTCCTCCCGGCCAAGGAATTGTGCGACAAGTCATTTCCTTTGGACGAGTGGCATTGACCGACTTGACTGTGAAAATCCAAAGAAATGCCCGCCAAAAGACTTTAGAGAAGGCATACGCAGACGCTGGAACATTGGAAAAGTGGGAGGCGAGCAGCTGGGCCAAGAAACTGGCGTCGCGAAGCAAGCGGGCAAACTTGAACGACTTTGGGCGATTCAAGGTGATGGTTGCCAAGAAGCAAAAAGCGCAAATTATTGCGACAAAGCTAGCCGCGTAAAACAAATGCAATAGATTATGCGGTTGTACGAACTTTATTAACCATTGATCGTTTTTAGTTGCTGTAGAGACTGCAGCATAATGATTTGTCCACCATAAAACTAGCATTATGCGGCAAATTAAGTTAGCCATACGCTCACAGCTTAGACTGTTAACTTATGGGGACGCTATGAAACGAGTCCCAATGGCTAGCGGTCGGCTGGCACTGTTATTATGAGAAGAGTTTGGCATTGCCAACGCGATAAGGTCAAGCTTCTAAGATAGAAGCCCATGGGCCATCTTACAGCCCAAATCTCCCTTCGACGTAATCATGTTTAAATCGAAAAGCATCTGCGATAGCTACTTTGCCCGTCGGCGAGTTGATTTCAGCTCAATCGTCGAAGCATCGCCTTCTTCAAGGTCAGTATTCGTATCGTCCTCTTCCCCAGGTTTTAACTTTTGCTGGCGCTCCAGTATCTGTCAAAGAGAGACATGGATTAAAACATGCACGGAGTTCGCTAGCTTGCAGCATCGCTCGATGCACCGACTTACCCTGTTCAATTCCTTCTTGATGTAATGTGTAATGCCCGCAATCATGACAAAGCTCAAGCAAATACCAGATATAATCAAGGTTCGATTCGACTCAATCTCCTTGAGTTCATCCTCCATGCCCTTGGAGCCCGTACCAATCAAAGCGCTCATGCTGGCGCCAATGAATGTATACAGAAACATGAGCGGCAAGGAGGCAATCTTGGCGACCACAAAGTGACTCAGCTTCATTGACGTCGTTCCACACATGTAACTAACGGGCCCGAGTGGAAGAATTGGCGTCAAATAAAGCATGGCCATGATTTTGAGCCCATTCTCCTTGGTGGCAATGTCAATAGCTCCGAACAACGGATACGATTTCGTCCAGGACCGCACCTGGTTTCGCATCAGGTATCGACCAAGCACAAAGCAAGTGACGGCGCCCAGTGCACTTCCACCGATTGCCACAAAAGTTGCAATGCTTAAACCAACCTTCCAGCCGTAGGCGCCCTTGTAAATGTATCCGCATCCAAGCGTCAGCGGCGTTCCAACAGGCACCATGACAACAACGGCACCAGCAATGACTAGTATTAAACATAGCATTCCTTGTAGTGGATGCTTCTGCGTCCATATGAGCAAGCCACTGACGGTAAATGGTGCCTGGAACCAGCTCGTTGTTGCGGCTGATGCTGCTGCAGCATTCAAAGAGGAATCAACCGTCGTTCCATTATTACCTCCAGCCAGCTTTCGCAAGACAATCGTCGCGATTGCAAGTTTGACAATAAAGAGTAGAAGAAATAGTGCCATGACCTTTGTACTGCGCAATTTGCGATTGAGAATCATGTTGGCGTATTTTTTGATGGTTAATTGGATCTTAGAACATGGATGCTGCTGGCTTGTTGAATTGGATGCCTTTTCGGCATGGCGAGAGGAGGATGAGGGTAATCCCGATTGAGGCGAAGACGAGATTGCTGCTGTTATGGGGTCTGCATGATTATGCTCCTCCAATGGTAGGAAGTTAGCAACGTCGTCTGTTCCATTGTAAGCCTTGTCGTTGTTGTAGCTCTGATCGTCGTCATCGTCTGATTCTTGCTCGTCGTCACTGCCTCGCACCGCGGCATTTCGTCGGCTTTGAAACTTGGCTATATTGGCAAACATGGCTGACATCTTGCTCTTTGTGTCTGTCAATGATGAAGTCGATTGGTGCAATGCTAAGAAGAAAGCCGTTGGATCTCTCGCGCTTTTGATCGACGGTCATGATGGCGCGGTCGCGGTCATCGCGCGCGAGTTTCAGACGTCGGAACGGTTTTGCCACGTCATCAATGCTTCGTTTTCATGCTTGCTTCATTTTTCGCCGCAATCACACGAACACAACAACATTCACTCTACTTTCTCTCTTCATACCTTCACAGCATTCGTAAATCATGAATGCTGCAACTACAGCAACTGCAAAAGCAGCTACAAAAATTCCATTCACGTCATCCATTGGCTGGGCACTCTCAGGATGGGCCTTGTTCGTCGCCGAGAATGCAGTCCTTTCGGAGAATCGCACCTTTCTCATTGACCAACTAGGCGACGACCCCTACCACTGGCTCTACGGAACCTGCAGTACCGCCGCCATGGGATCCATTGGATATTCCTACTACTATTTGCGCAAGCGGCAGCAGCAGCAAGCATCTTCCGTCGCAAGTGCAGTAACTCGGTTCGGCCTGCTGCGTCATCCAATTGTTGCCATGGCGGCGTCTTGGACGAGTCTTACCCTTGGATTGGTGCTGGCACTGCAAGGTTTACCAGCCATGCAAGTTCCGATTTCACCGACGACCATGCAGGTACGATGTCCGTTCGACTTTGCGCCTCGTCAAGGGTCGCAGGAGACGAACGCTGCCGATCCGTCTGCTTGCCTATTTGGTTTGGAACGCATCACGAGACATCCAGGCTTGTGGAGCTTTGGTTTAATTGGATTGGGCAACGCTGCTTTGCATCCGGCAGGAGCGCCATTGCGTCTTTGGTGGATGGGCCCAGCGTTGGTGGCGTGGTTGGGCGGCTCGCACACGGATTCACGCTATCGTCGCAACTTGGGAGGTAGCATGGATCCGCACTATGATAGTGTCACGAGCAATCTGCCGTTTGCTGCAACACTGACTGGTAAGCAAGGTCCTGTTGGGTCCTCGTTGTCGAAAATAATTGAGGAACTCAAGCCATTGAATGCGGGCCTCGGGGCACTCATTGCGACCGTCTGGGTTGTGAGTCGAGGAAGATTGCGACTCTAAACTTCATGGTGTTCATGCGTAGGTTGGATTGCAACGAAAGATGCACGTAAAATTGTAGATACAAATGATTAGAAACTTATTAGAGAAAACAAAATAGCATAATGCTCAAAATTACAGTCGCGTCACAACGAGTTCCATGTCAATTTTGTCCTCGCCGTAACGACATTTCACTCTTTCGCGAGGCATCCATAATATCACAGACTTCTTCGTCCGAGTTCTTGTTGATTTCATCCCGCAACACGTTGGAGAATTCCTCCATTGACAGACGGTCCTTCGACTCGCACCAGCCCTGTCGAAGCATGTTCTGGATCTCCACTGGCCACGTCGCCTCGCATTTCGGACGATGCCCACCTTCCACTATTTTCTTGTTGAACATACGCACCGTGTAGCCCTCAAAAGGTGTTTCCATAGAAAACATTTGCCAACAAAGGATTGCCATGGAGTATACATCAACTTTTTCGTTGTACGGCTTGTTTAATGCAACTTCCTGCATAGTATATTAAATGTTAAATGACGGCGGAAGCAACAATCTTAGAAAGCAGCATCTCACTTACAATTGCCATATATCGAGGGCTGCCTGTATCGCCAGTTAAATTATACAAGCCGTCTGTTGACTTGTCCGGGTCAAATTCTTTTGCAAGGCCGAAGTCGAATATTTTGACGTCTCCTCGCACATCAAATCCGATGCTGAGAGAAACAGTAAGGAGGTTAGCTTGAACTCGTCCACACTGCCGTACTGTATATACGGTTTAATTTGCTCAACTTACTTATCGGGTTTCACGTCTCGGTACATGATGCTGTTGTTTGAGTAGAGTGAGAAGAAATGATTATTTGATGAGATTGAGTTCAAACAAACCATTACACGCAAAACAAAGACTATCACTTACTGCATGTCGTGTAAATGCTTCAATGCAACTGTCAAGTCATATGCGACCGTCACTCGCTCCAACCAAAACGCCAATTCCTTCTTGCCCTTGCGGTCCAACAGTCGCTTGATGCCAGTAAACTTTCGCTGCCGCCACTTGTTCAGTCGCACCGACAAGGTATCATACAGGCGATCAAGGACGACAAAGTAAGTCGTCGAGACGGGCGAACCAGAGCCGACGGCTCTCATTTTGATAATGTTGGGGTGCCGAATCACACTCAAAAAGCGTGCCTCAATGGCCAAGTCGACAATGCCATTGATAAAGGTTTGCGGATCACGCCATGCGGACTCTTGCAGTTTCTTGATAGCGTAGCGAGTGTCCTTTTTGTCGCGAATACAGTACTTTTCCATGAAAGCTCGATCTTGAACGACGTTATAAATGACGCTCTCGTCCGCCTGATCGGAAGTGTGATTGGAACCGTCCGTCGGTGCTGCTTGCTTCTTGAGCTTGATTCTACTAATCTCGTTCACGACACAAAAGCCACCGCGACCAAGTACGCGGCCAATTGTCAATTCTGTGTATTGATGGATGTAAGCGTTAGAGCAAAACGGCGGTGATGATGACAAGCAACATAGTGGTTCAATTGCAGAACAACAGCACATACCATCGAGATCAAACTTTGGTATCTTTTGCTCCGCCACCGGGTCGAGGACCACAGAATCCTTTGTCTTTTTTATTACAACATCCTTGGCAGTACGAACAAGATGATCCTCACTGTATTCTCCAATCATTCGCTTGCCGCCCATGGTTGATTGTAAAACAAATTGCTGGAATCGGATATGTGATAATGTTGCGGTCGCGTTGTGCGTGCGATTCAATTGTTATAATCCGTTACTGTTTTGCACGTTAGAAGGTCTCCTAACGAAGCAGTCGCAAGTAGTGGCAGCAACTACGAAGTTAAGCGGCGTCGAATGGTTGCAGGTCGCGTCGAAAATGGGAAATGAAACTGCACCGTGCGTGCGTGTCAGTGAAGTGACAGTCAGCTATACTCGCTGTCTTCGTCCAAATTCTTCTACTGCCCCACTACTATTCTCCTCTCTATCAAGTGCCAGTATGGTCGCTTTGCTATTGTTAGAATAAACTTGTTAACACGATAGTCGCGCTTGATGTACGTGCACGAAATTTGCGCTCCTCAATGGCGGACACGAAGTTCTGTGTTTTCAGTGCCGCTTGAAACCAGTACCGCTAAGACTAGCGTGACTGAATGGATCTTTCGCGAAAGCCATTCGCCATGACCAAACAAAGTGGTCCTCCAAAACAACGTAGTTACCGTGAACGTCTTGCCATGAAGCTCTTTTTGTTATCGATCCTCTCTGTTCTCTTTGTGGTGTTTGTGCCTGTGGAATCGTAAGTGACAGCTATGGCCAAGTGCTTTCTGAAAGCGAACAAAAATGAGCAAAAGGATTGACCGAGCAACAAGGGATTGCACGTTTGCAGGATTTCTCATGCTGTTAGCACAACTAGTATCATTTTGTTTTCTGACGCTGTGCTTGATTCATATAACTTTTGCAGCTCCGGAGAAAAGGTCACGCACAAGGTCTTTTTCGACGTTGAGATTGAAGGATCCAACACTGGCGGCCGCATCGTCATGGGCCTCTTTGGTGACACGGTTCCAAAGACGGCGGAGAACTTTCGGGCGCTTTGCACTGGCGAAAAGGGCACTGGCAAATCTGGCAAGCCTCTGCACTACAAGGGATCAATCTTTCATCGCATCATTCGTAAGTAACAACAAAGCGGATGGCGACGACTGACGACTGACGACTGCAGTCTATGAGCATGCATGAAACGACTCTGACGCATCACTCTTCTTGCCGAAAACAGCCAACTTTATGGTCCAGGGAGGTGATTTTACGCAGTTCAATGGACGCGGAGGTGAGTCTGAGTGCTGCAGTTGATCTCATATGAAATAGCTCCCATCGTGGCCGATTATTGGCCGGCCCTCTGGATCTGGATACCCTAAAAGCGAGAAGCGTTTAATTCGGGCACGGCTGGGGATACCAAAAGCCGTGTAGCCAGTTGTATGACTGTGTAACCTGGTGCCTTTGTATCCGGTTCATAACTGCATGCTACGAAAGTCTCAGTATAACTTGTTCTCATCCTTCCAGGCGAGAGCATTTACGGTACGTCGCGCTTCTAATGTCGACGCCTTGTATAACACTGTTGTGTTACATTTCGACTCACGCAAAGTCTACTTCTAATTGAAGGTGAAAAGTTTGCTGACGAGAACTTTGAACTAAAGCACGAAGGACCCTTTTACTTGAGCATGGCAAACGCTGGCAAGGGTGAGTTTCTTTGCCATTGGAGCGTGCACTGCGCTGAGATTGCGAGTCAATTTCGCTAATCGTTTTCTCCACATTCATTGCAGACACGAATGGATCGCAATTCTTCCTCACAACTGTCAAAACTCCCTGGTTGGATGGTCGTCACGTTGTCTTTGGAAAGGTCTTGGAAGGAACGGACATTGTCAAGAACATTGAAGCTCAGGGAACCAACTCGGGCACCCCAAAGGCCAAGGTTACCATTGCCGATTCGGGCGAGCTGCCTGTTTAATCGCTGAAATGGTAGATGTGCATTATAGTGGAGCGTTTTCGCCTCACCCATACTATGCGATGATTCATTTAAGCTTAGCACGGCACGATTTACGGTTTCAAATGTCACGTTAGCGTACTTCATCATAGATGATCTCTTCCACATCTTGTTATAAACTACGAAAGATTGAAAAGGTAAAACATGGGTAGGCTACTAGTAAGGCTACTTTCGGCAAATTCCTCGGTTCGCGGCGCGCTGATGACGTATTCGAGGGAATCCGATCTTCGTGCACAAACTGCGCGGTAGGTTATGCGTCTCGGGTGCCCTCTGTTTGCGGGATTAGTGACCGTATCTCCATCCGACTGTTAAAATTTCTGCTCCATTCTGTTCAAAGAACACTGTAGACTTCTATTTGTATCGTAACGGCGACTATATTATGGCAAAAGCTGCATGTTTGACGACCATGGTTCTGGAACGAAAGATTTTGTTTTAGGATTCCCTCGATCGTCTAGTTTTACGTTATGGAACGGAATCTTGCACGTCAAGTTTCTCATTCGCTTTTGACGCCTCTCTTGCCTTTCAACAGACGGTCTCGCTCAGCTGACACACACCATACAAATCGATCAGCATACCAGCAACGCTTTCGGCTTGTACATTCGATTACTGCATACGCTACGCAACGTCATTTTCAAATGAGCTCCTCCACAAGTTCGTCGCTTCGACCTGCTTGGAAGGGCGGAAGCAAGGGCTTCCAACCGCCTCCCACCGTTGCTTCGGAACGAACGAAAAAGACTGAAACGAATCATGAGCCAGTACATTCGGTAGTCCGACGAGACATGAACGCCTTTGCTGCGTTGGATGATGAGGAGGATGCAGCAGCTGCAGCAGCAGCGCTTGGAGGAGGAAACCATAGTAACAATCACATTCGCAGTGACGCATTGCGTGGCTCTGGAGCGACAGCAAGCTCAACTGCCACGACATCCGGCAAATCAAGTGGACGGTCACTCTCAGAACTTGCAGCTCGGGCTCCGACGGCTGCAGAGACGCAGGCTCGAGGAGGCGGTGGTGCTGCTGGTAGATTTGAGCGCATGCGTTCAGATTCCAATGTGAGTGAAGGCAATCTGCCAAAGGTGCAAGAGCAGCAGCAAAAGGTCATTCGATTCACGCGAGAACGACTGCTATCAATGCGACCAGCGCCGCTCTCCGAGCCGCCACAGACTCTCAAGGAGCTTTTTGGTAATGCCATCTTGTCCGAGGAAGGTCAGGACCCGGTTTGCTGGGATAATTTTGACGCTGACGCAATCTGGGCCACTCAACCACGCCGCACCTCCAAAATCGTGGCTGCGGCTCCAGGCATGTCGCTGCAACCGCTGGACGAAGGTGGACTTGGCGCGCGACGCGCCGCTTCGGGAGGAAGGCGCGAGGGTTCGGGTCGATGGGAGCGAGGAGTTGCACTACCGACGGCCGATCAAGCCAAGAAGCAGCGAGATGCTAATAATGCAGACGAGCTTTGGGATGATCCAGTCTCGGCATCAGGTGGCGCTGCCATGGACTTTAGTGCATTTGGTGCTCCGCCAAGTGATGAACCATTTGACTTTGATCGAATGGCCGAGGCATCGCGGGAGTTGGAACGCGAGCTCCATGGCGACCGAGCTAGAGCGAATTCAATTGCGAGTCGAACCGATTCTGAAGCTGATGATACGCATTTGGTTAAGATAGATCCTGCTCGGCCGCTTGCCACTGTTGGAACGACGATTCGGTCAGGCTCTGGTGACGATGTTAACGTTTTCGAGGATTTTGGCGAACCCATCGAGAGTGACATCAATGAGCAAGTTGCTTCCTTATCGGGCGTGGCGGTAAAAGCTGGTGCTGAGGACGCAACGGCAAGCTCACGGCTGATGGATATGATTGGTGTCAAACGGGATGAGTTACCAGGCTTGAATCTAAGCGCTTTGGCTGGCGCTGAAAACAAGCCATTATCTCCATGGGACATTCCCGCTCAGCAGAAAGCTATTGACGGCTCTTCCATATCGTTAAACCCATGGGGAACATCGCTGCTGCCAACGGTCCAAACTGACAGCAAGGGTCTCGATATGAACGTCTTGTCGGAACTGGAGGAACAGAAGAGAAGATCGGATGAGCTTCGACGTCGGCAGGAGGAGGAGACTCAGCGTCGCATTGCTCAGCAGCAGGCGGAAGAACGATCGCGACAAGCGCAAATGCAGCAGCAACAACAGCCAGCAGTGGTTCAGTCGCAGGTAGAGACTGTACTGCTAGAGCGCACTACCACAATACTTGAAAATTCATGGGGCCGGTCAGATCTCCCATCAATTTTGTCGACGCTACATGCTGAAGATACTAGAGTCATTCCGATTCTCAGCAGTGTTGATGCGCTGCGAGCTTTGTTGTTGCGAAACCCTAGACGCATCACCATTCGTCATGATGCGTCGTTCGGGGCGGAGATGGCGATTTTGAACATGACAAACGCCCAATGGCAGCAACAACATCAGCAGGACAATATCGCACGTCAGCAGGAGGAAGAGCGACGAAGACGCGAAGAACAAGAGTTGCAAAAGCGACGACAGGCTGCGGTCAATGCGATTCCGTCGATAGTACCAGATGCACCTTGGTATTATTCAGATCCGCAAGGCAATATTCAAGGACCGTTCCGGTCCAATGAAATGCGTCAGTGGTTGGAGGCAGGCTACTTTAAAGGAGATCTGCCAATAAGCCAACAACAGTCTGGGCCATTTCGACCGTTGCAAATGCTCTTTCCAGATCTTGATAATGCTTTTGCTGCTCCCGGAAAATCGGCTGCCGAAATTGCTAGGGAGGAAATGGAAGAAAAGGCTCGTCGAGAAGCAGAGCAGCGAGCGCGCATTGAAGCGCAGGAAGCGGCTGAGCGGGAACAGCGCGCGCGCTTTGCTAGAGAAGAGGCTGTGCGACTAGAGCAGGAGAGACTGGCGAAAGAGGATGCAAGAAGAAGGGAAGATGCCGCATCTGCAGCGGCGGCGGCTGCATCAGCACCAGTTGCTAATGGGGGTAGCGATTCGTCGTCGCAGCAATTGAAAATGATGCTTGGGATGCCCACAAACGAGCAAGAAACTTCCGAGCCTGTCGTCGAGAAGAAGACGAAGGAACGAAAGGCGGCACCTCCTTCGGCGAAAGCAGTCAAGGAAGCGCCCAAGGCTGCGCCAGCGGCACCTCCGGCCCCTGCATGGGGTACAACTCCCTCGCCAAAGACGAATGCAAAGACTTTGGCGGAGATTCAAAAAGAAGAAGCTCGCAGAAACGCAGTCCTTGCGATGCAGCAGCAAAAGCCTGGGGCATCTAGCAGCGGGTGGGCCAACGTTGCAGCTGCTCGAGGTGGAAGCACCGCGTGGCAAAGTGGCTCAGTCAAGCCAACGGCCGCTGCCGTGCTGACGAAGGCAAGCTCCTTACCTGTTCCGAGTGGTCGGGAGCGACAGCAAAGCTCTGGCGACGCAAATTCCCGACAAAGCCTTACAATTCAGCACCAAAATTCCACGTCGAGTGCCGCGGAAGAGTTTGGGGCGAAGATGTCTCCGGCGTTGGAGAAGTGGTGCCTTGACCAGATGATGAAGCTAAACGGCACGGACGACTTGACTCTGGTGTCATTTTGCATGACTCTCAATAATGCCTCTGAAATTCGGCAATATTTGACTGCGTATCTCGGCTCGACTCCGCCAGTCAATAACTTTGCCACCGAGTTTATCAGCAAGAGAGGACTTGGTGCGCCCGTTGCTCAGGAAGAATGGGAGTCGACGGCGCAAGTAAAAAAAGCAAGAAAGAAGAAGGGCGCTAAGTAGATTGCTAAGCTCTGGTTGCGATATCCTCTTTTTGTACCGCTAGCCGATTTGGAATTTGGAGTCGTCAAAAGAGTGAACAATTAGTGATGTAGGCTATTAGAGGCGAGATGAATCTTTAGATTACTTACGAGTACTATGAGCCGTGTTTTAGTAAAAGAAACATGTGCAGCTACATGTAAAAGTTTTGGCAACTATTTTATTCCTTGTTACTACTGACTAAAATGTCCGAGTCACCAGCATCAATGACAGTGAGAATGCTGCAGTTGAAAAGCTTTCCGCATGCAGTTCCAAGCGCAGTGTTGTCGCCACCGTAGTGATGAACGGGAGTCTTGGCAAGCATGGCCATGTATTCAATCTCAGACTTTCGCAAGTGGGGGCAGTTGGAAGCAATAAGCACCATCTTGGCCTTTGTCTTGCGGAGAGCCTTGATCGTCATTTTGTATCCCAGTTGGACCTTGCCCGACTTCATGACGAGCTTGAGACGACTGTTCATCGAGTCCTGGGTGCGTTTCTGTGTAGCGAAACAAATTATTGGAATCAACGTGCTGTGAGCATTGATTCGTTTGCCATTTTGCAATAAAACTATTCAGTAAAAGGAGCACAGGCTGATATTCGTTTTCAAATTGACCGGCTTCATTTCACACGACGAACTGAGATTCGCTTGTAGCGGAGCAATCAAATGCCCAATCGACGCCACAGACCAGATTCTAAGCAGTTCTGCAAATATAGCTAGACCAATATCCAAATCTTTACAGATCTGTCAACCTGTTTGCACAAATGGGTCCGGTCAATTTCCGTCGCATCATAATCCCCGAAACGACATCCATCTCGGGCGGGCAAGAGAATATCTGCGGCCCCCTCCGGCGTCGTTGACCTACCATTTTCTTGGAAACCATGATTGTGAATGTCTAGAGAAAAAGGTGAAGGGGGTAGTGGTCGAGACGGTCGAATAACTTGAGTTGCTGATCAAGGAGGCTGTGTGAGAATCCGTCGCATGGTTGGTTGCTGCATTTTAGTAAAGCGGTAACGCAACGTCTGAGTGGTACTAGTGGGTACCGCTACGATGTTGTCGCGGATCTTGCTCTCGCTTCGCGCGTCCAGCACCTATCAATACTGGTACAAGTACTTGTACAGCAGTGCGTGTATATACCATCCTTCCTCGGCTACCTTAGTTGTAAATATACATATTTCACTAGGCAAACTTAATGCAAAGCTGCTATTGAAAGGGCTCGTCGACTGTTGTTTCAATGGGCGCTCCCATGAGCAGGTTTAGCTGCTTGCGTTTCACATTCAAATGTCGATTGGGAACATCCTTGGCGATGACTTGCCACTCCATGGCGACAGTTTGACGCGTCTCCAAAACCAACGCGCCTACGCTTACTGGGTCAACCAAATACATGCCACTGCCTACTTGCACCGTGCGCGGAGGTTCGTTTAGCAAGCTGTCCAAAAAGTCATCCGCCATGCCGTACCACTTTGATCCAGTAAAGTGCGACGAAAGACGAGACGCATAAAAGTTTCGCAAAAACGATCGCAGAGCTTGTTCTTCTCCGCCAGCTGATCTTGTCGGTTCATTCAACACGCGATGAACAGCCTCCTGCGTTGTCAGGAGGCATAGTAGGTCAAAGTTGCCTTTTCGTAGCGGACTGGGCATGTAGTCGTCCGACATCATTGGGTCAAACTCGAGAAACAGTAAATTGGACATTCTTCGCAAAGACGAACGCGAGGGATCAGCGTTGTGGCTCTTTCGTTCCTCGCGCAACTGATCTCGGTAGGCTTCCAGCGTGTACCCACCCATGTTTGCAATAACTGCCAAGTCTCCAACCCATTCCCTCGCAATTTGCTCGCGAACGCTAATGATACGGCTACACAGCCGTGGTGGATTGATCTCGTGTTCATAGTCGGGTGCCCAAGCCGTGTGCGACTCTATGATTTGCAGTTCGATTGGTTGCTCAAGGAGCTTGTCAAAGTAAGATTGCCACGTGGGAAATACAGTCATGTTCATGGCAGCGAGGCCATGATATGAAAGCAGACGACTGTCGGAACTTCCGCCGCTTGGTTCAGCATTGGCTTGCTTCGTTCGTTGCTTAATGGCCGGCTCGGTGAATCGTTCGATCCAAAGTATGGTTTGTGGATCGCGAAGGCTTTTGAGCAGGAACATGAAGGATTGGATGGTGCACTGATTTAGAAACGTTTCAAAGTCGTTTGGAAGCTTCCATGGGCCACCTTCCTTCTGTGTTGACGACATTGAGAGGCTATTCGTGGACATCGTAGCAACCTGCCGATGGAATGATGTTGGTAAAGGTGCAAAGCTGTGGACGGCCGCAAGACGACATAAAATCATCGCAACTGCCTTCAGACCACCGATGAGCAACACATATTTCATTTTGAGTTAATTGTCAGCGTTTGACTTTGCATGCTGATGTTGATACAAGGCCGTTGCCGCCGTGATCGACGAGAGCGAGAGTGTGCCATCGCGCTTCGCAGAATTTTCCTCGCGCACGTCATACCTTTACTAAAACGTCATAGAATCGCTCCGGTATTGCCGACGAATGTCCGAAACCGCGACAGCTGCATGCATGGTGCATGGCCAATAGTCGAGGAATCAATTACAACTGTAAGCAACAACATGCGAGCTTCTCTACACATTCGTCCAGCCATTGTTCTCTTTGGAGATTCATTGACGCAACAAGGCTTTGGCGTCGATGGCAAGATTGGCTGGGCGTCGCTCCTCGCGGCTGCCTACACGCGACGAGCCGACGTTTTGAATCGTGGTTTCTCAGGCTACAATACCAACCACGCCGTCGATCTTGTTCCCAAACTGTTTGGGCCGGTGACTCCGGACGAGAATGGCAGTAACATTCTTTTTTGCACCGTCTTTTTCGGGGCCAATGATGCCGCACTTCCCGGCGAGCCTCAGCATGTTCCGGTGGAGCAATATGCCGACAATCTACGGACCATAGTTAAGTCAATCCGCGAACGCTGCTGCACTTCAAGCAAATCGTTTCCAATTATTATCATGACGCCTCCTCCAGTCGACGAGGCAGCGTGGGCGGCATGGCAGAATGATGCAGTATGCGACCGAAATAATCAAGTGGCGTTTGAATATGGAGCACAAGCCAAGATTGTTGCTGACGAATTGGGCTGCTCTGTCGTTGACACTTGGGACCTGCTCGATGGGTCCTTGGAAGAGAGGTCTAAGTATCTGGGTGATGGAATACATTTGAACGAAGATGGAAATCGACTAGTTTTTGGCGGAATCATGGACCTTGTAAAGGAACGGCACCCTGACTTGGCTCCTATGGAAGACGACAGTGATGACGACACGGGCTGCTTGCGCGGTATTGCATCGGAGGAAAAGACTTGGAGGGAGCTTTGTGGTCTCGAATAGTGGTACTGCAAGTTACCGTGGTAAAAAATGCTTCTGCAATAGCAATTACAGATCGATGAACGGACTACCGGTAGTGGCATTACTCAATTACTACCGTAGACGAAGACGACCTTATTATAACATACTACTTATTAGAGTCCGATCTTAAAAAGGCTTGGCAAATAAATATGTAGAATTGGAAAAGATGCAGCCCCGCGATGTTGCACTTTCGACTATTTGCCCTCCATGGCACTCGCACACGCCTCCGCAAACGTTCGATTTGCCCACTCGTACGGACGCGGCTCGGGGTATCCATAATCTGTCACGCACTGGCAGATAGCCGGACGAGGACCAGTCCCGCAAGTGAACATAATTTCACACAAGGAGCGAGTAGAGTCGTGGCAAGCCAAAATGTCCTGCGTCGCTGTGTTACAGTTGATGTTCTGGAAGTTCTGAGCCGGATCGTCAATCTGCGGCACGACATCACGGTCGGGAATGATGTTAAACGTCTTACTGTTCAGCGCCTGCACTGTGATAGGCGGCTCAAAGGACTACGAAATGAGCAAACGAGTTAGCTGACGCTTCGATGATATGAACGCAGAAAGACTGCCAAGGTTACTACACTTACCTTCCGACTGAGCATGGCATTAGGCGCTGAAAGTCCCACCGCAGGGACTCCAGTTTGAGCGCCTGTAATGATTGACAAGCCACCGCCAAGCGAATGCCCTGTGACGGCGACGCCAGAGAAGTTGGCCGGTACTAATTCCAATAGAGTCTCAACGAAAGCAGTTGTATCCTTGTAGAAACTAATTTTTTGAATGTTTCCTGATTCGAGTTTCGTGATTGCCTTGATAAGTGTTGGAATAATGGGAGTCCAGATGGATCCAAACGGCAACGCTTCTCGAAGAACTTGCATCAGCTTTGCCGCGCTCCATAGTTGAACATCTGTGAGCATGTCCCAGTTGTTTTGCGTCCCCCGAATCGACACGAATGCGAAGTTTCCCTTGTCAGGAAACGTTATCAGTTTGAACGACACTTCAGACGTCAGATTTACTGCCGCCCTATACTTTTTGACTAGAGCATTGTTGTCGAGAGCAGTGCCATTGAACCAGCCGTCAAGTTCTGCTTGTGTCGCGCCTACGTCGCGATAAGCCACGCCAGCGAGATATGCATAGTCAACCATTTTTGTCAAGGGACTCAGTCCCAAATCGTTGGAAAGCTGACACGTTGGATACTGCAGGGAGTCTTGCTGCTCGTAATGAAAGTCAGGGAGATAGACGTACGAGGTTTTGCTTGTCGTCTCAGCGTTGACAACTTGCTCCGTTCCAAGTGCACCCGCAAATAATCCGACGACGATAAAGCCGAACACACCAAGAACAGCCATCCATGGTCCTCGACTTCGTCCTCGTGTGATGTTGCCGATGATTGCTGAGAGTCGACTAGCCTCGCGCCACTTTGCCCGATCGCTCAAATTTTTCTGCTGATCGTCGATCATGTCCAAATTTCCAGTCTCTTCCAACACAATTGCGGCGTTAAAATAGTATCTCAGTCCAGTGACTACAGAAATGAGAATGAACATTAATGCCAGAGGCAGGTTGTTCACTGCCAAAAGGCTCCACAGAGGCCAAATTCCGCCAAAGGCAACCTCGAGCACAAACATGATCCAGCAAAGTCGAGGAGTTGCGCGGGTAACGCGAAAGTTTTCTCGCACAAAATAAACCGCTTCGCTTGCCTGGTTGGACCGACGAAAGCTGTCAATGTGCTGCAAGTCGTCGTTGCGATCAATCGATTTGTCACGCTTCGGCGCCGATTTGCGAGCGGCTCGTTTTGCAAAAATGAGGTCCTTCCCTGTCCTGTACAGCTTGAAGGTGGAAATGAATGATGGCAATGCGACAATGATACCAATCGCAATGCCAAAGCCAACCAAAGCATATCCCATGTCCAGATACACAAGGAACGACAGGAGCAGAAAGAACATGAGGAAAGATCCAATGACGGAGCAAGCAAATGAGCTTCTCAGCTGAGCGCGAGTGACAGCACCGGCGCCAGACAAAATCATAATGTAGCGGCTATGTTTCGGTCGGCAGAACACCTTCTCGAGCGACCACGACTGCGCAGTCATGAATGGTCTCACATCTCGAGCATCGTCAATCGTGTAGACTTGCTGAGGACTGTCCTGAATGTCTTCGTAAAGGCCAAGTCCGCCGTTGGTAGACAACCGCTTCCACATGGTGAGCTTGGCCAGCAACGAAAGTGATTCAGTCCGCGTTTCAACAAGCATGTTTTCTTCGCCAAGCTTGTCCGTAGCTTCGCTGTTGAGCAGCGCGCCCCTAGAGAGAAAGGAAACGTACTTGATTGCCGAATACCTGGCGACTTGTCTCAACATGAGCGCCTTCAATGTCACATGGAAGCAAGAATGGTCTGTGTCGTCCGTGTATTGCAGGCGCATGACCTTTCGACAGGCATGAATCTCGAAAAAGATGACGTTGAAGCAAAAGATGACAAAAAAGGCAAAGATCGAGAAGAACCAAATTGATCCTCCAATAACCCACCAGTTCTCGTTCGCCTCCAACATCAAGCAGCCCATGACGAAAAGTGGTAGGCCGAGGAAAAAGGTAAAAAAGATCCATTCCACTGCTGTTGACTTCAGCTTGCGAAAGGCGAAATTGCGAATCAAAAAGTGCCCGCGCCAAACGTCACTTATGAAAGCGCCGGCTATGACCAACGCCGATGCCAAGCCGTAGACAAAGGCAGGAAACGAGCAGAGTACGCCTAGTGCAGCGCCGTAGTTAGGATCTTGCTTGGACGTGATACCGAGTTGAATTGCCTGCATAAACATGTAGCTTTAGTCAGACATTCATATACATTCAAGCATAACATCGACTCGCTGGATAACGTACCAAATCGAGCGTCAAAAATAGAAGAATTTGGAGACTAAAGATCAGCAAAAAGCCGGTCCAAAACGCCGTGACAACCGCATAGATTGCTCGCAGGAATGAGACGCCTGCTGACTTGTCTTCGATTCGCTTGATGGAGACTTCATGCTCATCTTCATCCGAATCATAATTCTCTTCCAATACAAATTGGCCATCCTCCTGCTCAATGACGCGAGCAGCGCTTCGAGTGGAGCGAAAGCGGATCCTCGAACTTGGCATTGGGAGAGAAAAATGATCTTTGAAATTGGCAATCAGTGGCATTTCATGGTCAGAGGCTGATTCGGTCAGTGAAGGAACTATGGCAGTCTCTACATCTCCTCTCTCTGGAGTAGTCAAGCTCTCGGGAGGTGAGGTTGCTTCATCCTCAAGTTCTCGCTCGACAAAAATCTCCTCTTCAGCAGCAAAGACAACGGGGCTGTCACCGGCGCTGGTGCTTGCTAGGGCAGTCTCGGGAGGTTTCTCAGACGACATGGCTCGTCAGTGGCTCTTGTCTTGTCGCTTTCCAGTGATGACTTTGCAGTATGGCAAGATATACGGTTTTCCGTGTTTGAAGAGGATCGCATCAAGTGCACCTCAAGCAAAGGCAGAGACGAAGCCTTTGATCCGTCGACGAACTGGTGAGATTTGGCGTCATATACGTGACTAACCAGTCGTGACTTTCTCTTACTGTTAGCTATCTTGAACAGAACATTCTATACATTCTGCAAAGTGACCTCCTACCGGTGGTTTCCCACTCTACATTTCTCAGACCTGACACCTCAACCCACAACTCCAGCAACTGTCACGTTACCCCAAATCTCACCGCCATTTGCACACTGCACCACTTACTACTGTCATCATTGTCGTGCGTGCATGTTGGTTTTCATTGCTGCATGCATGTGGCATGCATATCATTTGCATATGATGCTTGCTAAGAAAGAGTACCCGTATATGTAATTAGCGTTTAAGATGAAGATTTTATCGTGATTGAAACACTGCAAAGTATGCAAGGCCAATAAACGTTGCTATAGCATAGCCAATATTTCCAACCAGTAAGCTAGGAACAAGAAGCGACTGCCATCCCGCAGCCTTGGCCAGCGCTACGGATGTTGCAGGCCCGCCAATTGCTGCCGACGACGCCACCAGCAGTCGTTGCGGCTTGAAACTTGCGAAGCGCCGACCCAGTAGCTTGTGACAAAGAAAAAGTATCGCTCCATGAATCGTATAGAGTGAGGCGAGAAACACGCTAATTGGTCTCAATGACGTTCGCACTGGATCCGCCACGGCAATGCCTGGCGCTCCAGCAGTCGCAAAGAACACGTACAAGCCCATTGTCCCAAGAATATCCGCACTTTGTCGAAGCGGGGCGAGCCAGTTGGTAGGTGCTCGGCTGGCGAACAGTACAGTTAGAAGCGTACATACTGGGAGCGATCCTGATGGCCCACCAATTTGCTCGCCGAGCCAAATGAGCACGCATGACAAGCAAAGGACAATGGAAATGCTTTGCACCGTCATGGTCGAGGAAGCGTCTGGCAATGATGATGCCACAGTCGACGCTTCATTGGAAGCTTCCAAATCCGGCTTGCCAAACGCCAGCGCCGACGTGACAGGAAAGTAGAGCAGCGCAAAAATGTTGTCCACGCACAAGCCGGCCGCGACTGCGGACGGACTAGCGTTTAAACTCTTGCATACGGCAATGTAGTTGATGCCTCCGCCAATGTTTTTGGCCAGCAAGGCTGCTGCAATGGCGAGTCCATCGCGACCGAGCGCCATTGTCAATGACGGGCCAGCCAACTTCCAACCAACTAAACAGGCGATAAGAGTGGCGGCTGAGGCCGTCAGAAATGACACGAGCAAGGGGCCGCATCGACTCGATGCGTCTCGAAAGTCAGCTCCAAGTAGTATCAATGGCGTTGCCAGATTCAGTGCCAGCAGCTGTAGTGATTTGGCCGCGACAGTTCCGCCTGGATTCAAAATGCCAACGGACGCTAAGCAAAAGGTGCAAGCCATGGCCGTGACGGGTGGGCCGAGGAGCCGACCAATCGCCGTCTTCTTTCCGAGAACTTGCGAGGATGCTGCCATTCCCGTCAAGACTGCCCAATTTCCCCATGTATCGTCGGCTGCAATAATTGGGATTGCAGGAAATGAAAAATATGCCTTGACGTCTCTAGAACTGATGACGAATGGTCGAGTTTGTCGGCGGTTTTCGTGCGGCCGAAGCGACGCCGCCTGCTTGGTCGGTCCAAATGGAGATACAAAGCCATGCGTATGTCTTAAGAGTAATAAGAGTGCTAATATGCGTATCCTTGTCATGTCCTGGGCGGTGGCTTGTGCTCGCTTAAACTTGTACGTAGCCTTTTGTGGACGACGATCATCAGCGGATCTCATGGTTTGAAAGCTCGACTGTGAATGCCGTGAACGTCCTGTTAGTACCAATACGACGCTAGCTACCCTTATTTTGAGCGAGACCTGTCGGCATGGCTCGAGGCTAGCGGTACAACTATTGTATGCAAGGTTATAAACTGTAACTGTAACTGTAACGTACTAAGATATATATATAATTATAGTTGAAATGTGGCGCAAAGCTGCCGGACCATGCCAAAGCCGTCATCAAACACACGACCCACCCATGTTCGGACTCCTTGCAAAATCTATTATTGTGAAAACAGGCATATCCAGAACTCCCGAGATTCCTAGTAAGTCATCCCTATGAAGGAAAAAGGATGGCAGCAAGCAATCTCGGACGTCCTGGTATACTTAATCATCTTTGCGACTGCTCGGTTTCCGGTCATCATCATCGTCGTCGTCATCCTCGTCCGTTTCCGCTTCTTCCGATCCCTCACGCTGCGATTGCGCTGCTTCCATCTCAACCTTCATCTTCTTTGTAGTCTTCGTTCATTTGGCGGTGTTGCAGCGCAGGTAAAGAAAGAGGGGAAATGCTCATGAGATTAGGCAAAATTGTGTTCCTCGAAGCCAAACCAGCAACTCACATATTTCATTCCTTTGGGGCGCCGCTTGCTCGGTGCCCTCTCAGTATGTTCTACGGTTAGAGGCGAAGATAATGTGCTCGGAACAATCGGCGGTCCATGTTTGCTCTCCAACCCTCTTCGAATAAGCTCCCGCAGCTGCTGCTTGTCCATATGGGGTAGCAACAGTTTTAAAGTCTTCAAGCCTTCGTCTTCACTGTCAGCATCATTTCGAATGAGAATATCCATTAGCTCATGAACACGAGATACCTCACCGAGATCCTTTAAAAGGTCTTGAAACAACGACGAATTTTTAACTGAGCCGCTTACCGTCTCGTCCCCTGGCCGATCAGGATCAGTATTGGATGGATTAACTTTACTATCCTTTGATCGATCGGCCATGGTTACGTGACGGCAAGCAAACCAGATGAATAACACAAGCGGCCTGTTTCAATTTATGCAGTTGCGCCACGCTGCAAGTTCCTACCTCAAAAGTCCGAAAGTGGCGGTTCGCGCGAGCCTTTCGAAATTCAACGAACCTCTCCCTTTGAGTTCTCGTTCGCACAGCTACAACGGTAGATTCGCTATAAGCTGGCTGGCCATGTATGTAGCAGCAATGAAGGCACCATTTTACCTATTAGTGGTCGGTGACTGGCGTTAACCAACTACATACTGGTAGTCCCGCGTGAGAGCGGCGCTTGCTTCTTGTTGCTCGCGGGATGATTTAATAAACATAGTCGCATCGGTAACGATCCAACGCCTTCGAACCGCGCGCCATGACAAATTCACAATGGTCGTTTCGCTCCGCCTGTTGGTGCCCCCATTCGTTAAAGTCTTGACCATTCTTACCTTCATGCGATTAGCTCGACACGTAAGCGCTTTGAAAATGAGTTTACAGAAAGGAAAGCCCGCTCCATCAGCCCAGCAAGCGCTGTCGACGTCGGCATCATCCTCTTCAACTTCGAACAAGTTTGAATTGGCTCGACGCCTTGATGGCCTTGACAAGCCAACCGTTTGGCATGAATTCTCTCCATTAGCGCAAAAGCATGGCGCGATAAATTTGGGACAAGGCTTTCCCGACTGGGATCCGCCAGCCTTTGTGCAACAAGCCATGAAGCAAGCCGTCGATCCGGCCTTTGGGCGTCACGCGAACCAGTACGCGCGCAGCATGGCTCACATGCCGCTGGCCAAGGTTTTGGCGGAAGACTATAGTGAGCGCTGGAATATGGAAATTAATCCTACCAATCAAATTGCAACTGCAGTCGGATGTACGAACGTATTGTATTGCGCATTGCAAGGCCTTTTGAATCCGGGCGATGAAATCATTTTGTTGGAGCCATTCTTTGACGTTTATTCAGCACAAGCAATCATGGCGGGAGGCAAACCCGTCTATGTGCCTCTTCGGCCAACCGGAGATCCAAAGACGGAGACTGCAAGCAAGGTCTTCACGCTGGACTTGGCCGAGTTGGAGAACGCAATCACCGACAAAACCAAGGTTCTTTTGCTCAACACGCCACACAATCCAACGGGAAAGATTTTTTCTAGAACGGAACTCGAGGGCATTGCTGCAATCGTCAAAAAGCATCCCGGCTTAACAGTCCTTTCCGATGAAGTGTACGAGCATTTGATCTATGACCCAGAGAATGAACCACACATTTCTATTGCAACCATTCCAGGCATGTTTGAACAAACGCTGACATTGAGCAGCTCCGGAAAGACCTTTTCAGCGACTGGTTTCAAGGTCGGTTGGTGCGTCGGTCCGCCGTCCTTGGTCAAGGCGGTTTGGGCGGTGCAGCAGTGGGTCAACTTTTCCGCACCGACACCGAATCAGGATGCCATTGCGCAAGCATTAATTCAAGCCAAGGAACCATTTGAAGGATACAACAATTACTACAGCTACTTGGTCGCAGAATACAAGCGCAAGCGAAGCCTGCTATCGGATGCGCTAACAGCCGCGGGGATGACTCCTGTTGTACCGTCCGGCGGTTTTTTCATCATGGCCGACACGAGCCAAATTGAGTTTCCATCATCATACATGGACCAGCCGACGGAAGCAAGTCCGAATCCCATGCCAAGAGACTGGGCTTTGAGTCGCTGGTTGACGCAGGAGGTTGGAGTGACTGCTATTCCACCGAGTGCCTTTTACAGTCCGCCAGAAGTGAAGCTTGCTGGCAACTTTTTACGGTTTGCCTTTTGCAAGGGAGACGACACGATTGCCGAGGCGCATCGGCGGCTGGAAACCTTTTTCAAGTAGTCAATATTTAAATACAAAATTCATTCGTACAAACCAATTTACCAAGTGTTCTGACACGATTTTATATAAACCTCACTACTATATGTTACGTCTCGCACATGCCATCGTTGTTCAAGCTTCCACCACTGTACTGACAGCTCCTTGTTCTGCTGCCTTTTGCTTTTGCTGCTTCTTGCTATGTACATTATGATCCTTCACGTCTTGCTGGTGCGCCTCCACAATTAAATCATGCTCTGCCGCGCGCTCGCGCTTCTCGTCCTCCAAGCGTCGCAGAAGCGCCTGTCGCACAATCTTCATCTCCTCGACGCGTCGATCAACGTCTGCCTGAGACATGTACATTCCCCGACTATCCATAAACTCTTTAAATCCCATGACTCCAAGCAAGAGCGCCAGCGTGGCAAACTGTCCAAAGACACGCGTGTGCAGAATCTTGACCGAAAAGTCAAGGTGCTCCTTGCCCGAGCGTCCGCGAAAAATAGTCGCCACAGTTGGAATCGCCAAGACGGCAAGCGACTTGATCGGATTAGCCTGCACATAGTTTGCCACGCGATGATGGAAACCCAACTCATCACCAGGAACAATGTTCACACCGCTGCTTTCCACACTCTGGAGGTACAGTTCCGACAAGTGAAGGTCGGCCAGCCGACCAGAATCAATCTGCTTTAGCTTCATTTGCTCCTCGGCCCAGCGAACAGTCTCATTGGTGTGTCGGTTTTCTGCGGCAATCTCGCGCATCTTGCTGTTGAGGCGATGTTCGCTCGTCAAGCCAAACGCAAAGAGTGGAGGCACTGAGCAAGTACAGGCAAGGTGTAAAAATACAAGTGAGAAACGTTTTCTAGCAAGCAAGCAAGCAAGCAAGCAAGCAAGCGAAAGCAACCTCATTGTATATTCGATTGATTTCACTAGAGAATCGAACGTGAAAGAAAACTTACTGATGACAAGCGCCGTCCGCGACTGCCAATTGGTTCGTCGCACAAAGTTGGGGTTTCGCATGCCTAAAGCAACCAAGGCAGCCGTTGGAATCATGACCAAGGCGCCGTTCATCAAACCCTCGCGAGTGGCTTCAGCGGCAACATCCTCTTGGCGATGGGCAGTAGGCATACCGGTACTACTGGGTTTGCTCGTCGTCATGGTAAATGGCGACGGTAGATTGGCGCTAGCGGTGGAATTCAATTTCGGCCGTGATATTTCTTTACACTTGCTCAAGCTGCTTTATGAGAGAAACTATTCGGTAGCTATCAGCTTTTTTGTTAAAAGTAACGTGGCTGGATAAGGCAAAATGCCAGAATGTGAACCGGCCGATGGAATCTGAAGCTCGAGAATTTGTGTCGCACGTGACTGCCTTTCTTCGCTGTTCTAAGCGCGCCATGGTGACGAAAGACGAAACGTGTCCGTTTCCACTGAGCTCAGAACCTGCAAATTGGATAGCTACTCGGTGTGAGCTATCTGCTGTAGTATCTCTAATCTGTAGGAATTTTTCAGGAAAAAGCTAACTACTGTCAATGAGGTAAACCACTGATGCAGGCCACACTTTAGCCCCATGGAGCTGGTTACTGTGTACCGGTAGACCTTTGCCCTCCCAAACACCTGATGCAACATGTGAGCTGGGAATGATTGTTTTGCACCAATCTCACCGCATATGTGTCCCCAAGCATAGCCAGAATGGAAAAACCGTTGGAGATTAATATTTAGTTGCACACTGATCGCATGTACGGGTAGGACAATTTTAGCGATATGGATGCCTCGTCACGGCACGTATTGCTCTCCTAGTACAATGCTTGCACACAAGGCTTAGTAGCTGTGCTACACGTATGAATCCATTCAATGCACGCAAAATCAGATATTGACCTGTTAATCAATCGCAAAAGGCCAAGCTCGAGACGGTATACTCCTGTTCCTCATCCGCAATCATTCTTGATTGATCAATGTAGAGCGAGGTAATATAGCCATATCTCTTGTCAAACTCCACCCTACACTCAGCGGCTCCTGATTTCGGACAGTTTCGAATGCAACTCTTGTCTAGTATGCGAAACAATTCATTGATAATTGGCATTTGACCAGCAAACTCATCCGTCGTGGAGTTTTGAGCCTTGCCGCGGCGGACTTGCACGTAGTGAGGCGAAGTGTAGGCTGGTGCGCAGAAGCAAGTTGGCTTGATGGCCATGTCATAGCATGTTGTGGAGGGAGCCTTGGTTTCCCACCTTTTCTTGTTGCGGCGGTAGCGCTGCTGCAAACTTTTCCAGCTCTTGGGGCAGCGGTTCTGATTCTGGCGCCCGCCGCTGCGTTCATGTCGCCCTTCAAGACGGCGCTGGTCCTGAGGAGAGGCTGGTGAGAAAAATATTAGCAAGATAAGGACAGCGATGATTCTTTTTAACATGGTCAATAAGGTAGGCCGAGGTTGTGGGGCAACCTGTCAACCTCCGCAAAAAGATGCGAACCGTTCGCGAATCAGATGGAGTCTCACCTTACAAAGCGTCACTGAAAACACAGATCCGCCGGATCGCGGCGTCGCCGACAAAATCGACCATGGCGTCCTCCTGCGCCGCAAACGATCCTCCAGGATGCTCTTCGTCCTATCCCACAGGATCCACTGTACCATTTCCATATGAGAACCCATATCCGCAGCAAATTGCCCTCATGGATACGATTCTCCAGTCCTTGGCCCAGCCAGCCGTGGTTGACAAGACGAAACGAACGCAGCAGCGTTGTCGAGTGCTCATGCTCGAGTCGCCAACTGGTACTGGAAAGAGTCTGAGCCTCGCCTGCGCATCCATGGCTTGGTTAAGACATGTCGAGAGTCAAGATTTGAACGAAAGCAAAGGTGCGATCAGCAAGTCTCCAAATTCCACCTTGTCCACTGGAATCGATTGGCTCGATAGCTTTGTTTCGCCACAGCAGCGAGAGATGGAGCAGGCCGAGACGGATATTCGCGCCAAGGCCCAGCAAGCGAGGAAAGATCTTGTTGACGAACTGGCGAGAATCCAGAACCAGCTGGGTGGAGATTCCCAAAAGCGTCAGCACGTGCTACGCTCGGCACTGGTACAAATGAAACAAGACTCTCGACAATCGCATAATTTCGCCAAACGTAAGCGTAACGAAGAGGCTCAGCCTCAGCAGCAGCAATCAGATATTGACTTTGTAATGGAAGGCTACCAGTCTGATGGCGACACGAAGCAGTCTGAGAAGGATGACGATGATGAAAATGATTTCCAGTGGACTTCCAAGCGCACACCATCGCACGCTGGTTTACTTTTGAACGGAGCAGCCTTGGATGGCTCCATTGCCTTGCGCAACGCACACGCTTCCTTATCACCTAACATAGCGCCTATAGGTGGCGTGAAACCCTCTTCTGGTGTCCGCAAAATTATATACAGCGCTCGAACACACAGTCAACTCTCGCAATTTGTTTCGGAGCTGCGTCGGACAGCATGGGGCAAGTCGGTCCGCGTCGTGGCCCTTGGTGGACGCAAAACACTTTGTGGAAACAAGGATCTCTTATCCAAGTACAAGATTGAATCTGCTATTAACGATGCATGTCTGGATTTGAAAAAGTCGTCCAGCAGCAGCTGTCCTTTGCTCGCCAATGGCGCGGTTGATACACTGGCGCTGCACTTACTGGCACAACCTACTGACATTGAAGAAGCTGCCAGCATTGGCTCAAAAGTGCAAACTTGCGCATATTATGCGAGCCGCGCGGCCTTGGCGGCAGCTGAAGTTGTCGTCTTGCCTTACAGTATGCTTTTGTCAAAGCAAAGTCGAGCATCAATCGGATTGAGTCTTGCACAATCTTTCGTTATCGTTGATGAAGCGCATAATTTACCAGAAGCGCTCAGAGCACTGCACACTTCACGACTGTCACTGCCAGTGGTACAATCCGCACTTGATCAGCTCGCCGCATATACGACAAAGTACATTGATCGCCTGGCTGGTCGCAACCTTCACTACCTTGGACAGCTTCGACGCATATTAGTGCAGATCCAGAAATATCTAGGACTAGCGAACAAGCAGACGCGAGACTCCATGATGACTTCAGACGAGCTTTTGTATGAGTTACGCTTGGCTAATGTCAATTTGTACAAAATACTTCGATACATGGAGAAATCGAGACTCGCTCAGAAGCTCCTTGGTTTTACCAGTTATCGACTAGAGAAAGCGAAGCAAGGTGTCAAGTGTTCTACGAATGACGCATTCATACAGCATGATGACGGTCTTTCAAAGCATGTTTCGGCCATGTCGCTTGTTGAGACATTTCTTGAAAAACTTTCGGGCAGCAGCAAGGAAGGCAAAATTGTGGTTGATCTGCCCAATGAGGCTTCGCTTGTGCAGCATCCAACACTCCGTTATGTGCTTTTGAATCCAGCCACGTTCTTTGACCCTTTATTAACTGAAGCATACGCAGTGGCGCTGGTGGGTGGTACGCTGCGTCCATTCGTTCATGTTGCTGCCGAGCTGTTGGGCCACGAAAATGTGGATGTGATTCGGGACGCGGCTAGTGCTGATGAAATGATGCAGCGCAGTAACAAGTTGTCAGAGGCATTCATTTCTCCCACGTTCACAGCTTTTACTTGTGACCACGTTGTTGCATCAAGTAACGTCTTGCTGCAGTGCATGTCGACGGGCGTCACTGGCAAAACTCTGGACTTTCGCCACCATGCTCGGTCGACGACGGCTGTGTGCGACGAACTAGGTCTCACACTATTGAAGATGTCAAGTGTTGTTCCAAATGGATTGGTCTTGTTTCTGCCGTCGTACGCATACGAAATATGTCTCGTCACGCGCTGGAAGGCGACGGGTGTATGGGACAAGCTAGAATTAGAAAAAGCGATCCATCGCGAACCAAAGAACGCCCAAATGGTCGAAGTCTCATTGCAAGCTTACGCCGCCGACGCAGCAACAGAACGTGGAGCTTTACTCTTGTCGGTAATCGGTGGTAAACTATCGGAAGGAATAAACTTTAGCAACGAAATGGCGAGGTGTGTTGCCGTCGTTGGCCTGCCTTACCCTGACATAACCGATCCAGAGCTGAAAGAAAAAATGACAGCCATGGACCGATCATCAGCGAAAACAGTTACCGGCCGAGACTACTATAACAATCTCTGCATGCGGGCAGTCAACCAAAGTATAGGTCGTGCTATTCGCCACGCCAATGATTATGCAGCCATTGTGCTCTTGGACAGTCGCTACTTAACTGATACGCGAGTTTGGAATGGTTTGCCGCACTGGCTAAAAAAGGGAGCAAAGAACGAATGCTGCCAACAACGTTCGTTCGACCACAGGCTTGGCGAGATTAGATCTTTCTTCGCACGGCGTACATGCTAAAGAGGAAAAATAGATTACATATGTACAATTTATTGGTACCAGTAGGTTTAAGAGCAGCAGCTTTCAGTCTCCAGCGTCCGGCAGCCGCGGCAGCTTTGACAAATGCTCGTCGCCATTCGAGTCGGCTGGTCTCTTTGCATCTTCATAAGCAACACCGATGTGGCCATTTGCTTGCTGCTGTTGCTGTAGCGCATGCGCTGCCGCCACTTGGCTGAGCGAATGCAGCAGATTTGCCTGGCTTCGTTGCGTGGGCGGGCTCTCCGATGAATTAAGAATTGAGTTGGCGGCAGCAGCTACAACGGCGACGGTAAGGTCTGACGTTGCTGGGTTGGGATATGCGGGCGCGGCCGCTAAAGCAGCATCTCCTTGCAGGTGCGATGGAAGCAATTGCCTTAAAAGAGCAGCAAGCTTCTCGTATTGTACGTTCGTAGCATTCAATCGTCGATTAAAATCATATGATAGTTCTGCCAATCGTCGATCATACTCTGTAGCCGTAACGGCCAACGCGTGCTTCAATGTCTTTACTTCCTGCTTTAGTGCTTCTAAATCATCTTTTGATTGCTGGTCGGTTTTAGTAGCTCGCCGAATCTCGGACAGTAGTTCAGGCTGTGACAAGCAAACCACATTCCGTTAGCAAGTGATACATGGTCATGCATAGCAGCAGCTAAAAGATAATGGCTCGACTTACCTTGTCACGTTGAAAGTTTTGATGATAGAATCGAACAAAATTCGCAGACTGTGGATCGGCAGCAGCAGTTAGTATCCCTTCGCTCCGTAGCTTTCTAAAACTAAACATGAAAACGGATATCGTTAGCCATGGAATCAACGCGAAACAAATAGTTCAACTCTAGCTCAACCTACCCGTAAAAGTTTAATTGTCGCGCGAAGCTTGAGAAGTTGCTGAAACAAGAGAAATAAGAAGAAGCATAGAAAAAGTTAAGAGGGTGCTGGTGAGTCAATCACCGAGTCCGTGTTCGGGACAGGGACTTCGTCGCTTGTGCCTCATTCACTACGATGAGTTACCGGCATAGCCTTACCTATGCTTAAAATACAAAGGCAGAACGCTCTGCATTGTAAAACAAGACCAGAGTTAATACGATCCATAACACGATTGCATTGCCAATCCCACTGATTTGCCACTTACCGCCGCAAATTGATCCACATTCTTTACTACAAAACTGTCTCCTTGCTCACTCCAGCCGGCAATGTCATCGTCACATCTATCAATCATGTGATATGTTTCTGCAACAAGCATGAGAATTTGATAAGTTACGGCTGCTTTTTCCTACTTATGTTTCCGTTGCTCGAGCAGCAGTGCGCGCAGCAGGAAGCAGTACGTACTTGATAGAAACATCGGAAGCTGCAATTGCTTCGGACACGATTTAAAACAGTCAGATCTCGATTCGAAAAATGCCTGATCAGTGGATGATGCTGGAGATGAACACTGCGGCCTAGAGTCTGGGTTTGCTGGAGCAGCGGATGCATCAGGTGCGGCCGTCATGAGCGAGCAAAGAGTATCGTAAACGTCCTTTACTTCATCTGATCTCAAAGGATTTTTTCCTATATCTTGTGGAGATTGATTGTGATTGTTAGGATCCGCCATTGTTGCTGCTAATAGAAGGAAAAGGATCAGCCAGCAGCATCGTTGGGTGTGCTGAAGCTTCCATGTGCTCAGCGGTCGCTGCGTATCGAATCGCGAAGAAGATCTTGGACGTCGCTGGAGTAGTTCTAATGACTCCTCGGCGTTCGTCATGACTGTCCTCACAAGTGTGGCGGAGGCTAGGATGTATACGACTAAAGTTCGCTTTAGCTGTTTTTTGTGCAACATGAATACTCCACTTTTCTCGTCCACGGTCGTTTAGTATTATGAATCGTTAGCTGACTCTACCGAAAGCGAGGACTTGCAAATGAGAATAATATGTTAAGTAACTACTCCTAATCAGTCTAACGAGGCGTGTGCTCCTCCAGGAATAACTTGGCAAGCTCCAGCCTCTCCGCATCCTCTACCGTCGCGCAAGGGGTTAATGTCCACAGCTCCATGTTCATTATCTCAAAAAGGCTTCCATCCGAGTGTTCATGGGATAGCGATGGTGACGAAAAAGTCATACATGGAGAAGTGGTTCCCGTCAAACAGTCCTTTTCGATCGTAAGACCCTGAAGTTGCGAAAACAGTGTGTTGAGTACGCAGTTCATTGGGTATACAATTGTGCTCTCAATTCGTTCAACTTACAAATCCCCATTCGTAGTCCTTTACATTCTTAAGTGACGGATGAAGACGATCTTCTTCAGCTTCTTTGGCATCTTGCTCACTGCGCCCACCGACAGCAATCTTGCGGGTGGTGCAAAGTTGAATATGGTCGTTGGCACCCGTGTACGGGTAAACCTCAATATCGCTTTCCATTTGGGCCTGGTCGATGACTGATCTCGTCTTTTCCTTACGCGTATGCTGCATGCGCCAAAGAAACGACTCGCTTCCACCGTAGTAATTCCAATTCTTCCGCCACGCTTGCGACGTGAAACAGCCAAACACCTCGCCATCTACCGTCTCAATGGCAAGAATGGAGTACTTGGTTCCTCGGGCAGCCTTCAAAAGCGCAATCATACTTGCACCATCTCGAACTAAAGAATACTTCATCCAAAAGTTTTCCCCCATCATCTCAAAGGGCAAAAATTCCTGTAGGCTCTCCATCAAAGGTGGCGACAAAACATGCGGCTGAGAATCAATGTCATCCGCAAAAGTCCCGAGAATAAGAAACGGTAGAGTACCACCACCTCCATAGCCGTTAGCGTAATCATCCTTAATGACATTCCAAGCATCGTAATGGTCGAATTCGTCGTCGTCACTTCCAATCCACGAAACGTCATCATCCGTAGGCTGAACCTCCTTGACGCTGCTCGACTCGTGACGATAGAGTCGCGATCCGCCGAGGTACACACCAGACATATCATCATCAGATAGCGTTCGAAGGAGATTGGACCGCCGGAAAATAGCACTAACTCGACCGTGGCTCATGGTCTCGTCGAAGGAAGCTGAAGGTACTATACATTCGCTCCCAGCACCAAATGACACGAGACTACCCAAACGACGAGCAGAGTCAACAGAAAGTGGCCCACTTTGCTGACGTTCCTTGTCGTCAGAGGCGAATAGTCCAAAGTCAGCAACTTCCATACCTTCTTCGTCGTTGCCATGGGCATTTGACACCAGTACAGGGCGAGAAAGGTCAACGCTAGAGACTTTGCTTAGAGGTTGGAGCACCTTAATGTCGTTTGATTCGTCAATGTCCATATATTCTGGTAAATCGTCCACCTTCTTTTCTTCGCCACCTTCCGTTGCTGAGTCTTCATTCACGTCCCAATCCGTTCCAGTCGAGAGAGATGATCGAAACGACGACTGCGATCGCGAGTAAATTCGATTTGCCAAGTGCAGAGAAGGAATGCTCGAGAGCGATCTCATGGACAGGGAACCTATAGATCCAACTCGATGTGCCTTGTGAAGTGACGGAAACGAACTCAACGAGTCTGACTGAGGCGTTCTCTTGAGAAAATCAAGAAAACCCGCATCCATATCCTCGTCATCGTCTTTTCGCTCCGACGGCAAATCTCCAAAGGTGACAGACTTTTGCGAAACGTCCGACTGCCGACGACGCATAATGGGCTTGCCGGCAAGACCTCCCAATACATTGGATGCACTAGCCCGTCTGCCTCCCAGAATATTGGATGCGCTTGCCCGTCTGCCCCCTCCTAAAACTGACGTACTCAACGTTTGACTGCGGCGAAAGGAAGGTCGTCGTGACGCTCGGCGAAAATTATCACTCTGGATATCATTCCTGGGACTCTTTGGCGACGATGCACTGTTGCGACGTGATCGAAAAATGTCATCGCCTCCTCCACTGGTCCGCATGGATCGGTTAATGCTGTTTTGTCGCTCCAAAAGGTTGCGACGACTGGCTCCCTTCGAGAGCGATAGTCCATTCTGATGCGACTTCCAGAGACTGTTAAAGACTGCATTCTTTTTGCGACTCTCCAGCAGCATTTGTCTCTTTTCAGATCCCAAACTCGATGAGGACATTTGCTGATATTTCAAAAGTCGTTCGCTTGGAGCCGGAGTGGTCAGAATATCAGGCTCCTTTGTTGCTTCGCCCTCCATCAAGTCCGCACTTCGTTCGCCTCCATACTGAATCAAGTCACTAGAGGAGTGCTCACTCGCATCTAAATCAGCATCAATTTCAACATCATTCGGTTGACTCTTTGGACTATCATCATATTCCGGAAAGAGTGCTTCATCCAGTAGTCTCGTCCGAGCAACTTGTAGTTCCATTTCCTTGCCATGCTCGCAAAGTTGATTCAGAAACTGAATCTCCCGATCCGTCAGACTCTTGCGGCGCTTTTGCACATCGGCGCGAAGATTACGTCGGCTGTCATCGTGACTCGACAGCGACGAGTCCATCGCTGAGAACGTTGCAGTGGAAGGTGCAGCAGCGGCTGCAGTCAATGTCTTGTTCAATGATGTAGTGTTGGCTGCTGCATCAGTTGTGGTCGACTTTTCCTTGAGTGTTGAAGAGTTTGACGGTGTGGCATATTCATAGCCAAATGGAACTGGCTTCGGTGGACGGCCTTTTGGACTCGACGAGGTCGTCGCCGTGGAAGGCTGCTGTCCGTCTATCGGTTGCTGTTCAATCATTGTAGTCATGACTTTTTGCTCGTGGCGGACAGGGTGGGGAATCCTTGGTTGACGTGTCGAGCAGCTAGCAAGATATCCGACTACAAGGTGTTATTGCTTGAGAAAAACGTGTAAGCAAGATACGATAGCGCGTCGTCGTTTCTCAACTGTCCATTGGTCTTCGATGGGAACGAAGATTGTATGGCGCATTGGCGGCAGCAAAATCAGCGATGCGGAGAGGACGCGGAACCTCTATTGTTGACGTCATGATTTTGTCTTAGCGGTTATGAGAAAGCGTGACAGCCGCGCGAATGCAGGAGGTTCGATTGTGACAACTTGCAAGGCGCCTCCATGCTGACGGTACCTCGCTTACTGTACCATTGCAAAGGCATGAGCGGCAAACCAAAGAGGAGGCTTTCCTTTGGCCGTAGCGAGACTTGCAACTTTGATCCCACGTCCATCGGCTTGCCGGCTGGCTGGTCATTGACGAACTTTTCACAGCTCAAGGGATGAGCCTGCAAGGTTAGTGTACATGAATTGCTTTGCTTGATATTATGTATAATTGAGAGAACTAGTTGGTTCTTAACATTGTCTTGTCTTTCTTTTATTCTAATAGGTCCCTCAAAAGGTACGTTGAGTCGTGTTACTTGCGCATTGGCTAATCAGACAGCCGGACACAGCGCTGTCTCCTTCCATGCCGCACAATCTCACGTCACCGTTCCTGCATATATCTTTGTCTTTCAACTTGCAGGAACTACAAGTTCTGCTGAGGGATCTTAATTTGGGAGATGGTGCCAACCTTGGGACGGCCGACGGTCGCATCGCCTTGGACTGCAGCGTTCGCAAGACGCGGCAAGGTCACTTTTGCATTTCCACAACCGACTTTTTCTTTCCACTCGTCGACTCGCCCTACATGCAGGGACGGATTGGAGCAGCCAATGTCTTGTCAGACTTGTTTGCGGAAGGAACGGAGCATGTTGATTATGTGTTGATGCTCATTGCAGCCTCGCGTGACATGCCAGACGAGGAACGAGCCATTTGCACGAGAGAAATGATTCGAGGCTTTCGAGATGCTTGCAACGAGTGCGATGCGCCCATTACGGGAGGGCAGACGGTGCTGAATCCATGGCCAATCATTGGAGGTGTAGCAACATCGATTGTTTCGGAGAATGAGTTTATCAAGTCGGATGGAGCCAAGGCGGGTGACGTTGTCATATTGACCAAGCCGCTTGGGACGCAGGTTGCGGTGAATGTGCATCAATGGAAATACAAGCAAAACGATTCATGGAAAAAGTGTGTCGACAAGGAATTGCTTGACGTCGAGGCTGCGGAAACAATGATGCACGAGGCGATTGTCTCCATGGCGCGGCTGAATCGCAACGGAGCTCGCTTGATGCTCAAGCACGGGGCGCATGCGGCGACGGATGTTACTGGCTTTGGAATACTTGGACATGCGCAGAATTTGATGGACAATCAAGTCGACGCTGTTGGAATGGAGATTCATACGTTGCCTTGCATTGCCGGAACTACCAAAATTAACAACGAGGTGTTTGACTTCCGTCTGTTGCTTGGTTATTCGGCCGAAACTTCTGGTGGCTTGCTCATTTGTGTTCCAGAGGAGCTCGCAGATGAATTTTGCAGGGAATTGGAGGAGCTGGATGGCTGTCCTGCATGGATCATTGGACGCGTCACAGACGATCCAGGGCGCAGGGCTACAATTTTAGATGATCTTAGCATTATCGAGTTTTGAATTGAATGAATGGACAACGCGAGTGAATTGCTCATCGCCGTTTGCAGGCGGAATGACGGTGTGTGATTGCGGTCATTTTTATTTAATTATGAGCGGCACATTCCTGAACACGCTGGCAAATGGCTTATGATTACAAGTCTCGCACGATATATCCTACTAAGGTGTTCTGATACGCTGAAGGGAGGTGTTCGAAGTTTACCTGAGTTATTGCGACGCCTTTCGGGTTGCCAGCGGAGAATTTGTAGCTGCATCGCGGAGCCCATCGCTTGCAAACGACAAGCATGATAAAAACACACTCTTTTTATACTTATATGCTTTATATTATGCGCACGTAGTCTAATACATTTTATACAAAAAAACCACGGCGCTTAAAGTCGATCGTTGTTGTTGTCATCGTCGACCACCAACGTCTCCGACTGAGCATCCTTACTTTTCTCGACCATAGCTCGAAACAAGCTGCCATCCTTCTGTAAAAGAGCATGAGGACTATCAAACTCTGCAACATTCCCATCATCCAACACAAGCACCCGATCACTGTCCATAATGGTGTTAAGCCGATGCGCAATTGTCAGGACTGTCGCATCCTTGAAGTTAACTCTAATCATTTCTTGAATGAGGCCATCGGTCGCGTTGTCTATAGAACTTGTCGCCTCGTCCATTACCAAAATCTTTGGTTTACGAATAAGTGATCGGGCAATACACATCAGCTGGCGCTGGCCTTGCGAAAAGTTTTCTCCGCCCTCGGCCACCTGCTCGTCCAATCCCATGGACAGCTCTCTCACCACATCGTCCATTTGTACCTTCCGAAGTGTCTCCCATATCTCTTCGTCAGTCGCAACTCCAAATGGATCTATGTTGTACCGTACCGTGTTCGAGAAGAGGACAGGGTCTTGAGGAATAATCGAAAGGTTTGTACGAAGTGGTGACACGCCAATGGTCGATGTGTCAATATCGTCAATGACAAGTTTCCCTCCATCCGGCTCAAGTTCACAGATACGGAACAGCAGCGTCATCAAACTCGATTTGCCTGAACCCGTTCTCCCACAAACTCCAACATGCTCACCGCCCTTAATAGTAAGCGATATATTTTTCAAAACGAGAGGACCATCCCTGTAGCGCATTGATGCATGGTTAAGCGTGATGCCTCCTTCCTTCGGCCATTCACCAGGTTTTGGGTCATTTTCTGGAATGAACTCTGGTGCCTCCTGCGGAATGTTGCTTGTATAATCGAGGACTCGTTCAACCGAATTCATTTGCGCTTCAATTGTCGCGATCATACGTACACCGAGCTTTAAAAAATTTGTTACCTCAATGCTGTAAGACAATGCCAGACCCAGCCAACCTGCTGGAATCAAACCGATGGGCAATGTGGCAACGGCAATGGCGCCAATGAACGCGCCCATCAATCCACCAAGAATATCCAAGCGAATCCCAAGCCAGCTACTCGCAAGTTGGACAAGCAAGTATGATGCATTTTGTGTATCGAACGACGTTTTACATCGGTCAAAGAACCGATGCTCCTCTCCGTATGCACGAATCGTTGAGGTGCCAGACAAGGTCTGCGAAAAGTCGGTGAATATAGGAGAATTTGCGATGCTATTAATTCGCTGTAGCTCGGTCGAAGTCTTGCGAAACCACTTCTGGATCAGATAATACAAATAGCCGATGGGAATCAGAGGAACAAGAAAAGTACCCTTCGTGGCCGCAACCATGGCAGCAACAGCTCCCAACACGCTAAAGATTGTAGATACACCCTGCGAAACAGACTGAGTGAGCTCCAGATCAATCTTGTCCATGTCGGCAGCAAAGCGATTTAAAATTCGCCCGAGAGGTGTCACGTCAAAAAACGCCACCGGTGCACGTAGCGTACTTTCCGCCATGTTATCATGCAGCTTCTGTGAAGCACCCAGACGGTGCACTGCGATAAGCAATGCGCGACCTGTGAGCCCTAGAATTCCCAACATACCAAACAGAGCATAAATTCCAAGATAGCGGTCTTGCTCTTGACGAGAAAATGGATCGCCACTCTCTTGCGCCGCTAGGCTCCGCTTTGCCCATAGCGCTAGCCAAAAACTCGACATGACTTCCGCCACCCTGCCCAACCCTTGGATTACGACAACTCCGGCGGCAATCCACAATCCTACAATGGCAAGTGGGACGAAGTGAGAATCTCTCTCGACTAGCAACTCCACGTGAAAATGTTCCACTCACCTCCAGCTCGTGCATATTTGATGTATGCAGAGCCTGATACACTTCCAACCTCACGCTCCTCGTCCTTGACTAATTTTTTGCCGTTCTTCTGTAGAGCAGCCAAATTGTCAATGGTCGGAGCCGCCGCCTTCTTGATATCTTTTCCAACATCCTTTTCAGTCTCCACTACTGCATCCTCGGTTACGCCTTTTACCTTGGAAGCGTCGACGGCGCCGGCAAACTCGACGCCTTGAGCGACCAAATCTGCATATGTTCCGCAGTGCGCGATCCGCCCGTGGTCGAGGACAATCACTTTGTCACATCTCGAAAGTAAATGCACATGGTGAGTGACAAGAATGCGAGTGACGCCGGCACATAGCTGACCGGATATTGCGTGCTGGAAAATGTGCTCGCCCACGTGCGCATCAACAGCCGACAGCGGATCGTCAAGCAACACGATACGCGTTTCTCCGGAATACATTGCGCGAGCAAGACTAACTCTCGCCTTCTGCCCGCCGCTGAGATTGATCCCTCGTTCGCCAATTTCCGTCTCGTCTCCTGCAGGTAGAATAGCAAGATCGTCCTCCAAAGCGCAAGCAGCAACAACAGACATGTATCGCTCTTCGTCGTATTCTCGGCCAAACAAAATGTTACCACGCAGCGTATCATTAACGACCCATGGCGTTTGCGCACAATATGAGACATATCCAAGGGCCGCATCAGCAGGGCGCGAAATGTAAACCTTTGAGTTGTTGATAGGTTCCATTTCGCCCAAAATAGCCGACAGAAAACTAGATTTTCCGGAGCCAACAGGACCGACAACAGCAACAAGTTCGCCTGAATTTATCGTGCAGGATATGTCTTGCAGCGTAATGGTTGCTGTTTTTGGACTTTCGCTCGCTTGACTGGCCTGGCTTACAGAGCTATGAATGCTAACTTTCATGTCGTGGTCAACACCAGAAAATCGGACGCTTTTCTTCGACTTGCGCGCCTTGCGAGATACATCTGGCTCATTCACGGCGCGAATGGGTTCACTGTCAGGGTTAATCCAGCTGAAACTACCATGCCGAATAGCAACACTGCCTTCCTTGGAGGCAGCATCGTCCATGTCGTCCGGCGGACCGCTGTGTTCAACATAAGACTCGAGCTCCGGTAGATCCAAGTATCGTTCCAGTCGGCGCAATGAAATACGCGATTGAATGTACTGAAGAAAACCCATCGGAAGAAATGCGAATGGCATTCTCATAATGTTGAACAAGGCGACTACGATTGAAAAAGCATAAAGCGTTAGATCAAGTCCAGGGGGGCTGCAACAACTGTCGATTAACACGTACCAGTAGTAAATGCTGTAGCAGCAGTCAGCGATTCGCTTTGAATTCCAACATAAGTCAGAAACACCAGAATCGGTTGGATCAGCGGCGCCGACATCAAAATGAGTGAGAATCCAATCGCGACAGTGTAAGCAAGCTTGGTGAGAGCTTTGAGCTCCTCGCCACGCAACCGTCCAATTTCTTTCCCAAAGGGACGCTCCCATGCATAGAACTTGATAATGCGAATCCCTGCTAGTACTTCGTTCATTGTTCGAACGCGCATGTCCGAATACTTGAGCACTGCGCGGCGTTGCTTGGAAATGATGGAAAAGATAAAGGTATTTACAGGAATCAACATCACCATGAAACCTACTCCCACCCACGTCGCATTACCCACTTGCTGAAAGATGAGAACCAACGCAATGATAATCTGGATTGGTGCCACCAAAATCATACCGGCAAATTGCAAGAATCGCTGCAGCTGAGCAGTATCGTTCGACATCATATTAATGACTTGACCAGTGCTAGTCTTGGCTCGCGCCGCCGCCGAAACACGCAGCGCCTTGCGATACAGCATGGTGCTAACGGCCGTTCGCACAAAGACGGCGCAGTGTGACATGATGACTGAATGGCGCGTCTGCAGCAAGGTAATAATGACTGGGACCACTGCCAGCGCGGCAACCTCGGCCCACGGATGCACGTAGCCATCATACTCGTTGATGGAAAGGCCAGACTCGAAAAACTTGACAAGATCATTCAAGATAATGACTGGAGCAAATCCGAGAATCGCTCCAACAATGTAGTAAAGAACAGCAACCACCAGCTGCCCCAGACCAAACGCCTTGGCTAGCGCAAAGGCTATCGATGGTTCATGCAACTTCGCCGGCTTGACTTTAAGACGCGCCTCCTCCGTCTGGCATTTGGCTAGCACTGCCTCGCGCTTGGCCAAAATCTCTTCATTCTTGGCTTTGCACTTGACGCACTGCGCCTTGAAGATTCGTAACGTTTCCGCATATGCGCGTTCCGCAGAATCCTGCTTGGAGGGCACTCCCATGTCCCCTGCATCAAGTACCTTGTGCGAGCCAAGCTTGAGCAACGGCGTCAAGTAGTCGAGCGTCCATCTTGATATACAGTTACTCCGGTCCTCCAGCGATGCTTCCCATACGCCAAGTTCAGCGGCAGACTTTGGAATTGGTTTGCTGCGCAAGCCACAGCATGATCGCTCCAGCTGCAATTGTGGTTCCTTCTTGGCTGATTCATGTTCCAAGAACTTGTCGTCTCTGAGAGAAACTTCCATCATCTCGGCGGAGTGGTGGCTGTCGCTGCTCACTGGTTCCGTCATGATGCTTGAAACAGAAAAAGCGAAGGCGCGATTGTTCTGATTGGAAATGCTGGCTTCTACTACTCGTTGGTTCACTGTTGCTACTTGTCCACTAGCTGAGCTTCTATAATCCTTTCTAAACTATCCACAACAAGGTTTGGTGGCGATTGCGGTAGGCTATTTGCAGTCCAATCACAAGGAGTTGCAAGCGTTTTGTGTGTATTAATGCACTGACTCATGGTCGCGCTCTTCGATCGCCTTCATTTTGCGTGATGTCGGTGGCGTCATTCGAATTGTTCTAGCATCGTACCGGTTCTGAATGAGTGGCGCTGCGACAATTTGTGACAGGCGATGGGAACCATCCATTTCTCCACGACTCGATTCACACGCTTCGATTTAGAAGATTGTCATCCGCTGCTCGACGCTGCAAGGATCTTCGAACGTGCTGATCCTTTTCGTTCATTTCTCGTCCATCGGCTTGTTACCTAACTCAGCCAGGCTTGTTCTCACTTGATACAAAGAGAAACTGCAACATGCTATTCACTTCCATTGCCATTCTCGCCATTGCGGGACTCCAGTTGTCCCAGGCGTTTGCACCTCAAAAACATGTTTCCTTTCTTCGCGCCGCGTCTTCTTCAACCTACATGGCAGCCGCCGACGCTGCCTTTGACCAGGAGCAGTTCAACGCCAAGGGCAAGGAACTTCGACTGGCTCATTTGGAGGAGCAAGCCATGTACGCTTTGAAAATTAGTTGCGAGAATTACGGAAACGCTGTTTTTCCAAATGCAATGATTGCCGGTGACTGTGTCATTACCGATCTTTTGGGGCGACTTGGTTACTTGGGAGAGAATGGCAAGGCCAAGATTATGGTTGTTGATACCTTTCACTTGTTCCCAGAGACAATGGATTTTTTAAAGACGGTAAGTGTGTGGGGTGTAGGTTTCTTTAGGCTTGTGTTAAATCGATCGACTTGCTCACCTTTGCTCATGACATCACTCCCAACACACAGCTCGAGTCAAAGTACAATTTCAAGGCTGAAGTGTTTTGCGCCGACGGTATTCCCGTCAATGACAAGGCTGCCTTTGACAAGCGATACGGTGCCGACTTGTGGAAGGAAGACATTGACGAGTATGATCGCGTCTGCAAGGTGGAGCCCTTTCAACGCGGCCTCAAGACGCTCAACACTGACTGCATGATCAATGGACGTACCCGCTGGCAAGGCTTTGAGCGCGCCTGGATTGATCTGTTTGAAAATGCACCAATTGGCGGTGGCTTGGCCAAGTGCAATCCGCTAGCTTACTGGACGTTGGAGGATGTGTTTGACTACATGGTCAAGTACAAGATTCCATACCACCCGCTCCACGAAAAGGGATACCCTAGTATTGGAGATGCCAAGGATACTATTCCAGTTCCTGAGGATGGATCTGTCAAGTTTGTCAATTATGAATGGGTCGGTGACAAGACTATCTGGCTTGACTATGCCAAGGAACGCGTCGGTCGATTCGTTGGTTTAAAGACCAAGGACGGATCGGCCAAGACTGAATGCGGCATCCATGTGGATGGCGCTGAGCGTACCTGGGAGCGTGACTGTAAGTATATGTTGTGGTGGTGGTGATGATGCTGCTGCCGATAGCATCTGACTCATGTTTTTTTGTTGGCATCGTTTTTTAGTATGGGAGGATGGAAAGAGTGCCGCTAAGAAGATCAAGTCTGTCGATGAAGCCATTCAGGTCAAGGACTCGGGTAAACCGGCTGTCGTTGTCGTGTACGCGCCATGGTGCTCGTTTTCGCAAAAGATGGAGGACGAGTATGAAGCGTTTGCCAAGGCTGTTGGCGGCGAGGTGGATGTCTTTACATTCCGCGGCGACGAGGAGCGTGAGTTTGTCATGGAAAACATGAACACAAAGTCTTTCCCTACCGTCAATGTCATCAAGGCGGATGGAACAGTCGTCAAGTATGAATCCGAGGTGCGAACAGTGGATGCTCTCAAGCAATTTGTCGATGCGACGCTAGCATAAGCATAAATTGTCGTCGCTGCAAGTCAAGAAAGATTGGTCACCTTGTATAACATGTTAACAGTAATGATATGACCATTAGCTACCTTGCTCTATGTTAGTAATTTTTGAGTATGTTTGTAGCGTGATGTTTCCCATTTCAGCTTCCGACAAGAGCATGAATCCATTGCCTCGATAGAATGCAGTGGCATCCACTTGGAATACAGGTGTAGTCGCAATTAGTTGATAGGCTGGAGTGCCATGTTGAATCAACGATTCCGCGCGCTCCAACAAGCAACGAGCAACGCCCAGGCGCCGCGAGTGCGGTGCCACGACGAGGCGATGAATTTCATAGCTAGTCCACTGGAATCCGCGGGCGGCTTGCTCCTTTGGTGACAATTTGCGCCAGCCAATACCTCCAATCAGTATCCGAGTCATTGAGTTTATATTGCTCATTGGAGGATACTGTACCGCAACCAGAAAGTGTCCATCAATGCTGCGATAGTGCAAGTGGATTTTGGAAGTATCATCGCCATCGACTGACGATGAGGCAAGGTCTTTTCTCAACGCCGTCTTTACCATCTTTTTGATTGCTGGGTATGTATCAAAATAACGTTGATAAGTTGACGAGAACTGGCTGCGTAGTTCCGCTTCATCCTGGCGTTCAATTTCGGTTAACCAAATCCTTGAACCATCCTTCAATAAGCGACCAAGTGGACGTTCGTTTATATTCTTGGCATTCATGTATCGCTGGAGTAAGTGTTCCGTCTCGTGCTTGAATCCTAGCACCATCACGTAGGACTGAAGATGAAGATGGAGCGCCGCATGTTCGTCAAACACTTCGCGGCAGATCAAGTCAGCTCCAAACTGAACCGCTTCCGCGGCTGCATCACCACATGTCAGAATCCTAGAGCTTGTCCACCCGTTCTCGTGCATTCTTCTAATGACAGACGCGCGATTCGCACCTAACGGATCAAACAGCGGTCCCTTGTGTGATCCGTTATCAGCTAGGCCTCGGTTCAGTTTCGCCGTGAATTGCGACACGTAGTTGTACTGATAGCCACTCAAGACTGACTCCTGCGTCTGACTACCGAGCGGTTCCAAGGCAATGAGACAGCTCATGGGGTGTCGACAAAGGTTGCTGGAGCACCATTGCAGTAGGTCGTCGCAACGTTGCTCGCCAAGGTACGCCAGGACGAGCTCCGCGCAAACAAGCGTCGGATTGTCAAGTTGCAAGAATGAGAGAGTTTCCTGCAACTTTGACGTGTCACGAAGGTCAGCATGAACAAGACTGTATCGACACTGGCCTTTTCCGACCTGCGGCACGCCGTGCCAAACGTGAGCGTTGTCTGCTTCGTTGGAAGGAACCACCCAATTGAGCGACGTCACTGCGTCACGCTTCGCCTGCCACACCGAGTGCACGTCAATTTCCACTAAATGCACCTGATCATCATCATGTTCCAGCTGCGACAATGCCCAAAAGCCAGCAACGTCCAAGCCCGCGCCAAGTATGACAATCTGCACATGTTGGAGCGAGCCGCTCAAGGCGCGATGAAATCGCAAGTAACTTTGCATGTTGTGGAGCATGACAGTGACTCGCATGGCGTATCCCGCATTCACCAATGGAGTCTGCGGCCTCGTTGCTTTAGCGTGATGCGCCATGGCATGAATCATTTGATGGTATACTTGTTGGTCATGGTTTGTGGATGCCACGTTGTACTTGCCGACGGAAACGGCCGACCACTTCGCCTGCAGCGCGTCTCGCGCCGTCTTGCTGACGGCAATGCAGCTCGTGTCAGGTCTCATAATATCATTGATCAACGAATAAGAAGTGTAGTAACGATTACAGCTTAAGGTGATGGCTATCGTTACATTAGTATGAAACCCCGGTAGCAGCACTTATCCATGTGAGCGACGACCGCCCTCGTCGTTGGTTCATCAATCGTGCAAAAGAATGTCGCATCGCAACACCGGGGAAATAACGGTGCGACGTTCGTCTATCGCGTTTCTCGTGCATCCCCTTTCGCACATTTTCATCATGAACAACGACGCCTTTGCATCCCTCGTGCGCCATCGAGCGACTGCTTCGACGAGGGAGTTTGCTCGCCAAGCAGTCGAGTCCGACTTTAAGCGAAAGAACAAGCGGCAGCAGCGGCATGGCGGTAATAACGAAGATGGATCTTCCGACGAGGAAGCGAGCGACAAGCGACGCAAGAAGCAGCGCCAACGCGATGGCGACCAGGAGGAAGACAAAGACATGACATCGGAACAAGAAAATGCATCTACATATCGGGACCGTGCCAAGGAACGACGAGAAGGCAAAACTGACGAATTGACAAGAGACAATGACTTGCGACACTACGAGAAGGACGCACCGACGCTCGACGACGATCTCGAACAGGCGTGGACACATGGATTGAAGAAGCGGCAACATGTTCGAGAGCATCAAACGCAAGAAAACTTGTCACATGTACCAAATACAAAGGAGGAAGCAGAGTTTTTAATTTTAAACGATCAAATTCAAGCGCAAACCGACCTGGGCCGCGACTTGCTCGCCTACTGCAAATCCAAGCTGCAGCCAGCGCCAACCATGACAGCCGCAGCAGCAACTCCAACCAACGCTGGTAGACTTGTGCAGCGGACAATTTTGGAGTTTGCGGCGGACATGCCGGATCCTCGCAACCGATCGCGCGCGTGGCTCGTTCCAATGGAACGCACACTGGCGACGTTTCATACGGATGCAGACGACACTGGCGTTGTACTAAAGGCGAGTCCAGTGACTCCGAGCTTGCTGCAGTCAATCAAAGATGCGTTATGGAAGCCTCTTGTAAAACATGAGCGTGAGAAGGACCGAACAAAGGCACTGGCGGTTGACATTGCCGACGACTCGGACGATGACATTTTCAACAATGCCGGATCCGATTATCAGCCAACCTTGGAGCAAACTACCAACATATCTAGCGGCACTTTGGACGAGACACACGGGCATGCAGCAGAGTCAGACGCTCCACCATCGACGACGCAGATTTTGCCGTGCAGCCTCGGCTCTGTATTCGATGTCACAGATTCAGGCTAGTGGAAGAGCTTATTAGTTGGTCTGAGCCTACCTTTTTCTCCAGTAAAGAGTACATTTACAACATCATAATTTGTTTTTATATTCTCTAAGCCGTATCATCTTTATTACTTGACAGTATACGCGATGATACGCATAGTTGCTGCACCTTACTCCTCGGGCTTGTCGGTCGCAAATGCACTATTGCGCGCCCCGAATATGTTCAATGGATCAACGCCTTTTTTAAACATTTGCAGACTATCCATAAAGGCTGAAGAATTGATTTCCTTGAGATACTCGGCGCGGACCTTGCCTATTCCATGATGGTGGCTGACAGATCCACCATTGTCCATGATTTCACGACGAGCCGCGTGCTCAATTTCAGAATAAACGTGGCTGGGATCAGGCACATTCTCAAAGTTCATGCAAAAGTAAAAGTATATGCAAGCGCCTTCGTGGTAAAGCTGTGTCACGCGGGCGCCGACAAAAGGCTTGCCTGGAAGACATCGATCGGCATGCTCCTTAAAAATGCGAGCTTTGGTACGCTCCACGACTTGCTGAACGTTGGACCACGGCACAAACGTTTCGAATGACTCGCCAAGAAAGTGGTAAGTCATGGCAAAGTCTCGAAGGTATGCAATCATAAACGTCAAATTGTAACCGTCCTTGCCAACCTGACTTCCAAGACGAATGCCACCGTGCTCCTTTGCCAGCTTGGCGAGAGACGTCTGTTGCAATCGAACTTCGTTCCTCGAGCCTTCATATCCAATGGTAGCACAAGTGACTTTCTTTGATTCAAAATTACCGAACTTGTGCAGTAGCGACTGCAATATTGGCTTTAAAATGGTCTCAAACGGCGATCTGGAAGCTGGACGAAGAGCCTGTCCCAGTCGAAAGTGCTCGTTGTCGAGCACGCGCACCGAGGCAGGCATTCGAGTCCCGAGCTTGGAAACGCCCCGAGCGAAGCGAACACCCATTTCAAAGTCTGGAAAGATGAAGCCATCGTAGTCTTTCACTTCAGGCTCTGGCCAAATTCGTAGCGTGGCGCTCGTTATAATTCCGAGACACCCTTCTGATCCAAACATGACCGAGCAAAGATCCATGCCGCTTGCTTCACGTCCCCAGACAACTTCTCCATCACTGCCATGTTGCAAGACACCGTTCGGGCCAATCACACGAACAGCCTTGACGATATCTTCAATGTTGCCGTACTTGTTACGCTTCATACCGCTGGCTTTTGTAGCAACCCAACCACCAAGAGTGCTGAATTCAATACTATCCGGTTCGTGCCCAATTGTATACCCCCGCTGTGCCATTTGCTCCACCAAATGACGCCCAGTAATACCGGCCTCAACGCGAGCTAGGCCATTCTCTTCGTCGACCCAGAGTATCTTGGACATTTTTCTCATGTCGACGGACACAATAGGACGAGGTTCAACTTCAAGGGATGGACAACGAGTCGCAAGCGAAACGTTTGTTCCTCCGCCGAACGGTATAAGGCACCAAGACTTTTCCTTGGCAAGGCGAACAATGCTTTGGACTTCCGCCTGAGTTTTTGGCCATACAACAAGATCCGGAATACGAGGTAAGTGGCCGCTGCGGATTGCGAACACGTCCTCTTGGCAATGACCGGTTCCATGACGAACTCTTTCTTCATATGTAACCGACAAACAGGTTGGTTTTAGGAGCTCAAGGTCTTCCGCGACGATGCAGCAGCCAGGAAATGCAATCTTTTCATTGTCAAGAAACGCTTCACGGAAAAGATCTACCTTGACATTCATCTCCTCCTGTATAAACGGCAGTATCTTCCTCATACGAGCGTTGCTAAGAGTGTATCGTTTGCCTTGCATGGTTACGAACGGGGAACCTTGGCTATCCGTTTGCACGACAAAAGATGAATCGTGAAAGCCCCAGAAGCCAAGCGATTCGTCCGAGTTTGGTATTCTTTGTTTCGCTACTGCTCCGTCGCTGAAATAAGGCATGGTCTCATCGTACGTGACCAAAGACCCATGTAATTTCATTGCCAATGAAGCTCGGATGAGTCCATGAGGCAACTTGTTGCTAAATGTCAGCGTTTTCTGCAAAGCATGCTCAGGTTTCGGGTTCGAAAAGCCTTTTTCCGTTAATATTCGTAGAGCCTCTCCGGTACATCGATCGGCCTCGTCGAACATGGGCACTAAGCTGTCAATAATTTGACGCACCGAGTCCACTCCGCGCAGTGATTCGTCTAAAGTTGTTTCGTTCAAACGGTTCAGCCAATTTGACCAATTTGGATGCGACTCGACAAAGAGCTTGGACAGAGTTGGACTTGCTTGTAGTAAGACAGTCAGAAGCTCAGTTTCGTCAGTAGGAACGTCTAGCAGCGACGATCCAGCATTTGTCTTAGGCCAGAATTTGCAGTCCACACGTCGCATTGCATCCTCCACAGTCTCAACTTTTAATTTTAGCAAGCTGGATGCGGCTTTGATATGATAGTCCGATATACAAACTTGCTCTTGTTGTCTGCACTGAATCATATCGGCTAAAATGCGCGCATCAAGCTGGTTGCTACCGTCCGTAGCAGAAATAGGCTGGCACGCGGCAATATGAATGCGCCCCAGACGCACTTTTCCACCCGATACTCGACGAAGCCAGTTGATTAGAGAAAACACGTTCAAACCCTTGTTTAGTCCTCCTGTCGCCTCAGCAGCCAAGGCATGCTGGTCAGGAACACGCTCGTAATTGATGGTAATTGGAGCTACCACAATCGGGCCTTGATTCTGAATGCAGCGCAAGAAACCAGTTTTCGGACGATGAAATCGTCGGTCTCTACTTCTTGTCCCTTCGATAAAAACCTCTATGAAAGGGCTATGATGCGTAGCCGAATTCGTAATTGACGACAGGTTATCCCGCAACTTTGGGTCTTTATGCTTTCTCCCTCTTCGAACAAAAAAGGCCCCTAAGCGTGTCGCCAGCCACCCGATGTAAGGGAGTCTCTCAAAGTCGTCCGCGGCAGCGATGTGAGGGATTTTCACCTTTAATTCAGGGAGAGCAAATAGAGCATAACTTAAGACTATGAAATCCATGAAGGACCGATGCGTCGGAGCGAGTATGACCGTCATTGGCTCTGCTTCGTTTTCCAAATGCGTGATTATTGATCGAAACGAATCCACATCAACTGTTACTTCGGTGCAAGTGGCTCTTAAAATCTTGACTATTATCCATCCTGCAAATCGCGTAAAGTAGCCGCCTTCGGGCTGCGTCAAGGCCCACCAAGCATCGGGACAGGTTTGCTGATGAAGTGAGCCCGCTATCCGGCAGGAATAAATCTTGTCGGTTGAACCTAGAAATGGTTTCGCAGAGTTTTCCGACGTATTGTTTCTGTCATTGACCATAAAACGATGAGCCGCGGCAGTGCAGCTAAACATGTATCGCTGCCCATTTAATTCGACTGGCGCCGTCAAGTCAGAATCAAAATAAAATTTGGAATTCATAAACGGATAGAAGAGAAGTGGCAACTCCAGAAACGGGTGCAACTTTTTCATGAGCGACGTATCATATCCAAAAAAGTTTCCCATCTTTTTTATCGTATTGAAAGGTATATCAACAACAAGAGCATGAAGCCGACGGAAGGAATTTATAGAAAATGATGCCCAGGGAACAATCCTTTTTGCAAAGCCCAGACTGACGAAGGCAGTTGGTCTGGAGAAATAGCCGGTGATAGCACCAACTTGACATATTGCCGCAGCGTAGTCAATCCATGTAAAAGACGACGACTCGGGCGATGCACCATTCCAGGCTGCATTGTATATATCAAGGGAATGCTGAGACGCGGCTGAATCAGGCCAAGAGTCACTTGATGACGACGCAGTGCTATCAGCTCGCTTTATCTTTTCGAAGCTGATTGCGCTAGATCTAGCCGAATCGCTATCCGCGCTCGACGGTACAAGAATTTCCGACGCGTCCTCAATGTGTTCCACTGCAAAAACTTTGGCAACAATGAACGAACTTAAAATGTCGACAGGAATGCAAGGAACTCTGTGATTGCCAAACGACCAGAGATTCCATTGGTAGGCCATATATAAGCAAGCAGCAGCAACAATCGTGGAAGGCTTCGCACCAGCCCATCCCTCCCAAGGCAATTCAACGGCCGGTCCAACAATACTAGGTCGAATGATGATTGTTCGTACACAAGAATTTCTTGATAGTAGATGCTCGCAAACGCACTTGCTAAAAGTATATGAATTGTGAAAACCGAGTTCATGCATTGCCTTTGCAGCGTAAAATTGGGATCCAAGCATAGAGGAGTAAAGTCGCGCTGGGTCGTACTTTCCGAGCGAGTAAAGCTTTTCAGGCAAGGGCTCGGCCGCGGTTCCGGTATCACCGCCGTGGACAAAAGCAGTGCTTACGTGGACAAAAATAGCAGAGCCCGACGTTATCATAGCGGTCAACTTCTGAAGATGCAGTGAAGAAGCGATATTCGTCCGTGCGGCATCGGGAAGCTCTTGAGTAAAGCTGACCGAGGCGGCACAGTGAATGACGTGGGTAAACTTTGAGTCTTCTATTATTGCATTGTAATCCGTCTCGCTCAACCCGACATTAGGCGTTGACACTTCTCCTTCAACAACTTGAACAGCCGACAGTTTCTCGTCGTCAGACAAAAAGGAAAATTGAGGCTCACTCAAGAGCTTGTCTACCCGTGACCTCGCCGATTGGCCACGCTTTGACCTACACAGGAGAGTGACGGACTCGATCAAGAGTTCCTTGCGATTCAGCAAAAGATTGCGTAGTAAGTTGGACCCGACAAAGCCAGTCGATCCGGTAAGAAACACTTTTCTCGTTTCGCCCAATGAGTTAGCTGGGACTTTAAGCACATCCATCGCTTTCAACACATTTCGACTGGAAATGTCCGACTTGCGCTCGTCATGACCCGTCAGCAAGTGGCTATACTTGACAAAATTAGATGAATGGTCTAGGTACCAATCAGAAACGCTCCATCGGAGTATCACAGAAGTTGCAAGTGCAAGAAGGCCGAGCAGTATGAAGACATTTATAAAGAAGAGCATTGTATATCGTAGGGATGACAGCATCACCAGCATTGCGCCGACGAATACAGCAGTTTTCCAGCTGACTCTCCAAGTGTTGTACGCTTTGAGCGGAGGCTTCGACGTTTCGGGTTCTGCTGCTTGTATCAATTCTGTCAGACGACAAAGCTGCGAATCGCTCATGCTGCGACTGGAAATGGGTAAATATACGGCACTTTGCATCAATTCTGACGCTCGAGGACATGACTGGCCGTCATCCACACACTTTAACTGGGACATGCCCCTCGTCACATCGTATCCATTTTTCCGAAGCGCCTGACAAAAGCGTTTTGGATTCTTAGATATTATAGGAAACAACCAAAAGGTTGAACTGTCATCCAGATGACCGACAGTGTCAGGATTGCTGGTACGCAATGATTTTAAAACCGTTTCGCAACGTCGTTTCCTCGCTTCCACAGACGGAACGACATTGTTGCGCGATTGCTTTAACCGTCTGTTCAGCATGGATAGCAAGGCAGCGCATGGCCGTTGGCGTATCTGACGTAGCCTTTCGGCGGGAGACGGCGACGAGAATCCTCGAATCACTGCGTACACGGCGGCGTCCAGGTCAAGGCCAACCAAGTTAAGAGCATATGCAAACAGCGCGAACAAAACGGGCGATGCAGTCATGAGATGGATCCACAATCCCTTCACAGTTCTCCATAAAATGACCCATGTAGATTGTAGCGGATATGATGAATGCTGTATCCTGTTCATGTCTTTTGCGATCTTGTCATCGCTCACGAGAGCCACGCCACCTCCAAGAGCGGTTGCCGTCTTGATCCATCCAAACGAATAAAAATTAACGTCGGCCAGAGTGCTCGGCTGAAAGGCATCTTTTGATAATCCCGTAAAGCATTCGGCACAATCCTCCATCAAGCTTAGATTCTGCTCATTTGCGAGTTTCCGCAGTCGACTCATTTCCTTGTCGCTCGCCGACGGCATGCCAAACGGATGCACCACCATGATTGCCACCGTCTTGGCCGTGACGGCGCTTTCAATCGCATCGCAGTCAACAGAAATGCGCGTTTGTCCGTTGGCGTCCATTGGAAGGTCAATCGCCACAATCTCCAAGTCGTGGTGCTTCAACACGGCGACGACACCAGGAACGTTGATTGCCGGACTCATGATGAGTTGCGATCCCTTTGGATACTTTTTGGCGCAAAAGTATAGATCCATCAATGTTCGAGCCGACAAGCCCACCACTGCGTGGTGCGTATCACTGCTGCTGCTTGCGAACAAGTCTTGAACGGCTTGCTCCTTGGAGCGCAACGACCCAGAGAGGGAACAGCACGACGAAATGGCAAAGAGCAAGTCGGAAACGGATATATCGAGTTGACCCCGCGGCACTAGTGGACGAATCCCAAGCAATGAGAGCATTTTGGTTGCAATTGAATTCGAGTCTGAAGCGATTGGTATGACAGCCGACGTGGCATACTTGCCGTGCGCCGCGCACCAAGACTGATAGTGCGTTAAAATCTTATGCCCGAGCCAATTGTTTTGCGCACCAGCCACTTGAACGTACTGCTCCATGGCTTCCTCCTTTTTCAACATTTCGCACGCCCTGTAGGCCTTGTACTTGTAGAGCGCCTCGACGCGCAACACGGAAGGCTGTTCGCCAACGCAGGGACCGTCGTGAACGTGCTTGTAGAGGCCGTACATGCGGAGCTTGGTGTCGGTGGATGGCTGCATGTTTGCGGTGACTGGCGTATCACGTATCCAACCCACCACTTGCTCAAAAAGATCTTGCATGGTGGATGGGATAGTTGGTGCATCAAGATCCTTGTCGGCATCAGCATCAGCGTTCGATGTCATGATGCCCTCAGAAAGTGCCAATGGAGAAGGACTTTTGGATGCGCAGAGGAATCGCTTAGCTTCTGCTAAATCACTCCTTAGACTGGTTACTTAATCGCACTATATGCAAGATACGGTGTTTGCCTACTATGCACACAAACGCAATGTAGCAACCGATTTGTACTTGAAACAAAGTGATGAATACCAAAGGCAGCGCAAGGCGTTTGCCGTTCCTTCGTTTGGCTGCCGCGCCAGATTTGCATGACGATCGTTCAACACCAGTGCGATACAAAAGTGGAAACAGTGCGACACGGAAATAGAAATTCGTGGATCTGGATCTTGTTTCGAGATCATTGACCCGTTGACCCTTGAGCAGGGTCGTTGCTTTTTGCCATTACAACCAAAGCATAAGATCTTCCAAGCGGACTGCTTGACGATAAGCCAATCGTTGGATATATCAATCAACCTCAGCTCCTTGCCTCATCGCCGACGATTAGCGCTAACACAAAGCTCTGGACTCTCGACTCGTTCTTAATTACAATCACTAGTTTGGCATCCACAACGACTGTATCATGCCGATTCCTCTCTACCCCGAAATGGTCATGCGCCAAGATCTCAGTCCTGATCACGGATTCGGACCAGAGATTGACGACTGCTGCCAGCAAATTCACGATGCCACCAAAGGATGGGGCGCCAACAAGCAAAAGGTTGTCGACGCCTTGGCGAAGCACAACGCGACGGATCGATACAAATTGTACATTCGCTACAAGGAGCTTCATAAACAAGATTTGGAGGAATTGATGAAGAAGGAATTTAGTGGAAACTTTGGACTGGCGTTGCGATTTCTCGCCTTGCCTTTGCACAAGGCCGAATGCAAAATGATTCGCAAGGCCACGGCGGGCGTTGGAGCCAATGTTAATATTGTTTGGAGCGTTCTTGTTGGACGGACGAATGAGGAGCTGGAGCTCTTGAAAAAGACGTGAGTTGGTTTGCTCGCTGCATGTGTCATGATTGTGTTGTAGCAGTTTGCGTTAACTGCTGCTCATACTACTTATTTCATCATTTCTTTGAACAGGTACTATGACATGTACAGCAAAGACCTCGTAAGTTTTGATCTTTGGCAATATACTGCGCGATTTACTCGTGTCTCATGATTGTCGGACTTTATTACAGGGCAAGGTACTAGCGAGCGAGCTCACTGGTAACATGGAGGTTCTCGTCTTTAGTGCCCTTCAAGGTGGTCAAGATCCATTTGATCCGCAGCATCACACCAAGGAGAAGGCAATTGAAGATGCGGAGGAAATTTATCAAAAGGGCCAAGGCAAATGGGGTACGGAGGAGCGTGGAATATTTAAAATCTTGACCAAGTCGCTCAAGGAACACTTGCAGGCGATTGACCGGGCCTACTCGGAGAAGTATGGCTACACTTTGGCCAAGGCAATGGCCAAGGAGCTTAACGGTAACCTGGCAGACGCAACGGTGCACTTGATTGAGATGAAACTTAAGCCGTACGAGGCCATGGCTAACTTGATCAAGACGGCATGCAAGGGCATTGGGACGGATGAACTCTTATTGACGTGCACGCTCATTCGCTTGCAGGAGGTCATGGGAGATGTCATGGCAGCTCATATTGAGCTTTATGGCAAAACTGTTCACGATCGCGTCCGATCTGAAGTGAAAGGCAATTTCCGAGATTTGTTGCTGCATGTTCTAGATACGGCTTGGCCGGAGCAGGGGTAGGGACGAGTGCTCTGTGTTTCCTGAATCACTGCAGCCATGCTTGGCCAGAGACATACGAGAGAAGCATGCCGACTCCTACCATAGCAATTCATATATTTCTTTTGTTTCTTTGACGTAGGCTAATCGAACATAGTTATCCCTGCTACCGGTAGACTTCAGTCGCTTACTGGCGTCGTCGGGGAGGACTTGACTCGTGGTTTGAACGCCAAGGAAGCGCATCTCGTCCTTTTTTTGGGCGACCAACTCACATAATCAGACGCCAGATATTGAAGTTTCATATTTCATTTCATTTCGGTTCTGATCTGCATGTCAATGCACGTCATTATTGGTTAGTTTCTAAATTTACTTAATGCATTTCGTAAGTTCAACTTCAATATGAGTCACTTTAGAACTTTGACTTCATTTTAAATAAAGCCCTTCGATAACATCTCCGCGCTTCAACACTCCCAAACTTCCAAGAACCTCGCTTGGGCGGCATGTTGATCGTTCGCTTTACTGCGACTATATTGATGCATCTCGAAACAAAGACACTGCAATTTGCCCATTATAGTCATACCGTTGAAACGAAGCGAGGGATTTTGAGCGGCGGTGCTTTTGCGTAGGAGCGAAACAATCCTACGGAAACTGAGTCTTCTCCAGCAGGCCCCTTACTCCCATTACTGGCCATTGCCCCTTACCCATCCCATCCAGAAAAGCTACGCCTTCACAGGTCTTTTATAATGGCATCAATGCGAGGAATGCGAGTCGATGACATGATTATAACCGTGGCATACTTCTCGATACCTATCCAGTTATTGATTTCTCTTTATCGATATCCGCGTCTCACATCAATGCCGGTCAAGATTCTGGTCTTGCTGATCCTTTTTGCACTCTTCATCTTCCTGTGCGGCACAGGGCATCTTATGCGCTGTCTCGGATTTTCAAATCAGAACGCATTTTTCATCATCAATTGGTTTACCGCCTTCATATCACTGGCAACAGCTTGCTATCTCGTTCCACTTGTTCCAAACCTAATGAGCTCACTTGATGCAGGAATCCAGGAGCTACGCCGGCTAAATGAAGAAAGTGAGGAGTCGAGGCGCAAATTGGTCACTTTCATGGCGTTCCTGTGTCATGAGATTCGTAATCCCTTGTTCGCCGTCACTAGCTTTTGCGCGTTCCTCGAGGACGAGCATTTGTTGCCGAACCAAGAGCGCGCTCTAGCGAGCATCCAACAGTCGACACACCTAATGGTCAGACTCGTCAACGACGTTCTTGACATTAGCAAGCTCGAGTCAGGGAGACTAGAACTCGAAGAGAAAGAGTTTGATCTACGAGAGCTGCTCGAGTCGGTCGGTACTAGTACGGAGATGCAGTTACGACAAAAGCCCAGCGTTCAATACAAGTGCCATATCGCCCCAAACGTTCCAAGTGTCGCGCTTGGAGACAGTGCGCGAATCCTTCAAATTGCATACAACTTGCTGTCTAACGCAGCAAAGTTCACCGATGAAGGCGTTATTGAGTTTACCGCTTCGATGGTGTGCTTCGACGAAGCGCTCAAGAAGAATTGGATCAACACGAATGCCGACAAAGGCGTGAACAAGCTGGTCTTCGACGGTGACAAGCCCACGGACTCTTCGGAAACAACATTTGCCAGTACGCATGACGACGAGTCCGCCTTGCGACTTCTCAGCGCGGAAGAAGGGACGAGCGGCACCTCGGTGGAAGCGGCGAATGTTTGTGTGTTGAAAATTGAAGTCAGTGACACGGGTTGTGGTATATCGCACGGCCTTCTTGAACGAATCTTTGTCCCATACTCTTGGTCGAAGCTGACAGAATATCGGGTGCATGGTGGCACTGGATTGGGCTTGGCGATTTTATCCAAGCTTGCTCGAAAGATGGGTGGTACCATCCATGTCGCAAGCACGGAAGCCATCGGGAGCAAATTCACAATTTACATCCAACTTCATGTCCTTCCAGAGCTTCAGACATTGCATTTTAAAGAAAGCCTTGAAGTAGGAGCAGACCAGACCACATTTTCCCCGGCAGCACTCTGCAAGACACAAGCAACTGTTGCAATAGAAGACCGTCCCAGAGAGGCTGTGAAGGAGTCGACATCCTTGTTAGACGCTTCGTTCGATACAGCGTATGGCCGACTTATCATCGCAGATAAACCTGTCGTTAATAGTGCCGCGCACAAGCGAAAACCAAGCCTTGACTTGTTTAATATCGACTCTCAAGTGAATAAAGTCTTGATTGTTGACGACAATCATGTCAACAGGAAGCTACTCGCCCGAATGATGTCGAACTTTAATCTCGAATACGAGCTAGCCGAAGATGGCCAGCAAGCAGTCGACATTATGATGAAGTCTCGTAACGTCACCAAACTGCCCAATGCGACTCACTTTGGCATGATTCTTATGGATCTATCAATGCCTATTCTTGACGGCTGCCAAGCCACGAGGATACTTAGGGCGTGCAAGTTGGATATTCCAATCCTGGCATTGACTGCTTGCGCCGTAGATGCCAGCAAGCAAGATGCCATTGAGGCTGGTGTGACCGAATTTCTCACCAAGCCAATTCTTCGCGAGCACTTGCACCAGAAATGTACATATTACTTACTTGGTGAAGGCTCATCTGAGGTTGCAATGGTGTAGACGTTTGGCCCTGTGGCCCTGTGTAGCTTGAATTCGCGCAGAAGTTAAAAATGCGCGAGGTCCGATATCATAGCTTGTTATGATAGAAGCACACTGACATTGTATAATAGGCAAGCACTGACTCGAAGCTACAGCAATGTGTAAGGGCTTTGCTAACCTACTGGTAGGTAGGTGCGTGTGGAGAGTTGTTCGCCCACCTTGTGCTGCATTCGATCGTGTCAAAAGTCGCATCGGTGTACATGCGACTATTTTAGCTTACTTTGTTCTCTTTGGGTTCGGCGGCATTCGATCTTCACGTTTTCTTTCTTCGAAACCATGATGTGACGAATGACGAAGCTCGTTCGAAGGCGATGGAAATCTTGGCGACTCGGGCGCGAGGGTCTCAAATTCGGTTCGTCGTCATCATGCGCACTTCATTGCTGCTGGCACTCATATACATAGTGTCGTGGGAGAAGATATATTTAGTCATGTCGTTTGCCGTTCCAAGCCAAAAACGTAATAGCATGAAGGGGACAGGCGGAGGACGCGCCCCGACGAACCAAGACAAGGTCGATGAAAGTGCCGAGCAATGGGGACCATCTCCAGTTGAACCGTCAGAGGCAAGGTTGATTGTTTTACAAATTACTGATGTTTATACACTCGAGAATCTTGCATCATTTAAAACCCTGTTTGAGGAGACGAAGCGGAACGCAGACGCAACTGTCGTTTGTATGCTGACTGGCGATTTTCTATCGCCCTATCTGCTGAGTAGTGTTGATCAGGGCAAAGGTATGATGAACGCGCTCAATTCCATTCCCTTGACATACCTGACGTGGGGTAACCATGAGGCTGATATTGCACACAAGACAGTGTGCAAGCATGTTCGAAATTTCAAAGGAAAGTGGTTGAACAGCAACATGCTTGATCATGAAGCGTAAGTGAGCAGTTTTTCAATGACGTTTTGCTTGGTTGTGGAGCCGACGCCTGACTTGGTTCCATTATTTTGGCAGGATGGAGTTCCAGCAGGAGTACGATGTGATTGAACTCGATTCACCAGATGGTAGCAACAAGCGCAAGGTTGGCCTAATTGCCGTTTTGTCCGACGACCCAGGCTTGTATTCGCATTTCAAAGCTCCAGGAGCGTTTGGAGGAGCGACTATAAATGATCCCTGGGCTACACTTACAAAATACAAGGCACTTTTGGAAGGTCCGGAGCACAAGTGTGACTTGGTCGTTCCATTGCAACATCTCTACGTGCCGGATGATCATCGAACCTGCCGCGAGTTTGACTTTCCCGTTATTTTGTCTGGACACGATCATCATCGCGTTGACGAAGTCGTTGAAGGAACTCGCCTTATTAAACCTGGCATGAACGGCGAGTACGCGACTGTTTTGGAGATTTCTTGGCCCGACAATGCTGCCGGCAAACCAAAGATTCGTTCGCGTTTTGTTCGATGCCAAGATTGGGAGCCAGATCCAGTGGACGAGGAGATGAACGAACGAGCGTACGACGCACTGGAACCGCTCAAGAATACGGAACTAGCTCGAGTACCTCCAACGTTTGAACCGCTGACTTCAAACAACTCGCGAGGAAGTGTTTGCACGATGGGCAAGTACATTTGCAGCCTTATTCGTTCGGCCATGAACGTATCGAGACGCCAAAAATCTCTGCAGATTGATGCTGTCCTCCTGATGGGTGGAAACATTCGCGGAAATGCCGACTATGCTCCTGGGTCATTCTTTTCGCTCGAAGCGCTCGAGGCGGAAGTCAAGAGTGACGAAGTGGTGGGTGTCGTGCCAATGCCTGGATGGTTACTGGCCGAAGGTATTGCCGCAACGCATGCAGGCGACCCAATCCCAGGTTGGATGCAGTATGATCAGGGCATCAAGGAAGACTTTTCGCAGCATCCTCCCGTCATCACGCATGTGGCGGAGGAGCCGATTGACCCGGACCGCATATACCGAGTCGCCACAAAGGTGAGCGACTTGACGAATGGTCAAAGTCCTCCCTTTACCGAATACTACAAGGATTACCCCGAAGTCCTGCCGCCAAAGGGAGCCTACCTCAATGTTCAATCGGAGCTCATGTCATACTTTGCCCGTAACCTTTGGCGAAAGGTTTGGGAAGCCATGAGCGAGGAACTCGGCGAGGAATGCGGGCTTGACGAATGCTCCTCATCGGAGGAACGACTCAAGATGCTCGACAGAACAGGAGATGGCACTGTATCGGTGCAGGAAATTCAAAAAGCGTTGCGAGATTACCTTGGCGTTTCAGTGGACGATCGGGAGCTGACTCTAGCAGAATTCGTTCATTCTTTTGCCGACACGAATGGCGATGGCACCGTAACGAAGCGCGACATGGACGTCTTCTGCGAGGAGCTAGGAGGCATGTACGATAATGCAGCCTGGAGATTGTACTACCCGAAAAAGACTGTCGGCGCTGCCGCAGAAATGACGCGGGTGTAAACCTCGGTGTCACGCCAGTCCATTCCGGGAGGCAATGTTCATATTTCCATTAGTTTAGTGATTTACCAATAAGTCAACACATATTACATTTGCTCAATTTGTGCATACATCGTAGGTACCGTATGCATTAGCTAAAGTGCTACCATCGCATCATTCGACGTCGTCGCTCGTTGAATCACACTGCGACTTGAGGTGGACACCATTGCCATCGACCCGGAAGCAAGATTTCCTCAACCTTTCGGAGCCCGTAGAATTCCCTACCAGACCCACGTAAAATGACGTGTTGCTTTCCTCGCCTTGGTATCCTTCCGATCGTTGCCTTCCATTTTCAGTGTCAAAGCAATCAATTATTAATCACCATGAAGATCACCATCGCCGCCACCCTTCTCGCCAGTGCGTCTGCGTTCACTGTAAACCAACCAAAGGTTGATTTCGGAAAGGTCAGTCGAAAAATTTGGCTTCGAAAGTGCAAGCCCGTGTCGAGCACGCGACTGTCACACGTCGGCATGTCATGTTTGCGTGCGTCTGGAACCGTTAAAGATGTTGTATTACGATGAGTTTATGTTGTGGCCTTTGATGACCCTCGTGACCCATTCCCTCATGGTGATCATGGATGAGTCAACGTCAAGCATTCGCACCTCGAAGCCGCAATGGGCGACCTCCACTGACATCACCCGTCCCGTCTCTGACACGTTTGCATTCCCTCTCCTCTTCAACAGGTCGCCCAAGGTGCTGCCGCCGCCGGAGCCGCTGCCTTTCTAATCGCCCAACCTGCCTTTGCCGGTGACGTTGGTGCCGGAGAGCAAGTCTTCAACGCCAACTGCGCCGCATGCCATGCCGGTGGACAGAACGTCATCATGCCCGAAAAAACCCTAGAGAAGGAGGCACTCGAGCAATACTTGGCGGGAGGCCGTAACGAAAAGTCTGTCATTACCCAAGTGACTGGCGGAAAGAACGCCATGCCTGCCTTTGGTGGACGTTTGAGTGACGAAGACATTGCCAACGTTGCCGCATACGTGATTGCCTCCTCGGACGCTGGATGGGAATAGACGACTACTTTTTACTGTAAATTCGCTTTTCTAGACAACTTTTAAACTTTATTAGAGAAAGTGGTAGTATAGATCATGTTAGATGGCGTGCATCGCATGACGCGTGGTCCTTCTCAAGGTGTGCTAGCCACATGCGTAGCATGCTGCACACTGGTTCACGACGACGTCTCGACCTTGTAGAAGATGACGAGAGCCCAGCGAGTACCCTCAGTGATTGGATCAGCTTGATGCCATACAGCTCTGATAAGAAACAAGCCGATGAGCATCACGAGTGACGTGCAACGCTCTCTAGCACACGAACAGTCACCCTTCAGTCTCACCTATCAATAAACGCAACATCTCCATTTCGAGTCTCATAGTGCGTCTCCAACGTTCGCTTGGTTGACGCATCCTTTCCATCCCAAACAGTCAAACCTCCTCCAGTAAACTTCTTGCCAGCTTCCATGGGCAGCGCCACCACAATGCTTCCATCCACCTTGCCAGCTCCGTCGACATGTTTCAGCAAGGCTTGCTCGCCTGGAGCGGGAGTGTAGCGCGTAATGAATGTCATGAGGCGATGGCACGAAAGTTGAGTTGATGTGGTGTTGTTCGGCGTTTCGCCATTCACATTCTCGGCAGCAGCGTCATTCTTGTCGTTGCATCGTTTTAAATTCAGCAGACTGCGGCGACTGCTATTACAGGCATGCTGCTGTCGATACCAGTGCAGAAACATTTGATTGCATTGCTCCAGAAGCGGCGTGAGCAGTTCGAAAAGCAGCAAGTTTGGTTCCGTCGTTGGTATTCCGCCCGGCATGACTTCTACGTAGCATGAAATCTTCCATTCTGGTACTTTGGCGACGCCTCCATTGTAGTAGACGGTTTGAGGAGTGAATAGTCGAATGATTTGTGGAAAGAGGGAATCCAAATAGGCTGGATCAATGGCCTTTTCAATGATCAGGTGCCGCTGCTTGAACAGCTTTTTGCGAATGACTTGTTTGGTAATTTCCGACTGTAAATTTGGTCGTATGAAGCTGCAAGTCTTCGCTGGAGACATCTGAACCACTACATTCTCCTTAAATGACGCCTCGTCGACATTGGGGAAAGCAGTAGTAGTCATGGTTGAACCGTATGCGATGCTCGATTGCAGCGTCCATGGCGACGCTTCCATCGCCTTGCAGAGAAAATACCGCTACGACATCTTGATAGCCGCTGCGACAAATTGTGACCGACTCCGAAGTGATGACGAGGTTTGGATTTCCGATCCGAGTCAATGGCCTTGTTTCAAGCACTCCCTTGATGACTATTGAACATGCATGCATCGTGCACTACCGATCGCATGGAGGAGGATTTCTTGTCCTCGTCGCCAAGCCGACCACTCGTCGGCATTGTCGATGCATCATCATCGGCATTTTTCTTGGAGGACGTGGTCCACCTCACAGATTCTTTCGTGCGAGTCCACAACAATACAGCACTCTGCCGCACCTCCACTTCATTGTCAACACTACTAGCTACTACTTTATACATTCTACTTAATACATTATGGGCAAGGGAGGTGAACAACGAGTCGCCGTCAAGCAAGCGGCATCCACGTCGGCAAAGAATGATTCCTCAAGCTCAACAGTATGGAAAACGGGCTACAATCCTCTCGACAAGAATGCACCAGAGCTTCCATCCAAGGGTGAAATCAAGGCAGTCATTCCAGCTGAATGCTTCAAGCGAAGCTACTTTTGGAGTTTCGCCTATCTGGCACGAGACATGCTCATTGCATCAGCCTTTGTCTACGCAACCTCTCAAGTACTTTCGACAGACCTTCCCTCTCTCTCAAATCCACTGGAAATACTCAAGTTCGTCTTTGGCTGGACCTTTTACACCTTTTGGATGGGAACCATCATGACTGGACCATGGGTCATTGCCCACGAATGTGGACACGGCGCCTTTAGCGACTCGCAAACCGTCAACGACATTGTTGGCTTTGTCTTGCACCAAGCACTCTTGGTACCATACTTTGCCTGGCAGTACACTCACGCCAAGCATCATCGCCGCACCAATCACTTGACGGAAGGCGAGTCGCACGTTCCATCGACGGCAGTCGACAATGGCTTGGTCAACGGCGAGCGCCATTCGTTCTATGCCGTCATGCACGAAGCCATGGGCGACGGCGCCTTTGCCGCCTTTCAAATTTGGTCGCATCTTGCCATTGGATGGCCCTTGTATCTACTGGGCATGGCATCGACGGGCAAGGTTGGGCACGACGGCAAGCCGCTCAATGGCCGAATCATGGATCACTTTCGTCCATCCTCGCCCATGTTTCCGGCCAAGATTTCTGCCAAGATTCTATTGTCCACCGTGACAGTCGTTGCGTCTGTGATTGGACTAGTCTGCGCCATGAACAAGTATGGAAGTCTTGCCGTCATTCTTTGGTACTGGTGCCCCTACACGGTGGTCAACGCTTGGTTGGTCTTGTACACGTGGTTGCAGCACAGCGATCCGAGCGTTCCGCACTACGGCGAGGGAGAGTGGACGTGGGTCAAGGGCGCCCTCAGCACCATTGATCGGCCGTATGGAATCTTTGACTTTTTTCACCATACGATTGGATCGACTCATGTCGTTCATCACTTGTTTCACGAAATGCCTTGGTACAATGCTGGCATTGCCACACAAAAGGTCAAGGCGTTTCTGGAGCCAAAGGGATTGTACAATTACGATCCGACGCCGTGGTACATGGCCATGTGGAGGATTGCGCGGACCTGCCACTACGTGGAGGAGAGTGAGGGCATTCAATACTACAAGTCCCTGGAGAATGTTCCATTGTCGAAAAGCGGCAAAGCTAAGAGTGCGTAAGACGATAGGTCCGTACAGTACATGCCGGTGTGCAATGTAAAGCACTGCATGAAGCGCGCACGATGATTAAATATAAGAAAAGGCCTTAACGAAATAGCATATGTACACGTTGTGCTAATGATTTGAATGAAAGTAGAGCAGAACTGGCGTATCGCACCAGAGTGTGCCCGCATCGCATGCTACAGCTCGTCAAGTCCATCATCGGTCGCAGGATTGTCTCCAGGATCATCGTTCAAAGATTCATGCTGACGTCGTTGCCGATGCTGGCCATCCTTATCGTGAGCAAGAATTTCCTCGTCGTATGTCCCTCGCGCAGCAGCTTCCGTTTCTTTAACATAAATGTGATCAGGCCGCTCTCCATTAACAAAACGCTCCCAGGCGACCTTCAACCCAAATTCAAAGTTCTTCACGTATCGCGCAACATCCCAGTATGGATGCATCGGGTTCCGCTGCAACGCGGACGCTATTATCTTTTCTCTCACGGAATTGTAAAATTTTGAATCAGTGCCTATCCGGATCGCAATCTCCTCGTACTCCTTCGTCCCATTGTAAGCGTTCATTGCTGGGATATCCAAAACAATGTTTGCCGACGTAGTGACTCGGGAGCTCATATCCAGACCGTCACTCCGAGTGACGATGGGAACGCCACCGTACAGCGCGTCTTGAGCCACAGTATGTCCATTGTACGGATAGTTGTCAAGCATGACGTTGCAAAAATCTTGGTTGCGCATTTGGTGATCAAAGGGATTGCGAGCCCATGGAAGGAAATGAATGCGAGTATTCAACTCATCGCCATCAGCGGCTTGAAAACTCTCAAAGTCACTGTTATTGTCGGACGTTCCAGCTGCCTCGTGTACAAATTTGCGAAGGTATGGAATGCCTTCCTTCGGATATTCCAAAAGGCATAGCATTGACCCGGGCACCTCGCGGAGTATACGAACCCAACTTCTGAGCGTCTCCGGATTGTTTTTCAAAAATTTATTGAAATTACAATAGACAAACGACGGTCGCTCCGGTCCCGAATCTGGAGGTGCCATACACCGATTCTCTTGAGGACTTCCAGTTCCGTGCACATACACCGGGCTCTTTGGTGCGTACGCGACAGTAGGCTGTTTCACCTCCACTTGGTATGCGTGGCCTTTGCTAAAGAAATGGTTTGGCATGTAGATAATCTTTTCAGTGAATAGCCTTTGCGTCTCTGGGGGCGTCGATATGAGATCCGAAAAGATGTAGTCCACGTATAGCGCCCCACTTGTGCCAAGGTACTCTTGGTGGAGCATTTGCAGAGGTGCCGGCCGTAGGGCAAAGAGTCCCTGGGCTCTCTCCCCTTGCCTGGCATACCCATCCCATTCAACGAGTATATGGATGTTTTGCTCATGAATGTATCGAGCAGCATTGACGTGACTGCTTGTAAATTTTTGCATGTCATGGAAGTGATCGACGTTGTTCTTCACACGTTCCCGCCAATCCACTCCACGCATTCCGTGTTCCAAAAAGAGCGGATTGTCTGGTGGACCGAAAGAAAAGATATGCACTTCGAACTGATCATAGTCAAAGAAACGAAACATGTCGTGCGACAAAAACATTACAGCTTTGGAATTGAATCCACTTGAGACAAACCCAATACGGATCTTCTGATCGGCATGGAATCGTTGCCGATACCTTTCGACATCAAATGGCATGTCATCTGGAAGCGGATCAAGGACATTGTCGCCCCGCTGCGTGAATCTTGCCATCTTTTCATCCATGTATGCCACGCTTTCGGCAACATATCGCTTCAACAACGGGTCAATGGGATAGCCTAGCGTCATGTGCGGATGAACCGATGCAGCTCGGTTCCATACGAAGCGATCGTCGGATGCAGCGACGCGAAATTCCTTTGTTTCCTTTTCTGTTAATTGGCTAATGCGTTCCATGTCCGCGTCATACAGACTGCCGTTGAAGCCCCAATCCAAAAGCTTGGTGCGGCAGTAGACAGCATTCGCACAGGATGGACCCAGCTGGTAGCCCGACGACTGACAGCTCAACTCAAAGACATCTGCACACTCCTCAAACTCATGTTTTGCAAAGGCTTCGGATGCAATCTCGTATAGCTCCTCCGGTGTCTTGCCAATCAAGTCCTTCTCCAAGTCCGTCTCGCCGTCGTCATTGATTTTGACGCCAACATGTCGCTGCTGCATTCGAATCGCCTCGACATTGTTTGGATCCACTTGCAACGCTTGCTCTAGATACGTCACGCCCATTTCCTTTTGCCCTCGCAGAAAGCTTTGTTCCGCCACGTAGAGAAATCCTTCAACGAGCTTGTTTTGTACGGCGTAGCACTGGAGGAAGAGTTGAAACACTTCCTGCACATTGTAAGGCTCGGACGTTTGTGCGTGGAAAATGACAGCCGACCATAGCTCCTCGGCTGCTTCGTCGTACTTTTTGGATTGATACAATGCGACGCCCTTGTCGCGATGTTGCTTGCCGTCGGGCTGGGAGGCGGCGGACGAGGATGCAACGTAGCTACAGCATCCAATGACGACAAGAAGAATATACAGAGTGCGTAATAGGATCGTTACGCAGTTTTTCATGGCCTCACTTTGCCGTGGACAACTTGATACAGCAAATAGAACGATCTTTTGGCCATGGTGAAACGGACCGCACCATTTGGCGCGCTGTCGCCGGAATATCGCTGCGACAGCGTCGTATGTAACGATAAAGTGTGTTGTCCTACCTACCGGTACGTATGGGTTGTATGAAACGGACCATCTTCCGATTCAACTTAATATATCATTGTAAATAGCAAACTCATACTACTACGTTTCGTAAGATTCGTCGAACATGTTCGAGTTAATTGAGCGACTCGTTTATGGCTTGGATCGACAAGGTCAATAGTCGTCGTCCGGCGCAGACGCCAACAATGGACGGTACCTTATAACGCTAAAAGGCTCGTCAAAGCGAGCTTGAGTAGCAAAGACTTGTTGCTTTTCAAGGTGATGCGAAGCTTTTTCGTTGGACGTTTCAAAGTCTTGAATCTGAATCTCTACGCCAAGATCCGTCAAGTCGCCTGCGAATCGCACTGCTCGAAAGTAACCCCAAAGTACAGGATGATATTTAGCATCGTCATTGGAATCCACTGGCTGGACCCACGCTGCATAGCTTGGGTTGTAGAAGAATGGCGCCGAGTATCGAATCGTTTCGCGATTGGCCAAGACGCGGTGCAAGGGTGCTTGATATACGCCGTTGGACCAAACTTGTGCCATATCGCCAGTGTTAATTGTAAACGTATTTGGTTCGGGATGCATGGTCAGCCACTGATTGTCTTTGAAGACTTGCAACGAGTGGCAATCATCGTCCTGCAGTAGCACCGTCAAAAAGCCAGCGTCCTTGTGCGGCGAAATGCCAAGCGGAGGTGGAAGTTCGTCAGAATCACAAACTGGATAATAGTTCAATCGCAGATAGGATGTGTGACTAGCATGCAAATCCTGAATGAGCGGTTCTTCAGTGCCATTCGAAACAATTCCCTTTGCCATGAGAATGGCAAGTCGATGAGACAATTCGACGCACTCATCAAAGTAGGCAGTCACCGCTTCTCGAAAACCTGCAAGCTCCTCGTCCGACGGAAACTTGTTACTTCCATCCAAACAGTCATTTTGAACATCATCGTCGGGTATATTCCAGTCGCGTGAGCCTGGTACGCCGACATCTAAACACTGCTTCCAATCCCTTCGCTGCTTAGTGAGTTCATCGTCGAAGAATCCCCGTGCATTTCCTTCATTTCGTCTCCATTTCCTCTTCATCTCCAATGGCAAAGCAAAATATTGCTTGCAGGCATTGCGAAATGCCTCAATGGTATTGGGCGCAACTCCGTGATTGCTCACTTGAAAAAATCCAAACGTTGAGCATGCGTCCGCGATTTGCTCAATCAGCGCTTTCTCAGACTTATTAGCGAGGTCAATGACTGGAATAGCCGAGCCTTCCAATACATCGTTTTCTATAACATTGGTCATTGTCGTCTGGATGTTCCGTCAGGCAACTTGTTCCATCTACCGTTACATCATCATCTCACAGCTTTGGAGTCGTTATCGTCGTGTCGTGTCGCATCAAGTACCACATCAAATACCGCAGTGACACTATCGATCTGGCGAAAGACCGTTTTCTTTTGGCGATGCGCTCAGTCGACTTGCCCATCACAAATTTCGAAAGCAAGACGACGCACACGCCATCTCCGCTTTTACAAACACTCACTCGCCCTTATTAACAAGTACTTATCAAGATGTCTGCCACTACTACTGCCAAACGCTCGACTCAGCGCCACCCGACCCGCAAGTGTCCCACCTTTTCGCTTCAAACCTTTGCGATGAAGGCGCCGCCCGTTCGCAGCGGCAATCCTAAGCAGCCGAACAAGGATGGACCTGTGCGCAAGAAGACGAAGGCGAAGAATTCCACCATTCCACTTCGTTCCTTGAATTTGACGGCGCCCGTTCGCAGCGGCAATCCTGAGCAGCCGAAGAAGGATGGACCCGTGCGTAAGGAGACAAAGGCGAAGTATGGGAAGATGTCGACCAAGACATTTCGCCTCGCGGATCTCCATTATCCCCTGTACAAGTCTTTGGCTCCCGAGGCGGCGCCGCTTTCCAATCTTCGCAACCGTGAGCCGCCGAAAAAGGGAGGACCTGTGCCCAAGAAGACAATGGTTGCGCCCATGTCGACGACGACCGAGGAAGTCGACGACGCCGAGCTCCGTTTTCCCGAGTTCAAGCCTTTGATTCCCGAGAAGTCGACGCTCTTCACTCTTTATGAAGGTGACGATGATGAAAACGAACCCGACGTCGACATGACGGCGCCTACGCTTATCAACACGACAACAGCCTCCAGTGGACCATTCATTGTCCCACGTCCATTGGACGTTCGCCCGGGCAAAAGCAAGGACGCGAACAACCATACCGGCAACGTCGAGTTTCTCTCATTCTTGACCGAATCGACGGGCACTCGCCCCAGCCTCAAGGAGGAGTACATGAGTTACGATTTGACCAAGAATGGAAAAGCGGCAAAGAAGTCTCTCGCCAAGTCAGTCTTCGCGCTCGCTACTCAGAACCAATTCCGTTTCCTCGCTGCTGCTGGCAATGGCTTTGTCGTCATGGAAGACGAAGCTGCCATCAAGCGCGTACAGGTACTTTTGGGCGAGGGTGCCCACACCAACAAGAAGTAGAAGGTTGGATTGAAAAGAGATTAGAATCATAAATTAACTATAAGTACCATTTTGTATTACTCTGCTTTATGAAGTAGAAAGTGCCATGCATTCGTCACTAGCCCATCGGCCGGTAGTCTCTCAGTTCTGCCGCAGCTGGGACTGCTTGAAGTGGAAGGCAAAACGTCTCCTCAGTAATAGGCCGCTAAAGTATAAAATGTTGGCTGACAGTGATCAGGCATTCTTTTGTGATGTAGAAAGGGTAATGTATTCATTTCTAGCCCATCTAGTCTCTGCCTTCTGCCACAGGGAATGCTAGAATTCTTAGGCTCAGGCGTGTCCCCAACAGCTGGCTGCCATAACCCACTCCAACGGCCAGAGAGGTATAAATCAAAGTTGACAGGCATTGTTTCATGATGCATTCTTTGTGCAATACATTATTTAGTCTCCAAGTCCTGCCAGTAGGACTGCCTGAATGTCATGGCCCCAGGCTTGTCCCCGGTAGCTAACTGCCATGACCCACTCCAATGGCCAGAGAGGTATACATCGATAGCTGGCAGTTGGCAGGCATAATTTCATGAGGTAGAAAATGCAATGCATTCATCACTTGCCCATGCAGTCTCCAAGTTCTGCCACAGGGACTGCCTGACTTTTGTGGCCCCAGGCTTGTCCACAGTAGCTGGCTGCCATGACCCACCTCCAATGGCCAGAGAGGTATAAGTTGATAGCTGGCAGTTGACAGGCATTGTTACATGGTGCCGCTCAATGAGTCAGGCAAAACATGTCCAGGGTGTGCCATTGACATGAGCATGGTCTCAAATGGTGCAAAAAGGACTGCTCGGATGTCTACACCATGGACAGGATGGGTGTGGCCAACACCCCAATTTATGGAATCATACCACTAGGATGCCCATGCCCTGGCCACTCAACGACCCAATGAGTCAGGCAAAACGTGTCCAGGGTGTGCCATTGACATAGAGATAAAGCGGTGTTCAAGTCGCGGCGTTTGCTAGGCGCACACAACTGAAAATCGCTGCGACAAATATCAGAACCACTGCGACTCTTGTTTGATGGATTCGTTCACCGTGCGATGGTCATCCATAATACATCAAAGTGCTTGCATTGGAGCTGGCCCACATTGGGATGCTTGCCAGACTCGCTGTCACTACAATCAAACGACTAGATATGCGCTACCAAATTATTCTATTCGCTTCCTGCGTTCGTTTTTCTACTGCATTCGTTCCGCAGCTTCCACAATCATCATCGCTCATTGCTCGCTCAGCACTCACATCCGACGACGACGAACGTTTTCTCAAGCTAGCGATTGACTGTGCAAAACATGGATTGGGTCATACGTTTCCAAATCCTGCAGTCGGCTGTGTTTTGGTGAGGGATGATACCAAGGAAGTCATTGGACAAGGCTTTCATCCGCGAGCTGGATATCCGCACGCCGAAGTCTTTGCCTTGCTTCAGGCAGCGCAGCATGTTCCAGATGGAGTCGCTTTGGCAAAGGGAGTGGTAAATAGAAATGATGATGATGCTCTTTTGAAAGTGGCAGACGAGTTTACTCGAAAATATGCAGAAGAGATGGGCCCGCAAACAATGTTTCAAGACTGCTTGTTGGTCGGCAACGACGAGACTCCCATGGTGACTGCCTACGTTACATTGGAACCATGCTGTCACCACGGAAAGACTCCTCCTTGCGCGGCGTCCCTGGTATTGGCAAAACCAAGTCGCGTCGTGATTGGATTCCGCGATCCCAATCCACGCGTCGATGGCGGAGGCGTCAAGCTTTTGGAAAATGCAGGCATTCCTGTTGTCATGGCTGAAGGCGCTCTACAAAAAGCATGTTCCGACTTGGTAACCAACTTTGTCAAACGCATTACTCCTCGTCCCGAAATTGCCGGCTATGAGCATGTGAATGGAGCGATGCGATCAGCGCTGAGATCACTGGCAGCTCGCAAGAAGCAAAATGGAAGCATGACCAAGGTGACATGGGGTGCATCGTCGGTCGACGTGGATGTTGCTCAAGATGAGCAAGAACAAGCCGTCGACTCGCTGGAATTGCCGCCAAAATGGATGGAGCATGTTGACTCTGTTCTCTGGAGCCAGGAGCTGGTCTTGCTTCAGCTGAACAAGGCAGTCAAGAGGAAGAAGTTGGTCCAGCGACTGGGAGAACGAATAGCCAAAGAATTGCAAGCGCATGTTGCTCAAACGGTAGGCCATACCGTGCTGTTATATCGACCAGGCATACCAGCAAAACTGGACTTGGTCGCGCTTGTAGCAGCCGTTGCTGACAGAGACCCAGTCGAGCAATAAATGTATATAACTACTGTACAAAAGTCATATATTTTTCAAGCAATAGCTAGCTACTAACTCTTAAAAAGGAGCATCTACCGACAAGGAAAGCTCTTCCAATGTCACTGGGTGTCGAAATTTCAACGATTTGGCGTGCACGCAGGGTGTCTTGGCAACGTTGCTAATCGCCTTTTGCAAATCAAGGCTCGCTCGTGACGCATTCGGCACCATGACACTTAGCTCATCTTCCGTCAAGCCACCGTCGCGTGCCGCCCAGCCGTTGACTCCGTACACCGTGTCGCCGACAATGGGATGACCAAAGGCTGCCAGATGAACGTTCAACTGGTGAGTTCGTCCAGAAATGCTAGTGAGCGCGACACGAGTGACGGGTTGTCCCTCAAGCTCCTCGCGGGCAATCACGCTAAACTTGGTGAGACTCTCCTTGGGTGCTTGTAAGTACTTCTTGTCGAGTTCCTCAGGGTCGACTTGAAGAAGATTTTGTTGGTGCTCATCCGTCGAGACTCGCATGAATGGAGGAAAGACGTAGTCCCGCATCAGCGGCAAATCAATCATACCCTCGTCCTTTTCCACGTGTCCGCAAACCAGTGCCTCGTACTTTCGTTCAATGGTGCGAGTTCTAAAGGCAGTGTGCATGTTTCGTAGCGCTTCCGTTGTCTTGGCAAAGACAATCAAACCGGATGTGTCCATGCCGAGTCGGTGCACCACCATCATGTCGGCCCGACTGGCTTCGCAGCCAATGGCGTCGAAAACGGATTGCGCAAGGTTTGGGTGATCACCATTGCTAGTGACAGTAAGAACATTGGTGGGTTTGTTGATGACGACAATGTGCTCATCCTCAAACACCACTTCAAGGTCCTGCAGAATTTTAATAGTGATAGAGTGAGATGAGTCCCTTTACTGCTATTAATACCATTCAAAAAGAAAGGCTGTGCTGTGCATTTGATAAGCTTTGTATGTCGCAGCAATAGACATTTATCGCTTACACATGAACCTTTATTCCAATGACTCACCTCTTTACTAAGTTGTCTGGATGTCGCATCCTTCTTTTGCAGCTTCTGGAGCATGCTCTCCAGTCGCTCCTTAATGGCGGCACCAGAAATAGTAACTGGTGCGTTTGACTCAACTTCTACCACGGCTTGCTCCGTCGATAGAATGGGAATGTCAACGCCCACGGACGTGCCTTCGACAGTGCTAAACAGCTTGCTTGACTTTGGAACGCCCCATGATGACGAGGAATAGGCCGAGGCCGAAGAAGCCGACGAAAGTAAAACTGCAACAGCAAGTGATAAACGCATCGTACAAATTATGAAAATAGGCTTTAAGACTTGCTGCTGCTATGCAAACTTTGCTTGATCAAGGGCTGATGCGTGGATGATGGAACGAGGCGGTGAGCAACAACAGATCAAGGTCGATGGCTCCTCCATCCACCAAAGGGTCGTCAGCATTGCGATGCCGTGGTGACCGCACAAAGTGACGCACCTTGAGCGATCGCCGGACAGACGTTCGCGCCAAAGTTGAACCATGACTGAAGATCGGAGATGGCGAAAAGGTGCAGTTAGCTACTGTACTTGCACCTATGCCGACGAGCCTACATACTTGTGTCCACAGTCTGCTGAGTCTATAATAAGCTCTATGATAATATTGCATTATTTCGCCTCCGCAAACGATCGCAAATACTGGTCGACGCCTCCCACAACATGCCGAAGGCGTCCATCCACAAGCGCGTAGCAATCGACTTCGAGCGACCTCAAGAAATGAGTGTCATGCGTCGATAGTATCAGCGTCCCTTTCCAATTTTTTAGTCCATGAATCAAGGCCTCTACTGACATTGGGTCCAAGTCGGCTGTTGGCTGGTCGAGGATTAGCACTTGCGGATCGCGAAGCATAATAAATGCCATTGCCAAACGGCGTCGCTCACCTCCGCTCAAGAATCGCACGCTCATGCATGATTGCTTTGTCGACAATCCAAAGGAAATGAGTTCGGTCCGAAGCTCTTGGTCCTTTTTCATTGGGTACATTCGTGTAAGATACGAGAGTGCAGTCTCGTCCTCCATTGACGTTTCTATCATGCCGTCCACCATCCGCTGATCCATGTATCCAATATCAACATTTAGCGCATGGTGAATGCTTCCTTCAAGCGGCTCCTCAAGTTTAGCCAATAGACGCAACAGTACAGACTTGCCAGAGTTGGACTCGCCAAGGATGCAGTATCGACCATGTTCCTCGACGCACAAGTCCACATTATCAAAGAGGTAGCCATCCCGAGCACGTAGCGGGTCGAATACTACTTTATCGTCGCTACCGTTGGCGGGTATATCGTATGCATGCCCGACGCTAAATGCTCGTATCAGCGGCTCGCCCCACTCACTTGACGGGTTTCGAAAAGCAAATTGCACGCCCTTGTCGGGAGGCGGACGCACCGACTGTTGCGCCATCTTGAGCAGCTCCTGCGTCGTCATGTTCCGTCTCGTCGATGCATCAATGGAATTAATCGAGCCTGCCTTGATACCACTCCCGGTGTTTTGTGCCGTCCAGCGATGTCCCTTAGCGTCAGCATTAATCCCTTCCTTCTCCATCTTCTTGCGGTGCGAGTCAATCTGCTTCCCAATCTTGTTGGCGCCTCCACGTTTCGAAACGGCTTGCTTCTTGAGATTCTCCAGCGTCTTGGCCATGTCGTTTTGCTTCCTGTCCAATGCAGCCGTCTGCCGCAACGAATGAATGTCATGTTGCTGCTTGTAACCAAGGTATGCATCGTAGTTGCCAGGAGAATAGTAAAGCTGCGCATTCGAAAGCTCAATGACATCCGTAGCTGCATCATTAATGAGATCAAGGTCGTGCGAAGTCATCAACACAGTCGCCGGGTGTCCAGAGTCGTTCTGCGACGCAGTTACAAACTCAACGAGCCGTCGCAACTGCAGTAGGCCGGAAACATCCAAATGTGTTGCAGGCTCGTCCAGCAACAGCAAGTTACAAGGACATAGCATTGCGACTGCAAGCATAATCTTCTTTTGTACGCCCGGCGAAAGAATTCTTAACGAAGCGCTCCAATATTTGGATGAGACTGTCATGAATTCAAGTGCGTCCTCCATCTTTCGTTGCAAAGCATGGTGTGGTTCGTCAATCAGTTGCTCCTCCAAGCTCGATAACTTTTCTCCAAGCTCTTCCAATTGCCGTTGCTCTTCTTCGTCTTCAACATTCAAATTATCGATTAGCGTTTCCAACTGCTCAATGTCGGCCTGCACGGCTTCCTTTGACACTTTCGCTTGCGCTTTGTATATTTGTAGCAAATACTCCAACGGGGTCAAGTCTTGACTGTTGCATACAATCTCCTGTGGAATGTACAACACATTGACATGTGGAGGAAATCCAGGAATCCTTCCAGATGCGATACGTCTTAGCAGCGACGATTTGCCTGATCCATTCTTTCCAAGGAGACAGTAAACATGACCGGATAAAAGCTTTAGCTGCGCATTCTCCAACAGCAAAGTACAGGAACCTGCCGCGTTTCCAACATAGGCAAGCGAAACGTCGCTCACGACAACATCGTGCGGCTGGGTGGTTCGCCGTCCAAGGGCGCGTCCTCCCTTGCCTCTGCCACCCCAGCGCCCGTTGGAATGAAGGAGAGCTTCGCGCCAGGCAGTGGCGTAGCAGTCAGTGTCATCGAGGTAGTTGAGTTGGGATTGCACAATGCCTTCCAACGGTGAGACTCCTGTTGTCGTTGTTGTTGTTGCTGTTGCTGTCATTGCTGCTCGTCTTGATGGCGCAATTGTCGTTGGCAGAATGCAGTCCGATGCTTCTTTTTGTGATGGAAGTCGAAGTTGTGCAGTTCAAGGTTTGTTGCCGAGGTGCACGTTTGCGAAGTTCGACGAGCCAACGTGTGAAATCGACCACAAAGAATGAACATCTGCGGTGCAGACTACAATAACCAACACATTCCATCAACAATCACAAGGGAGTCTAGCTCAGTTGGTAGAGCGCGTGCTTAGCATGCACGAGGTCAGCGGTTCGATTCCGCTGTCTTCCATTTTTGTCAGCCAGACGAACACAGCGTTCGTAAACTTTTTTCTTGTTTACACCCACACAAGCAAGTTTAACTAATGTATCATATATTTCAACTACGTAGTTAACGATTTTGCGCGCGCGCTTCTTAATGGCAATTCCCTGAGATCGGATTCCTACCAACCTGCTCAATAAGGCGCCCGTCCCCAGTTGGTGTGCACATTGATCAGCTGTCGCATTTGTAGTCAAGCATCTTTGCATCGTCCACTCTTATAGGTCTGTAAAGCTCTGCTACAAGACTTGAAATGCTTGATGATGTTTGTGCGCAGCGCGCGATCGCCTTTCATGTCTTTGATTGACCACGCGACTTGTGTTATCTGGACTTTATAACAACCGGTATAACCAAACTAAAGTTAATTACAATTCTTAAAAATCTCTTGCAGCAGCTTGGCCGGTCCTCCCAACGCCGAAAATTTATTAATCTGATATGCATAAAAGGTGATGTGCACCGTCTTTTCAAGGGCCCTTCTGGCTTCCTCCTTTGATCGGTACCAGCAGATACCTTGCCATGAAGGTTGGCAAGGTTGTCCTTCAGCTAAAATGACGTGTTGATCCGTTGCATGCCTGCTGTTCTCGCCAGTCGCAACGGACGAATACTTGGCTGTGAACCACTCTGTCCCATTGCCTGCCTCCCATGTTCGATAAGTGGCATGTCGATCAACAAGACGTTCCACTTCTGCCGTGAATGACGATTTGCTGGAAGACCAGAGCGATTCAAAATTAGCTGGGCCCCAGAGTGAGTTAATATGGATAAAGCGACAATTGGTGCGTGCACTCCGACAGCCTCCACGGTATTGGTGAGAGCAGCATGCATGCTTGCGGTCTCGGGAAAGGATCCACCGTTCCAAGTCTAATCCAGGTAGCACCGGCGTATCAACCTCTTTGCGCGATGCCAAGGTTGAGGGTGATTGTTCCCGTTGTTGCGGCCAATCCAAATCGAGTTCAGGGCGTTCCGACGCTTCTGGCTCTCTGCGAAAACCTGTCTCCGCTGACAATTGGGTGGGTGATCGTTCCCGTGGTTGTGGTCTTTCCAGGTTCAAATCAGATAATTCAGACGTTTCCTTCTGTCTGCAAGACGCCGCGACTAATGGCAATGAGTTCCATTGTCTTGCCGGTGCTTTAGGTCTTTCCATGTCCGGCACAGGTAGCTTTGAAAGTTCAGTTTTTCTATGTGGACCAGCATCTTGTTCCGGTTGAGCTTGTACTTTCACAATCTTTGCATCCGTCTCCGGCGACGCCTCGAGCATGACGCGATCTGGGGATGGGGACGTCGAAGTGGGTGGATCGGTGACGTCCAAAACCTCCTGCAATGTCTCGCTCTCTAGGTTGCCCAGCAGATTTATTATTTGCTTTATACGTGCGCGCCGCTCGTTGGTGAAAGTGCTAGTAGAATTACTATCGGATCGTTCACAACTCGACAAGTTTTCTTCTAATTTTTCAGCCAGTAAGAGTGCTGACGTTGAAGCAACAGCGCCTAAGTCCATCGCCTGCCGGATTAGCTCGGGTTCTTCCAATTGAATGGCTGTGTCCAGAAGTGGTTGCTGACTAATACGCATGTTCACGCTCAAACTATACATTTCCCTTTCCGAATCGTGCAACTCTTTAATATTGAATTGCTTCATCCAGTCAAACATTAATTTTATTGCTTGAATTGCTTCCTTCCTCTTTTTCTCGAAAACTTTGGCGTCGATGTCCACTTTTCGAAACTTTATAAGCATGCGTCCGCCAATAAGTTTACTGGTGCTAGTTGGTACAATGTCGCAATCTACTGTCTGCCAATCTTCTTCGCCGTCGCCAGCTTTGTTTTTCCCCTGAAAAAATTCTTCGAGGAATTTTGCAGATACACTTACGGAGCCCAGAAGTACTTGAACGCCGTTTGAGTAGCGCTGACTCACATGGATATCCCATTGTCGCGATTCTAACAATACATTGACTCGGGTTTCGTAGATTGGCGATTCCGTATACTTCACGCAACTTGCAAATGGCATCATTGGCAGCTTCGCAATCGGCGGTTCATCGTGGCGGTTCAAAACAGCAAGGACCAACTGGCTGCCACTCTCAGCTACGGAATTCAAGCTTAGATCATGAATCGAGAGTATTTGGAGCTCAATCATAGCCCATTTCTTGAGTGCTTTAACTTTCTTTACGGCTAGTATCTGACGCTCGCAAATCTTCAAGAGCTGCTTCTTGATGAAGAGATCTCGATGGATGTTGGCAAGAGTCTTATCATTCGGGTTTATTTTCAATTGAGCGGCAGTATTTACTAGTGAAGGATTTATAACATCTTTCAAGAGTATCGTCAGCGCATCTGGTGACTCGATGTCTGCGGCCGCGCCTCGCTGCAAAAGTGTAATCGTTTCTTTAAATCCTTGTAATTGTAAAGCTTGCAAAAGATCCTCCTTCGATGGTGCTTGCGTAGTGGCTTTCCCAGCACTTCCTGATGAGTTTTCAATCCAAAATATGTTTGGTGCCCGATCTGTGAGATACACGCGGTACTCCTTTATTACATTAGCAGGGAACCTTACGCGCTTCGTACCGTATTTCTCCCCCGCTGACGTTCGTTGTTTCAATATAGGCGGTGCTTGACAATGACCCACAACATTTCTTGTGGATTCAAACATGATCCATTTTGATCTTGCACGCGCATCAGGTGCGTCTACCGGTATGTCCGTCCTTGCGGCAGTAGGCAGTACTTGTACCGCCGATTCTGCGAGCCTGTCTGGATGAACAACAGGGGCATATTCTAGCAGACGCGGACTTTCTCCCGCCCAGCCTTTTAAAGTAGTGTCTTTCCATTTACCGCCGCTTGACCAATGCGACTTGAGGTCTTCTGCTTGAGCCATAGTAAGAGTGGTGACGTCCTTGTTACTAAGCGACAAACGCAACGAACCCTTGTTGCGATGGGCGCGTTCATACAGCTCTTGCAAATGTGCTAGAGTTGATACGCGCTCCATGTTGCCCTCATTCGAGGCGCTCATAATAATCGTTCCGCCTTGGATCCTAGTATCAAGCGAGCGAGCTTGGCCATTCGGAGCTACAGAGGCAATTTTGCATGCTGACTCGTGAATATGGTTCTCGTAGGAGACACAAAAGAAGCCCAGTGGATCGGAAGCACGAAAATCAACTTCATACTCCGAGTTATTGGCAACCAAACCACCAGTCGTCGCAAGAGCTTCCGCCTTTTTAGTGTCTTTTCCGCTGGAGAGCAGCGTGCTGGAAGGTTCTACTTCATAAACCTTGCGTTTTCGTGGGATGACGCTTTGCAAAGCGTCGACCGTTGCGACGAATTTGCTCGGACTCTCCATCGCCATATTGGCGTCACATTCGCAAACATTATTGCAGGCCGTCTCGTGCACATGCCACATCTTCACAAGACGACCAAGCAATGCAGCAGGTGACTCTAGCGGGTACTTCTCTTGTAGCCGCGGCAGAAACTTATCCGCGTACGCGGAAACAAACCCAACTGGCATTTTGTTAGCAGTCAAAGCCAGCGGGTTCGTCCAATCCTCCTTTGAAAGATCTCTGAGCTTGTCTGCTACCACCGTAGCGCTTAAACTGCCTAAACTAAACACACATTTACAGGCATCATCGCAGAGAAAACCAAACATCCTCTTGTGTCGGGCCCACATGCGGCCAGATACAAAAGTCGATGCAATCTTCGACTGCTTCCATTCGATATCAATAGCGTCCTTAACTTTTTTGGCAAAATGCGTGTACGAAACCACTTTTGGACTGACACCTTTAAGTGGTGCCTCTCGACTCCTGTCCGCAGCGACTATATTCAACGACGGCGGCGCCTTATATGTCTCTTTGACAAACGCCGGGTTACCCAATCTTAAATCTTTATTGGTCCAATCAATGTCAGTTACCAGCGAGTCAACGCCTATAACAGCCCCACATTTTTCGTGGGCGCGACAACGTCTTCCAAGGACATTTCCAATCGCCGACATGATCTGTTCACTAACTTCTTTCGATCCAATTAATTCTAGGCAGATAGTGGAATCATCATCTTTGCATTCTTTAACGGTAAGGGCACCTTGCAGCTTCATATTTGGTGCAGCTTCGACGGAACGAGCAATCTTGTCGATGTCATCGAAGGTCCAAAGCGGTTTATTCATTCCGTTGAGCACTTGGAAGGAAGGCAAAAAAGCTTTCATTTTGAATTGCTTCTTTGCAATATTGGTTGGGCTATGACACTTGAGCTGATTGTTGCGAACTTCCAATCTGGTGTCCGTCGCCGTATTCGCCGTATCCGTTAATGTCATTTGTGTATACATGTTGTTTGCAATTGCAGCAGCTTGTTCAATTTCCAGACTGACTTCCTCCAAGTATTTTCGCTCTTCGGATGCAAACTGGAGGCAATCAGACTGACTAATCGGAGAAGAAACGTTGTCTTTTAGAAAATTCTCTTGCACGAAGGCAGTGCGTCGCTCGTTTTTTTCTGCAAGGGTGATGTCTACGTTTTGTTCGTCCATGTATGCACTCTCTTCGGCGGCACAAATTCGACGATCAAGCCATGACATGACGCGACTCTCTAACAGACATCGTTCTTTGTGTGCTCTCTCCGCAGCCTCGCACACCGGTGTGGTAGGCAAAACATCGCCCGCGGTAACAGGCAGACCATGCGAAAGTCTATCATTCACCACCACATCGTTCATCACTGCTATAGAAGCTGATGGCGGTTCATGCGCGGAAAAATGGCCTTGCGTTTGTCTTGCAGATTCGGTTTCAGGTCCACTGTCAGCCAGAGCAGGGCGTCCGGACGCCGCAGTCACGGAGTCGTTCTCGGACTCCTGCGACAAAACTCGGGTCGTCATTTTCTCTGCGTTCCTGCTTGCCCTTGTCAGCTCCAATTCCACGCGTTCCGAGCCAAGATTGACGGATGGAGGCTCCGTGTTTGCATTCGTCCCACCGGGCACGTTGTCTTGATTCGAAAGCCTTCCCAACGGGTCTAGATCAAGCGATATGGAACGAAATAAGTCGATCTTTTGCTGCGATAGAAAAGGTTTCGTATTTCGAAATTTGTTCTTGTAAAGGCGGCGTTGTGTTTGAAGCCAAAATGACAGGTTTTTGCCACAATGAACCACGTTATTTGGTACAACAAACGTGCCATGTTTCTCTTTATAAGCCACCAAGGCATGGAACATGTCGAGCCAGTCAGCAGTGGGTGCGCCCTTGTCTTGGTTTGCAACGACGCCTGTGCTACGAGGCGTTGGTACTTGCATTGAGCGTTTCGTAACTGTAGGTGGGGCGTTGTTCATAACGATTAGTCGTTTATCGGCGACAACAGTGTCGCACGGTTCGCTTGTTGCCCCGGAGCTTGAATCTGGACCTGATACCGCGGGTCGGCCAAACGCTAACCCGTTGGACTCTAGTTGTCTAATTCTCTCTTTACTTAACTGGCCATTACCATGCTCAGACAGTGATCGCTGTTGAACTATCCACGCGGCAAGTGCTTGATCTGTTTCAATGCCAGCTTTTAACTCCGTAGTGCCTTCCCCTACTTTACAGAACCTCTGAAACATTGTCTCCCATTCCAAATCTTCCACCCCTTTCGCCGACGGAGCACTATTGTCACCACTTGGCAAGGATGGCTTGTCACAGGCTGCAACAGCAGTTCTTTCACTACGAGTTGACGAGGTGTTCAGCTCATCCGACTCATCCTTGCCAGAACTGGCCGCAGCAGTTTGTTCCTTCGTTGTTGGTTGTGCCAGTGTTTCTTGGCTGGGCGCCTCGATTGGCGCAGACTCCAGTGCATTTGTTGTAGACGCATCCCCTGCAGCTGCTTGCGGTTGCGCAGACACTGTCGATGCAAGTTCCTTAGAACTTTGGCTTCGCAAGCGCGCAATCAAAAGCGTCAATGGTCGTTCCGCCGATTTGAGTCGATCGAAAACACTTTCATAGTCCTCCAAAGCGACGGTGGCAGCATCTATTCGCTTGACGAAAAAATCTCCCACTCGTAAGCCGCTGGCAGTTCCAATGCCGTCGGGTGTCATTCCAGTCACCTTGCAAATATTTTGATTCGAATGGCATTTGAATCTTTTGATCATGTCGGGAGTTGCGTCATATAGACCAAGAGTTCCCGACAGTGATCCTTTCGCTGCAATGGTGATTGGAAAAGTTTCGTAGATCTCGTCCGACCACTGCGAATTGTCGTGTGCGTTGATAGAGTTTTGATCACTAGTTTTATCCGTGGGCAGCTGGGATTTGTCACCAGACGAAGAAGCCGTCCCGTCAGTTAGTCCAATGTTCGTCGCTGCCACGCGACTCGCCGCGTCCGTCCTTTCTGGGTTCGCAGAGGCAGCGGTTTCTGTCGCCCCAGCAGTTTCACTGATGGCGTTCTGCAAAATAGGATCCGACTCATCAATGTCAAACGGAAGAGCGATTCCCTGTGACGGAATGCGCAGGCCACCAACAGGCTCTATATCACGATTGTTCCATGGAAGTTGCGAAGCTGGGATCACCGTTTTGATGTCTTCAAGGGCAATCACCCCCACTCGTCGCGGCTTTTTGCGCTGGGGTTCTATCGTTGCATCGGCAGGAGGCTTGCGATCCATTATTACAAATTGCTGCTGAATGTATCAGGGTAGGCAGTTGCTGTGAAAAGACGGAATGGAACGGCTACGATTTTTGCTCCGCCATGGTGATGCGCGCATCGTTCCGACGACTGGCGCGCAATTAAGACTCGCATTCATTCGCGCTATTGTCACACTGCGACATAATACGCTCACACTCATCGCCATGGTTTTTCAAAAAGCCAGCAGCGAGAAAGCCCACGCTGCTATCATATCCTGCAAGTGAATTGATACAGATCTACGCGACAGCACTAGTAGAAGCAAGTAAAACTAATGGAGTCGTGTTTTGCCGCCATTCACCGCTTGGGGACTCCCGAGAACGGCCTTGGAGAAGACTTTCGCGGGTGCTCCGAAGTCGAGCTAGTGAGACCTGAGCTCATACATGCTGCCTTTCAAGGCAGTAATATTCGTATCTTCGCGGAATACGGGCGGACTAGAATTGTCTGGCTATCTCGGCACCTTTTCCTCATCGACTCGCGAGGTCCTATCGCGCGTAAATTGCGGCGACATGACGAATTCACCTTTTTGTTGCACGTCACCTCTCATGACGGACATTTTCATCAGGACCTTAAGATTGGCGTCTACATGGTTCAAAACGACGGCTTGCAACCCATGGATACCTTACCACTCGACAATCTCCTGCATATTTTAAGAGCCCTTCGAATCAAGTCGGTGGAATTTGACGGAAAGAATGCTGGTAGTTCTCGCTTTCCATTTTCCTCAGCTGCGTTGGCGACTTTTGTAGAGCCAAATGACTCTTTGACGACGCTCAGCATTTCCTATCTCTGTCTTGATAAGGGTCATTTTGATGCTTTGGGTGCGTCGTTGATTCCAAATCTTTGCTTGGTTCATGTCCAGGTAAATGGTACTTTTCCGGTGACTTTGAACACACTGCATTTATATATTAATATATATAGTAATAATGACGATTGCATTTGGTCGCTGAATGAAGCTTCTCAAGTAACATCACTCCGGATCCATACAAGCCAAGGATTCCCATACGCTGGGGAAACACGCGATGCGCTAAAGGCTTTATGCGTCCGCAACGCTACATCCCTCGCGAATGTTTTGCACAGGCTACGGCTGACGACGCTACGTCTAAGTGGTGCTTGGTTTGATTTACTCACATTTTGGGAAGCGCTCTGCCCATTGATGAAAGCGCATCCTACCATGCAGAAGATCGGGTTTGATCCTCTGATCCGAACCCTCGACGCTCTACAAGAACCGTATGTGTATTCGCAACTGATTGCCGACTTGGTCAAATCGAGCCCCTTCTTGCAGGATGTGCAGCTTCCGAAAAATTGTAAACACCCACGTACATGGATATGTCAGATTGTGCGTTGCTTGCAACTTAACAAAATGGTGCCTCTTCGAATGGAGGAAGTACTGAAGATCACGAATCCTCTTTTGCGTCGGGCGGCGATCCGGACGCTTGTGATTATGGCGCGACGTCAAAAATCTAAATCTCAGATCTACTTTATCGTTCGCAGTGCATGTGATGTCATATTTTAGTAAATATATAATGATAAGTTGAGTCATTGCGCCATGCATATAGCACTAAATTAGTCGGTATCATTGCCGTTGTCACCGTCGTACAAGCTTCGGCCAATTCCAGCTGTTGATTTCTGTGTCGCCGCATCTACTTCTTCGTCGCCACTTTCGCTGTTTGACGTATTCATCGCCCCTATAGCTTTCTTCATTTTGGCAAACTTCTCAGCTGACCGCTGTTCTCGATCGAGAGTGGGCCCATCGTCTGAGTCGTCGTCACCTTTATCCGAGAATCTTAGGGAGCCGGCGTTGACAGTGTTGCCCCTGGTCGAGGCTTTGCTGGCGTCATCATCCTCGTCGCCCATGCTGTGTCTCTGCTTCTTTCGCGACTTTGATTTCTCTCCAGTCTGCATTTCTTGCTCGCCTTCAGAATCAGTGTCTGCCGAATCCTTTGCGAGGGAACTTTTGTCGACCGTGCCAGTTGCCTTGAACGGCTCGTTTGCGTCTACACTTCCTTCACCGGAGCTGGCATTGTCACTATCAATAGCAATCCTTTTCTTCTTGATCATCCGCCGCTTCTTCAATTTCTTAATTTTCGTCGGCGAAGTGCCGCCCGTGATACCAGAGTCATCAAACTCTAATTCATCGTCTGAAGATTCCGAGTCGTTGCCTGCCTTTTGCTTCACCTTCAACTCCTCCTGCTCCAAAGCCTTTCCCTCTTCCATGTAGAGATCGCGTTCAGCAATTTGGCGCAGTTCATCGTTGACGTACATATTGGCGGTCAATTCACTAAACCTATGCGGATGTGGCTGCTTGAAAAGAGCTTCGACAAACAGGACAGGGTTGATCTTAGCGGCTTGCGCAAAGTTGAATATGAAGCTCGCCGCATAAGAAAGAAGAGATGCATAGTCTTGCTGGCGACGGATGCTCATGTCGTTTAGAATCTTGTCGATTACATTAAGCAAGTGCACATTGTATAGCATAGGCTCGAGAGACGCGACTTTATGGCGAAGCAAGAAGGTACTCGCTTCCGGAGATGCGTCGGGAGAGACAACCTTATGCTTGCCAAGCCGTAGGAATAAAGCAATGATTCGGTGGTTGACGTGCGGGGCATTTGAAGCATACCGCGAAAGCAGCTGCGTATACATGAATACCATTTGGTTGGAGACAATCTTTCGTCCAAAGTATACGCCTACGTCAAACTCTGCTGCTTGGGCACGCATCCTGTCAACCTTGTCTTGCTTTTCGCCTTGTCTCATCGCAGCTCCTTCACTTTTCTTGTAGCTTTCGTCGAGTACCTTCAGCGTCATGTGAGTCAGCTCTGCCAGATCACAGAGATACTCTCGCGTGCATGTCCCAGGTATCCATCGGCTTAGCAGTTTAGGCAGCCGGTCCAGGGGCTCACTGGCGTAAAATAACCGATTCATGAGACCCATGGCCATAATCTGCTCCGTCTGCTCGGGCGAATTGTACATGACGTGCAGGAGGTGAGTAAGCTCGCTATAAACTGCAACCGACTGCGCCAAGCGTGCGTAATGCTTGCGATCCAGGAAAGAGTCGATGGATTTCAAAACCAGATTGAAAGTGTAGATATCCATGGTAAAGATCAATTGACCCAGCGCGCTTTCTGAGGCTGCTCGGTTTTCTCCGCCCGTCTCGGTCGGCATAAGCTTGTTCTTGCCCGAGACACGCCACCACTGGCAAAAGAACCAAATGATGCGGAAGAATACGGCATTGTCTGCATCTTCCAGTCTAGCTGACTCGCGACGAAACTCATTTTTAACGCTCTTAGTGAATGGCCCATAGCAATCTCTCACAAAGCGCTCGCAAAAGATATTTATAGTCTTCATCGCTCGTTGCTGTGACGGTCCTCCCTCATCGTGTACTGATAACGTTCCACTTACAAAAGGATCCGATCGTTTATTTCGCCTCTTCTTCGCAATGGCGGGCAATACCTTGCGCTTTTCTCCGACGCGGACGACTGGAATGATTTGCTTGCGCCCATGCTTCTCCACAACAAGTGTGCCACCAAAGCGTGAATGGCGAGTGAGCGCGTTGGAAGCAATAGACTGCTTTTCGCGCAAAAGCTGCTCTTTCAAACGACCCGACTGGACCTTTGGGGCAGTAGCGCTTCCTTGCCGATGGTCCTTGGCGTTGGCTCGCGCCACAGCGGTTGGATCGTGATGCTTCAACATGTGATGCACCAGTTCCATGACCATTAGATTGTACGGCTGATTCTCTCGGGCTTCCAAGTCTGCCGCCAGAACAAACAGGATTTCCAAAACCATTTCCTGCTCCAGCAGGACAATCAAATCATTGTGGAGCTGCTGCGATCGGTGGCTGGCATCACCTCCAAGCAAAGACTCCGCCGCAAGCAAGTTTCGAAACAAGTGCAACACTAGCTCAATTGTCAAGTGGTCGGCGTCTGTCCGAGCCGTACCGGCTTTCGACAAGGGTTCGGCAAGCAAGGAAACAAATATGGATAGTAGACCTCCGTTACCGTCGTCGCTGCCGTAGTGTGACGGATGATGGCAAATTGAATGTTTGAGATCAAGCAGCGTGTTACACTGGGCCAATGCGTTCTCGCGGAGCTTGATCTTTTGCGCAATGAGCATTTCAAACCTTAATGATGTTACAAGAGATATCATCGAAGAGTAAGATGCAGTATTTTAAGGAAACAGCAAAAGCATACCAGGTTCACTCAGATTCGCTTCACTTACTCTGGTGGACTACTCTTTGTCTTTTTCGTATCAATCACCATTTGCGCGGCTCGGACGGTATTTCCCGCAAGTGGCTTGGTCAAAATCACCAAAATCTTGCACACAGTCAACACCATGGCCGTATCGTATCGACAAGTCATGACGAGTGGAAGCAGCTTTTGCGGCACCACCTTCCACTGTCCAAGCAGCAAGCTAATGGGCCGATACAAATCTTCATCTCGACGCAATGCTCGCTGTAAATCTTGCAACCAATTGAGACAATCCGTGACTGGAACAAACTGATCACCTTCAGCTGCAGTTCCAATCACTCCGCAAACCAAGAGAAGTTCGTCGACAACGTTTTTGTTGACTTGCATGCGAGACGACAAGGACGAAAATGCCTCGGGCGATACAGTGGCTGCTGTTGGTTTCATGCCAGTCGTTGAAGGCAGAGGCGCGCTCGGAGGAGACTGAGTGGCTGCTTCCATGTTGATAAAGTTGTCGTTGCGATTTTGGTGGAGGAGCGATGCACGATCGATGAGCCGATGAATCGTCGAGTCGGAATGTGTTGCCGAAGGGTGAGTAAATAAAGCGACCGTATTCGTCACAATCTCGCAACTTTCGTTTAATCGGTTGCAACTCAAACCGCAAACTGTAGCACTTGTAGCTTATGATATGGTCCGCTCAGCAATGTCATGGTCGAATGTCGACCCTTTGCATGATGCACGATCGAGAACCAATGCATGCCAATGCCGATGACGTCAGACGGGAATGAAAGTGTTCGTCTCCACAGTGAATACTCTGTCGCAGCGATATCTTGGCAGGCCATTTCGCACATCACACATCACAACATGACAAGAAGTGTGATCAAGATCGACGAGTTCGCTGCTTGACAAAACATTTCGCCGTCTCCCTTTATTGTTGCTATATTCGATACATTAAAATTAACAGCATGTCGTCTGATCCAGAGCGCGCCTCCGCTCCATCGCTGCCGCTGCAGCCGACCGCGCGCGAACACTCCTACCTTCCATCGGGCTCGCTACAAATTCTTTCCACGGCGAATCACTGGACGAATATTGCATCATCGACTGCTGTAAATCTTGGCAGCGATGCAAATACAACTGATACTCGCCAAACCACTCGGGAAACTTCCACTTACAAGACGAATCCGTACGATGACTCGACTGCTGCAACGACTATTCGTCGCAATTCGCAGGAACCACTGGCAATTCGTCCCAATTACAGAACGCTTGCGGTCATGAACATGGACGTTGTTGTATTCCCGGGAGATACCATTCCGATGCGTTTCAAGGAGCGCGCGTGGATTCAACACTTGCAGGAGCAAATAGAAGCGGCGCGAGCAGCAGACAAGAAGTCTGGAGCAAGTCCGAAATTGGTTCAGTTTGGCATTTTGTGTGATAAATCGCCCGAACCTGATGCACATGCTCGTCAGCGGGACTCTTGGACGAGACGAACGATGGGACGTGAATCAAACTTCTTATTCGGTACACGGACGCGTCCCTGGGGCGGTCAACTGCATCCTGATGCAGGTCTTATTAATTTACAATCGAGTCTAAATAGAAGGCGATTTGCCGGTGCAGGCGATAATGTTGTAAACGCTCTAAATGCAACAGCATCTGCTTCCACGAACAATGCAGAGCAACTGAATCGCGCAAGTGTTGATATTCGGAGTCAATACAACCTGCCAGAGTCGATTTTACAAGCCGGTCACGCAGGTCGCGGCAATATAGCTGCCCGCATTCGAGGACGAGCGAGGAGCGCCCAAGCGGCAACGGTCGTTACGTCTGAAGGGTCGCAGAATTTTGCCTTTGCCACGTTGGAGGGAAGTGTGTTAAATTTGTCGAATGAACCTCCTAGCGACGATGAGGCGAGTTCTGATGAGCCCATGCCTGCGATGGCATCTCAGGTTGCAGCTCCCGCCGTAGCGGCTGCAGTTGCACAACCCACACGTTCTGGTACCGGCAGTAACAACAGTGATGATGACAGTTCTACACGCATTTCAATGCCAGAGTTCAGCAGCCGCGTTCGGATGTCGATGGACACGTTGGATGTTGATCGCCATATATCTGATGCGAGGACGTTGGTTGAGAATCGGCAGGAAGGCAATAATCCAAGTGACAATTCCGCCATGGATGGATTCGTCGTCGCTTTGTCCGCAGATAATAATGTGCAGTTGGCACCTGCACCGTCATCAGAGGAGCTGCGAGGCGACGACGATGATGTCCACAGCATCGACACGTCAACTGTTTCTCATTCATCGCTGCCACAGTTGGAATCTCATCATTCATTGGACGGTACTGATGATTCAATGCCAATGTTACTGCCAAGGGGAGGGCGTGGCAGCGCAGCGACCGGAAGTCCAGCAGCAGCTGCTCAGCAAGCGATAATGGCTAACGAAGACATCAGCGTCAGTAGTAGTAGTCAAAGTTCTATTGAACCAGCAATTCCAAGCCTCGGCTTGCAAAGCCTTGATGATAACGATGCTACCCTTTTCTTTCGATATCCGGCGCGCCAACGATCTTTTGGATCATTGTTTGGCAGCCTGTTTGGGTCACTTGGCCGAGAGGAAGTAGTAAGAAATGAACCTGTGTCGTACAATGGACGTATTGGGACAATCGTGACAGTTTTGTACACTCATGAGGACGGTGAAGCTTTCACTAGTGGCGGCGAGGAACTGGTAATTACGGCTGTGGCCACCTGTCGATTTCGTATTATCAGTGGCCTTGATCAGAGCGATGCGAATAGTCAGAGTCGCCCAGGAAGTGAGCGTACATTAAGAAAGTTTATGGTGGAAGTTATTGGAGAAGAGGTTAGCGTCCTGCCTCCCGCGTCAATTATAGGGAGAGTTCGAAAGCGCCAAAAGCTAGCTACGCATTACATGGCAGCAGTAACGCCGGTGCCGGCGTACGTTTTTTGGAAGTTTTCGCCATGGAGACTAATGACGATTATTCGTGACGCTTTGAAACAAACTCCTACTCTTCATGGTGTCTGGCAGTCGCTGCCTGATTTTGAGAGGCACGCAGAAGGTGACACAAACACAAGGCTCTGCGATCCAGCACATTTCAGCTACTGGTTGGGTGCAAATTTGCCTCTCTCCAGCACGGAGAAGCTCGAAGTTCTTGAATGCGAGAGCATTGTCAGTCGCCTCGAATACATTTATAAGAAAATTCTAGTTTATAATGGCGCGTCGCTTTATTGCAAAAGTTGCAGTCACCCCTTGACAAAAACCACAAACATCTTTTCACTAAGCGGTACGGACGGGACGACAGGATTTTACGTTAATCCGCAAGGATATGTGCACCAGACGACAACAGTACGCGAATTGAATGAGTTTGATGTGAGGTTACGAGGTTCACTCGCGACAAAAGACAGCTGGTTTCCTGGGTACGGGTATTACATTATGTCATGCGGTATATGTCTGTCTCATTTGGGATGGAAGTTTTGTTTGGTCGATGGCGCTGAGCCGTTGGTAGACCGCCCAGAGTCATTTTACGGCTTGACAGCGGCAGCAGTCTCGAGGTTCTAAAGTACATGGAAGAAATGAGGTCAAGCCACAGAGTGAAGTATATATTTTATATAGTTTGGTAATCATTCGTTAAAAATGCTATTAGCAACATTCCTCGCATCGCTAGATTTTGTTTCTTTCTAGAAAGCGAATCACAATCACTGTAATGTTATCCGACGATCCCAGATGGATAGCAAGTTCCGCCAAGCGACTTGCAGCTTGCTTCGCTGACCAGCCTTTCTCGAATAGCAAATCTCGCGTTACTCGGACAGCATCGTCCGAGTCCATTACATCCCACAGTCCGTCGCAGCAAAGCAACAAAAACTCGTCGGTCACTCCTGGTTCCCCGACAGAAACAAACTCAAAATCAGGATCATTGCTAACTAGGTCGCCGACAAACGAGCGACAGTGATTGTCAGGATATGGGAGGAAAAGTGACGCATTGTGCCATTCATCTTCGAGTGTTGAGTCAAGTGGTCGATGAGGATTGCCCGCTCTATTATGTGCCGATTTAAAATCACGATCGCCAATGGCGCGGCTCACAGCAAGCTCACCACAAACGCGTGATATCTGAAGAATTCTCTGTGGAGCTGCAGCCCTGGGCGACGCCGACGGGATCCGATCTGCAAAGCAGCGCTGTAGAATGTCAAGAACATCTTCATCAAACAACACCATGCGCTGCAATTGGCCAATTGGTATTTCTTTCTCGAAAGTTATCCAACCATTAGCATTTTCGATACGAGCACGTTCGTCCGCGCGTGAGGGAGTGTGCGTCGATGTAATTTGTTTCCAAAAGACGCGTCCTTCGGTGCTGATATAGTCAGAGGATGGTAGCTCAGTCCATCCGTTATCCAACATTCCAGTCACATTCGTAACAGATCGGCAAATGACGCCGCGTGCGTCGCCAAGATTGGCAATCACAAGCTGCTCGTTCACCAGCGCGGCAATCAAAGCTGTCGCCCCAGACTCCCAATCACGGCCATCTGCAACGCAAATATTGCAAAATTCGTCATCCAGCTGCCTAATTGCCTTGCGCAAAACCTTCTTTATACGCTCTGCCTGGGTGCTCATATTGTCCGAATCATTAGCGGAATGCGCTTGCACGTACGACAGTAATCTTTCGGCAGCAAACCTTGCCGCATGATCTCCGCAATGACCATCAAAAACCGCAAACAAACCAGGCGGATGCATTGAGTCATCCATATCCCACACCGTCTCGCTCATGTCTGTCCCGTTGTGCATTGCGGCCAAAAGCACGTCCGTGGCAACAACGAAGGCATCCTCATTGCTGTCACGAATGCCGCATTCAGACACCGCGCCGATTTCGAAACGTAATCTGTTTCCGGCCTGACCCTCGTTGCTGGAACGACAACCAAATGGAACGGTAGAAGTCTTCCCTGATCTACTGGCTTTCCGAGGAATATAAACAGCGTCCAGTATACTGCCCTCGACCAGCAAGGGATCTGCACAACCGCCAAGTTTTATTCCATCTGGACATATAGCGTCATCCATGTCCGTCTCGTCAAACATCATGAGATGGTCCGTAACCTCGTCCTCCTCTTCCACTGCGTTTACGTGTACATGGTGCGGCGTAGCATCATCACAGTGTAGCTGAGATGGATTCAAACCGATCAGAGAATTACGCATGAACAAAGATGTATAATTGCTTGAGCTAGACCTCTGCTGCGGTGGCACGTAACGATGCGCTGACTGCTCGCGCATCTGCAATGATATACATTCGGTTGGCGAAAGTGTTTCCTTGTTGCGCAAATGAGGAGGCAAGTATTTGCCTGGTCGTGATGGCGGAGGGCGTTCCGTCTCAGGGTAGTCGGACTGTGGCGCCGAAAACTCCGGCGATGTCACCTCTTGTGCTTGAGCATCCTGCGGCGGTGTGGCAAGGCTCTGCGCATTGCGCGGAGGCGTCCATGCAGGCTGCGACTGCTGGTATGGCAGTATCGGAAAACCAAGCGCAAGAGGCGACCTGTGTTCATGAAACGACTGTGCCAAGCGAATCGATGTACTGCCAGCACTACTCGTTCGTTTCCGGTTAAGCAATGTCCGCCCATGACCATGACTCAAGGAAGAGGATGCAGTACCAGGACCATCTGTCATAGTCATTACCGCCTTGTGTCCCCTCGGTGAAAGTGTCATGGCTATATCGCCCCGCGCCGATAAAAGAGCTTTATTTCTTCGAATCAATTGATTACTGTTCCAAGCCAAACTGCAACTTTCCATTATACCCATGACATAGCTTGCAATTGATCGATGAAACTGAAAAATCCACTCACTCATGTCTTCGTTCGACTGAGCTCGCAATATCAATGGATCTTCATCCTCCGAAGCTAACACGAACGAATGTGGCCCATGCTCCAGCTCAGCCGATCGAACTGCTCCAACCGTACTCAGCGCTACAAACTTTTCGCATATTCTCGGAAATGCAGGAGCTGCTACCGAATCATCATGGTGGTGACTCGAACTCATAAAGGCAAACTCATGTTTATGATGCATGGGTGACATGGCCAGTGAGGGTCGTAGCCACGGCGGATCACCTGTTGTAACACCAGTTCTAACGCTCGCTTTGGACTGGCAAGGTGTATGAACAGTCTGTTGCTGTAACTCCAGCAGTAGCTGCTGCCGCTCTAATCGAGCTTCCACTAGTTCCGCATCAACCTGATGGCGATAAAAGTATAGTAATCCATTTTCCAAAACACAATACTTTGCTCGCCACACGTGCTGATCCTGTTCCAGCACATCCGTCGGCGTCCCGGAGTGTCCATGACCCGCACACGACGAAGACGATCCACCAGGACTAGTTGCGTAGAGCGAGGGTTCCGATGTTCGCCGCGTTTGTCGAAACGAATCTCGCTTGGTATAATATGAATCTGGTGTCGGAATCTGCAGTGGCTCAGTCCGCCGCAATGGCGGCGTCGCTTGCGCCGACAGTGGCGAGCTTGCACTATTTCGTTGAGTCGCTGGCGACGGCGCGGCAAATAATCCAATGCTACTATCAATTCCGAATAATGCATGCGCAAACTCCTGAAGCTCCGAATATTGTTGACTGTCGTGCTGCACAATTTCGTGCAGCGGCAGCGTCGGAGATAAATGAAAATTGCTGCTTGTCGTGCTCGATAAATCCAAGTCACTCGCGTTAAACACGTCTACTTCCGACCGATGACGAAGAAATGTATAAGGAGCTGGAGGAGATGAAGCAGCTTGGGCTGCAGAAACATGCTGCTGCTGGTGCGGCAGCGATTCCTCGGCCGAGAACGGCAGCGGACACCTCGTGACGGGCTTATTGCTTCGCTTGAGTAGATAACCAGCATAGAAAATGTCTGAAACATTTGTTACATGTCTGAAACAAGAGACAAGAGCATTAGACTCAAGCATCCACGTTTGCACGACATTGTTGCGACAAACTACCTACCTCGTCAATCGACCCGGTGCATGCGTTCCGAGCGACTGCGATAGTTTCTCGAGGTTTCCACTGCTTTTGCTTTCAGTAAACCTTGCATTGCTTTGATTGTCGTTTCGCTTAATTCTAATTGGTTGTGAAGTAGTGCTTGTCTTCATCTTGATGCAACTTGGTTTTGTGTGGGTGAACGATGAGTGATGCCAACCTTGTGCACGTTCGGCAATCGAAACAGCGACGCGAGCGCGAGAAACGCAGCGGTTTCTAACAGTAAGTGAAAAGATGTTAGAGCGGGAATGAAAAGACAAAATCTCGAAAAATTGACATCACCATGATGACAAACAATGGATCGCTCGTCGCTTGTTAGTGTCGACCATGTCTTCCTCCATGAGTCAGCCCAACATGCGCAAGGACAGTAGAAGTGAAGGTGCTACAGATGCCCTTTCGGAGAATACACCCAGAGGGCTGTCGAATGACGACCCGCTTCAATCACTGCTCGACCGCGATTCCAGTTCCAACGAAAGTGAGAGCAGGGATCACAATCGCACCTCATTGACGAACTACATGGCGCTGTTTAGTACAATGATCAATCCTATCACAGGCGCAGATGACAGTAAAACGGCAATATGCATTGGATGGTGCGCTTTGACTGTCGTTGGCATTCTGCTCGGGTCGATCATGCCATCCGATCCGAGCCTTTCCTCTCCCTTTTATCGCTGGTGCAGCAACTGCGTCGGATACATGTACTTTGTCAGCTGGAGTGTGAGCTTTTATCCACAATTAATTAACAATTATAGAAGGAAAACGACAGTTGGTCTTTCGGCAGACTTTGCAGGTGCGTCTGACCACAGGTTTACGTCACGAGATGCTTTCTTGATTCCCAGTTCTCACTCATAGCGTTGATCAACAGTTCTAAACGTTATCGGATTTGCTTGCTACACCATGTATGTCTGTGCTCTCTACTATAGTGCGACTATTCAGGACCAATACCGCGACAAGTATGGACGGAACGCTGCGATTGCAGTTCAAAGCAACGACGTGGCCTTTGCTGTGCATGCATTGATGTTGACCATTTTGACACTGGGACAGATTGCATACTACGATGGCCTATTTGGACAGTCGCAGGGCCCCAGCAAGCTTATTTCGCGCGTCATTTGCGTCCTCCTTACCATCATCATCTTGACGCCGACGATTGTCGTTTCGACTGGCGACGGAGCATTGTGGCAGGGATGGACGCTGACTTGGCTCGACTACTTTTACTTGCTTTCCTTTGTCAAGATTGGAGTGACGCTGATCAAGTATGTGCCGCAAGTTCATCTCAACTATCAGCGAAAGAGTACCTTGGGATGGAGTACGTGTTGGCTGCTACATCATGTCACTCGTTTCCAATATTCGGCTCACTCTTTCAACTAACTCTTAGGCATTTGGCAAATCATTCTCGACTTTTCGGGTGGCATACTCAGCGACTTGCAGCTTGTCGGCGACTGCTATGTATTGAACGACTGGTCTGGTATTACGGGGAACTTGGCCAAGCTTGTGCTCGGTCTAGTTTCAATCACATTCGATACGATTTTCATGCTGCAACACTATGTTTGGTACGCCGATGGAGATGATGGACTGGAAACAGGAAACCATCATGCTTGCAAAGAAACAATCGTCGAGCTACTGCAATGACCCGCAACGCCGCATTCGCATCAAAAGTAGACCCGCAATCAGCTCCTCCTCGACGGTACGAATTGCCTATGACTTCGTCCGCCGGACTGACTGCGCCATATATAAATCCAACCATTAAAGTATTAAGTGCTAAACGTATGCTTGAAGCGTGGAAAAGGTACAGAGTAAGTCACGCTTGGATAGTTCAAGGCGCCAATGAGGCAGGAAACGCAACAAGGACAAGAAGTAGTCTGTGTCGTTCCATTTGCGGTGGTGGGCATGTCGATCACCGAAATATATATCCCCATCTCCCCTATGGTTGCTGGCATCAGCTCCCTATGCTTTGCTTCAAGATTGCAAAAACTGGCAACGTTATTTGTAGCTGCTCACCCACTTCGCGAGGGGAGGTTCTCATTGTACCGCTAAAGCTGGTACGCTTCATCTTCCACACGGACCCGCAATTTCAAACAAACCGGAGCCATCGCCGCCCCCGCGTCAGAGAGGCGTCGTTATTGATGCGGAGCATGCATACTTGATTGTGCGAGTCGTAATCATCTGCTGTTAATCCAATCAACCCGCCACAACAAATTGCGAACGCCTACGCTTTTACCATGGCTATAAAGTACCTACGTGCCATGGTACCTACGTTTAAATTTACACAGTATACTAAAAGACAAATTGATTGTTAAAACATTGAAACCTACAGTAATATGAATCGAATTTAAAATAGATATGTATATATAAGACCACCGAAAGTAAAGGGGACAATCAAGGATCAGTGATCGGGCATGGAGGCGCGACTCTCAAGGGCTTCACGTCTCTGGTCTTCATGCAGATCGGCCATGGACTGGGATAACGACACAATAGTGCAACCAATATGGACCCGCCACCTGCAACCAGAGACACCCGAGATAGAAATCCTCCACCGACACATCTCCGAGACGCCAAGGGTGAACAACCTTCAGTGAAGGTGCATGCTGGTGGTTTAAACTCAAAAGCCTGGTATCTCGCGGACGTCTGTAGGACGCTTGTCTAACGGCGCAATGCTGCCGCAAGAATACCTGGCACTTGTGCCCGTCAATAGGACACAAGTAGAGTTCCACCGTGCACACCTTCAACATCAGGCCGAACAAAAAATAACACCGCCGCACCAAAAGGAACCGAGCCAACAGACACCAATAACAACCTGCAAAACAAAAGAAGAAAGAAAGAGTGTAAGGTAATGTGTATGAATGCCAGTCAAACACAGCCAGTTGGTCGCACCTCACTCAAGTCCTTCCATCTCACTCAATATGCAACACTCAGACGCAAAACAGACACACTCATACAGTAAACACTTAAACACAACACGCAACATGCACTCATCCCAACGGGCTGGCTAATAGCCAGCCGCGTCGTCATCGTCATCATCGTCATCAGCCTTGGCAAAAAAGGCGTCCAAATCAGCGAGGTAGCTCATGCGGTCGTCCCAATTCAGAGACTCGATCTCCTGCAGCGCCAGCCCATGGGTCAAGAGAATCTGCCGACGCGCCAGACCCGAATGGACGCGGTATCCTGAATGATTCTGCCGGCTGCAACCATGCCCAAATGAGTCAAGGTCTGCATTACTGTCCTCAAAGGTCCAGTCAAGCCCCAGCTGGTAGCCCTCAAGCTCGGGAGGTCTTCCATCTATGAGATCCTGCCGCATTCGACATCCAACCGTCCGATCAAAGCTCCGGACTGAAATCTGTTCAGAAAAATGAACATGACGTCCACATTGAGCTTTGCTGCCTTGTTGCTGCGCTTCCAAAGCTGTCTTGCCGCGCTGCTGCTCTTCCAAAGCTGCCTTGCCGCGCTGCTGCTGTTCCAAAGCTGCCATGCCGCGCTGCTGCTGTTCCAAAGCTGCCATGCCGCGCTGCTGCTGTTCCAAAGCTGCCATGCCGCGCTGTTGCTCTTCCAAAGCTGCCATGCTGCGCTGCTGCTCTTCCAAAGCTGCGATGCTGCGCTGCTGCTCTTCCAAAGCTGCCATGCTGCGCTGCTCCTCTTCCAAAGCTGCCTTGCGCATGGCCTTAGCAGCCTTGGCAGCTTGACGACGACGCTTCTCAAAGAAACGACGACGCCCTTCTCGCTTGCCAATAGTGCATAACGCCACCCACACCACTATTAAAACATGGTAGAGCCGCCAACACGAGCTTGCGTCCGACTTGAAGGAAGCATCTGAAGAGGCTTTGGCACCCTTGCTCAGCATTGGTGCTGGAAAGGATTCGCTTGAAACCGCCTCGCTGCAAACGACTGTGACACTGAAACGCCCGTCCCCAAAGCCAACCGTCAAAAGCTCTCGCCCTGCAAATGGATCATGCGAGCGAACAAGCGTGACTTGTGCCAAAGCAACCGTCTTGCTTTTAAACCAACCAGGTGAATTGTCGTTATACTCGCAGTCAATGTGAACCGTGTTGCCCGTCGTCTCATCCTCCAAGAACTCAAACTTGACTTTGGCTGACCCAAGCGATTGGCCTTCGCCATGAACCATCAACTGGCTCCATCCATGACGCGGTTCCACTGCCGCGCTTGAGACTGACTCAATTGGATTGCTTGGTGGCGCAGCAATCATCAACAAGGGCTGCATGCTGAATGTAAACTTGCGAAAGTCGAAAGCAAAAAGTGGCTTGGCCAGGAGCAAGTCCAAAACGGAGCGGTCAAGGGAGACACCCGCATGTGACTGGAAAATGGCGACCGCCTTGTCGTTGTCGTCAAGCTGCTGCGACTTGAAAGCCATGGTCTTGACCGGAAAGCCAGTGAATGGAACAAGCGCCTTGGTAAGATCCTCCTTAATCCAACCAAAAGTGATACTTGGCTGGGCTAGGAACATTTCGAAAAGCTCGCGCGAGACATCCGAGGCTCCGCTTTTGAAAATGGTAACTGCCTTGCTGTCGTCTTGCTTCGTCGCGTTGGATGCATCCAAACAGTCGACCGCGACGGAAGCCAGCTGCTGCGCCGTCTCGTTGCCGTGCCAGACAACCTTGGAGACTGGCTGCATCTCGCCATGCAAGTCGACCGTGACGAAAGCCAGCTGCTGCGCCGTCTCGTTGCCGTGCCAGACAACCTTAAGGACTGGCTGCATCTTGCCATGCAAGTTCAATGCCGCACTCTGAGTGGCCTTTCCACTAGCGAATGCGAATGCAAATGCGGCTGCGAGCGCCAGCATCAAGCAAAAGAAACGCATCGCCTTGCTCTTGGGCTTGCTGTTGCTGCGGAGGCAGCCTCGCTCAAAGTCCCAGTATGGAAACTGCTCCTCGCGAGACAGTTTTGGAACCTCAATGACTCCGACTCGACCTTCCTCCATGGTCTCCATTGTAGACCAATCCTGTATCTTGAGTAATACCGTCTCCGCCCACGTCAGACGCTCGCTCGCCACGAGAATGGTCGACTCTGGATCCGTCGGCCCATGGGTGACTTCGGCGAACATCGCTGTAAAAAGCAATTGAATAGGGTAAAGTGAAGAGTATAGTGTGAGAGGATGTTTGATAAGCAAGCAAGCAAGCAAGCAAGCAAGTAGTCGAGTCGCCATTTGGCGATGCGTCGCGTACGACTCCTTTCCGGCGATCAATCAGCACCGACTCGGCAACTCGCACTCAGATTGCACATTGCACGTACCTTCATCCATCGGTTCCGTCGTGTTCACACCAGCGACTGGGAAGGGAACCTTATAGAAGCGAGTCACTGGAGTGCGACCAAAAACCAAGGTGGAGGGAAGACGAAAGGGAGGCCGCTTGAGCGGCACCCTGCGCTTGGGAAGCTGCCGGAACGACACCATGGGCGGAGCAGAGGCGTCTGTAGCTGCGACAGTAGAGATGAGTTTGTTATAGTTGCTGGACTTTAGAAGAGACATGTTGTCAATGCTTAAGTTGCTGATATCTGTAAAAGCTTTTCGCTCGTCCATCTCGAAAATATTGTGAGCGATTGATCGTGGAAGCCGTGGAAGCGAGCAGTTTGCAGCGTCAAAAGAAACGCGCGTTTTCATACGCGCTGCATAAATGGTGACACCAATCGTGAAAAACGATGTCAGCGCGACATAACCACAGCGACATCACAGCCGAACATCGCGCTATCATCGATGGCGCTACGTTCACCATGAACCCCATCCATTCACAAGGCAAACTAGCTCTACCACCATTGATCAAGATGGCGACTGCACCACTCGACAGGAACTCAAACATGCCTTCACAGCATGCGCCTTCCTTGGCCGGCTCTGTCATTGAAGCAACTGCCGAAGGCGGCGAAAAGCTTTTGCTCCGAATTCAAAACATGTCGTCAACAGCCAATCTTGGCGTTCCACTCGACTTGAAAAAGATTGCGCTGAAATGCCGAAACACCGAATTCAATCCTCGAAGGTTTGGAGCTGTCATTATGCGACTACGAGAGCCTCGTGCCACTGCGTTAATCTTTCGCAGCGGCAAGATGGTGATCAGTGGAAGCAAGTCGACGCACAATGCCACGCTAGCGGCAAAGAAGTTTGCTCTCATTGTGGAACGCGTAGGCTTTCAGCCAAAGGAGAGTATTGACTTCATGGTGCAGAACGTGGTTGCCACGTGCGATTTGAAGTTTGCCATTCGTTTGGAAGGACTGGTTTACGCGCATTCGGCCTTTTGTTCTTACGAGCCAGAACTCTTTCCCGGACTCATTTATCGGCTGGTGAGTCCTCGAGTCGTCTTTTTGATCTTTGTTTCCGGAAAGATTGTTCTCACTGGGGCAAAGAAGGAGAGCGAATTGAGCACAGCATTGACGAAACTGTATCCTGTGTTGCTGGAATTTAAGAAGACGACGAGCCCTGCAGTTTCGAATCCTGTTGCAGCAAGCAGTGCAGCAAAAGGAAACGGGCGAATGGATATTGAAGAGGTATAGCAACATTGCAGGTCGCATCAGTTACGCTCGAGCTGTTGTGCAAGATGTATGCGGCCCTTCATTAGCAGTGACAAAATCGACGAGACGGAAGCACATTGCCAAAGGATGTGACCTACGGCTTACTCTACAACATCTTCGAAATATTCTTCATTAAACAGTTAAGTTAATTGACACTAAATCCTTCATCTCGTAGGCAAGCTTTGTGAGCCACTATCAGTTTTAGACAATCTGCATCCTCCTCGCCCTTCATGAGTACGCACTCGTCTCGTAACTTTTTCGTGTCGGGACAGCAGCAGCAAATTGGCTTTCCAGTCTTTATTCCAACCTTTTTAGCGCCTTGCTCCTACGAATGATGAGTGTAAAAAGGTGAGACGTCGCTTCATTGGAACGTTGTTGCTGATTCGGTCGACTGTCGACCGTCACACAAGTCTCACTTCACTCACTGCAGCAGGTTTTGGAGCTGATTGACCTTGTCCCATGGCGAATGCGCGTCGTCAAGTGTATGCGTATGCGAAAACAACAACGATTAGAGTTGAATGATGTGTTCGTGGTCAGTCGAGTGGACGAAGGTGAAAGAACGCGCGCGCGCGATCGCAGCGATGAGTGCCGCACGGAACCCGATGCGACTCCTCGGTTGCTATGTACGCATATACCACTACTTCTTGCCTATCGCGGCACCACAGCCCACTACAGACGACCATCATTTTAATAAGTTAAAGCTGTTAAATCTATTGTGTACTCGTGTCCATCGTTTACTAGACGAATTTAAGTCGTAAACGCATCCATTTTTAAGAGAGCAATACATTCGGATACTCATGATTCGACTATAGGCTGCTCACTGTCATCAGAACCCCCAAAGGCATCGTCGTCAGTTATAGAAGACGTCCGAGAGCAGTAGGATAATGAAGTCATGCGATTCTTTCCAGTCAGGAAACGTTCCGCCCACAGCGGCGCCAAGATCTCTTTAACTCGATCTCGTTGCATTGTCGTTTTCGGAAAGAACCCATGCGTGCGACTCAAATATAGGGCAACGTCATCGGCAGAATCATTAGCGGACCGCACTAACACCAGCAAGCGACTTTCTTCACTTGGCGTCAATTGACAAATTATATTCTTCATGGCAATTGACCCCGACAAGACCACATGCTCCGCTCCGCGATCATCGTAATCAAGATTTTCGTCAACTAGACAAAGAATTCGACTATTCGGGTGCTCACGTAACAACTTTTGTAAAAGTTCGCCCAGATCAACAATGTCAGTAGGTGATTCTCCAAGGACGTGTCGGCGACTTTCATCGACGCCAGCGTGGGCGAGGATGCGAGCCATGAGCTTGCGCTGAATTTTGGAGTCGTCAATGACTATACCCCACGTATCGGAAGGAACTTCAAAATCATGAGTTTTGGGAAGGTTTGCTACATGGAGCGGCTGGGCGGGACACTGGAAGGAGAAGATGGTTTCGTCTGATTCAAATTGGATACCGCATGTACCGCCCATCGTGCTCGCACATTTCTGCACAATCCATGCCCCATCACCAGATGAAATATACCTATCGTCAACCTTCAAATGAGGATGAAGCCGAGTACCTTGCTCAAATACCGCTTTCGTGGCTTTTTCGCCCATGCTAATCAATTCATCATGGCCCACACCCGGCTCGTTGACAACCTTCATTTCAAATATCCCTTCATTGGGTCTAAATGCCAGCTTAGTAATAACCTTCCCACCTGGTTTCCCGTATTTGCAGGCGTTCGAAATAGCATTTCTATGAATATAGCGCATTAGCTGTGGGTCCAATTGCAAGTATGGTAGGCTATCACCACTGGCAATCTCAACTGGAAATCGAGCGGCGTTCTCCCCGTAGCCAGAGTTTGCCAGATAGCCTTTGACATCCAAATGTTCTAATCTCGGGTGGTAGACTTCATGAATAACGTCTCGTGCCATGGTTTCGGCCAAAACTGTATCAAGAACTTCATGGAGCGTCCGGTCCAAATCTTCCAAATGTCGAGTAGCCAAATCTGTTAACGGTGACTTTGACGTGATGGACTGTGTAGTCTCAATTTCGCTCGACGAATCCTCACTTAAGGAATCCGATCGTTCCAAGCGTGATCTTATTTCACTCGCTCGAACCTTGTTGCAGAGTTCGTCCATTGCATTGCGCAGACTGTCGCAAAGCTCGATGCCCGACAAGAGACCATTTTTTACTTCATGTCTGACGAAACGTGTTTGCTGCACAATCCAACAAATTTAATCAACTGTAAGCACATGTTCAAACGTCCACGCAGCGCAAGCCGACAACAATTGACTTACCGATTGCGCATCCCGCTGTCTCGCCAAAGCCTCCGAGTGTGCCCTTCGCTCTGCCTCGAACCGGCGATATCGCTCCGTCACGTCCCGGACCACCGCAATAATGCTATTGTTAGTATGATACGAAACCTTAATTTCGCACTTGTGCTTGCTGCCCCCAATGCGCTGAAGCGGATACATGACCAGCGATGAATCATTGTGGTCATGCGTAGCGAAGCGATTCCAAGCCGAACCAATAAGCCCGACGGCCTTTGTCACTTCCGGATCTGAAGCATCAAGCCCATGAAGAACAGTCTGCCGCGTGACTCGTCCATATGGCATTTCCGAACTGTCCACGTAGCTAGCGACAGTTTGGCTACGAGCGGCGCTTCCATTGTTACCGTCACTATCAGCCATGGACGACAAATCCGTTTCGAGCATGAGAGCCGTCGTCTTGCGTCCCTTCAACGTGGGCGGCAATGTGGCGCCAACCAATTTTGGATAGGACGGACTCATCATGCTTGTGACCTTGTCAGCGTATCGCACCGAAATAATAATGACATCGCTGCTGCTATCCCACAGAACATTCAAAAGGCTTCGGAGCTCAGTTAATTGTCGCTGCGTTCTTCCTTCGGAATCAAAGACAAGAAAGTGAACATCAACGATGAGCTTCATGTAAATGGCCTTGGCGAGCACGTCAAACGTGGCATCCACAATCATGGCTAGCGGGTAGGTGCGCAGCCAATGGGTGACTGGCAATTGTCGATGCAAGGCAAAGTTGACAAAGTAGGCAAACACCAAAACGCTCCAAATGCAGCCGCAAGTCAACATGAGATAGTAGCTGAACCGAAATCGATCATACTGCTCCAGTTCCAGCAAATTCTTTCCCTGCGTCGCAAGCAAAAACGCTCTGCGCTTGAGCACGATGCGTGGAAAAATGGGAAGCCAAGTCATGATGGAAACAAACAATGTCGTGTACCAACAAAACATGTTTGGACAGAGCGGCAGTAACGCTCCGCACAAGCACGAGACGGACTGACATAGACTTGCCAAAATGGGCCACCATTGCTTTGACTTTGATTTTGGCAAATCCACCGCTTCGGAAAAGAATGTCATGAGACCCGCCAGTGGAATCCACTCGGTCCATCGCGTCATAAAGACGCGGGCATGCGTCACTGGATCAACCAGTACAACGTTCGGCGCATACGCCAAAATGACAGCCGTAACAATGGCAATGAATTGCGTAATCAAGGCCGCCAGCATGATTCCACTCCGCGTTTGTTTTCGACTCCGCAGCGCAAACGGCATCATGATGAGTAGATTGCTGACAACGAGAATGACCAAGGCTGTCGCCGCCGCGTTGGCTTCCGTCTGCGGCAAGTATTCCCGCTCATAGGGAAGCACCCAGTAGACGGCGGCTAGCAGCAACAGCCACACGGAAACGGCAATGGCGGACGCGACATAGAACATGCTGTTGATCCGATGAACGTCGAGCAGTCGAGGTGAAGTAGTTTCGTCATGAAAGCTATGCTTCATGAGACTCATGAGACCGTCGACGTCGTTTTGACGAGTCATTATTGGTTGTGTTGTGTTGGAGCTGTGCAATTGCTCTTGGCGGAACGATTGGAGGTGTTGATGTTGTAGCAGAGCGGGAGGATGGAATCAATGACTAGATAGCTCAATTGGGACTCGTCAAGAAATAGTGGCTGCTACTTTAGTCTCATCCAATGGAGTGGCGTAAACAGTCGCAGTTCGCTTTGCTGTTCAAGGATAGCAAGCGCGAGAGTATGACGCTGCCGCAAGAGATCCAGACCAGCAGGCACTGATGTACGATGAGCCTCGCGACTGGCGACACGCATGAAGTCGTCAAGCACGTGGCATGAAGGCATACGAAGATCGGACTGCAATCATCATTTTGAATAGTGTGTACGTCACTTACTTAGAAGGAAGACGTGGCTGTAGGTGCGTATCTAAAAGTATTGCCTCTTTTTTTGATTGGCTGCATTTTCGTGGTTTCTCCGCAAAAGTCATTTTGGTCACTTGTTCTAGGATAACTTACGCTTCAACGGGCTATGTTCACTGGCCCAAAGTAGATTTCCAAATTGTCTGGGTCGTGGTTTTGATACTTGAACAAACTTGGGGCAATGGATGTGGGCGTGTTCTCTCGTTTTCTTTGAACGAAGGGTCCTTGGGAGACCCGTCCTCCCTACGTCCGTCCTGTCGCAGTGGTTCAGTTTTCCTTAGTTCGGTGGACGATGGGCGACGACGATGGACGCGTGCCGTCGCATTGCTTTCCTCTTGGTCACTGTACCGCACTAGGGTAGACCATTCAGCAGCAAAGCTTCATACAAAAGTCATTTAGAAGCATTAGAAACTCCTTTAGTAAAGTATTGGAGATTTGAGTTGGACGCGACTAGCAAGACCGACTCGTACATTTCAAGCACTCGTCATACAGCCACCTGCCAAAAGTCATAACAAACGGAAGCAGCAAGCAGCAGCAAACAACAAACGACCATGCTCGACACTAGCGAAGGCCACGGAGACAAAAAGACGACGAAACTGAATCAACTGAATACGCAGATTGGTCGTCGTCTTGTTGAATATTTTGTCGTCATTTCAAGCGTGGAGCGACCGCCCGAGGAAGCCGCAAGCATTAGCAAGGCGGATGCTTCCAACCCCGACAATAGCTGGCGGACGGAGAGTACGACGGATGAAGACGAAGATTGGATTTCCAAGTTCCTCTTTCGTCCTACTATTACGGCGCGATACCCACTGACGGATCATGACGACAATCCTCTCCATGAAAATGTTGCCTTTTTCTGTCACCATTCCGGAGGAATTCAGGTTCGCACCGATCCTCTTCTGCCAAAGGTTCACTACTTTGTAGCGACGGGTGGAACGGGACGTCAAGTCTATGGAACTTGCTTGACTCTGTGGGAGCCGCATGTTTTGACCATCAAGGAGACGAAGGAAAACAAAAATGTCTTTTTGCCAAAGTGTTTAGTCATTTTGTCAACTTATCCATACTTGACTGCCTTTCGCGAGTACTTGACGCAGTTGAACACATTGACAAAGTCGGGCGCCATGACGCTGCCAGTCGAACGCTACATTGTCAACTTTTGCAGCGAGATTCCAGCGCCGCCGCCAGGCTCCTTTGAAGTGCAGACCACCATGCTGGATAGCGTCATTAAGATTTGGTCGCCTCCGCACAATATGCCAGTCCAGTGGGTATCACTTCCGTTTGGACCTTTGTTTGAATGCTTGGACATTGACAATATAATTTTGGTGTGGCACTGCATGGTGCTGGAGCGACAGGTACTGATCACGTCGACGCAGCTCAGTGTCTTGGTGCAAGCGTCGGAGATTTTTCTGTCGCTTCTCTTTCCGCTCAAGTGGTCGCACGCGTACATTCCATTGCTACCGCACTTTTTGATTCCCATTCTCAGTGCGCCCATGCCGTTCCTATGTGGAATACACAAGGAGAATTTAGCGGATGCCTTGTACGACTTGTCGGCCGAATGCGTCTTGGTGGATTTGGATAAGAATCTGGTCACATTGGGACCGGAGACGGCGCCGCTGCCTCCGCTTCCACCCTTTCAGGCGTCGGTGCTGCAGACGCACTTGGAAGTCAATTGCGGCATGGTGTTTCGCGAAGCACGGTCGCTTACGAAGAATGATGACTACTCTGATTGCGGAACGTATTTGCCCAATCACATTAAAATGATGGCGGAAGCAATGTGGGAATCCAAGTTGAGTTTGTTTGACGAAGCCTTTCACTTGTACTTTACACCGGAGGAAGCCCGCAAGAATCACTTGAACGGGAATGATGCGAGCGGAATGGATGCGACTGATCGGATGAACACCAATCCGCTCGCGTTGATGAGCAGCCAGCGCAAAGATGACCGCAAACAAAGTCAATGGGATGCTGTTCAGGAAGCGTTTTTGGATACGTTTGTGTATTTGCTTCGTAACTACCGGAATTACCTTGTATTTCCGTCCAAGCATAATGAAGGGTCGTACGGTGGAGCGGGTTTCCGCAGCAAAGAATTCATTGGTAAGCGTGTAAGTGATGATTCAATATCAGTGTTGCACTCCATGACTCACAGCCCCTTTTACAGAATCACAACGCTACGATATGCGGGAGTTCCTTGAGCAGCTCATTGCTACGCAAATGTTCGACAGTTTTATCACCAAGCGCTTGTACGGCAGTGGAGAAGTGGATGTATCATTCTTTGACGATTCGGTTGATCGATTTTTGAAAAATGCTGGGCTCTTTTCTAACTTGGCCTTGCAGGAACGTTTGATCGATGCGAGTGGCATGAAGACGAACCAGTCTAATTCGAAGCGAACGCCATACAATAAGCCCAAGCGGTACGCAAGGGTCAACTATGCTTCGATTAAGAAGGATGACCCGCTTCTGCAGAGCGCTCGCGTTCATCGAAAGCTCAAAACCATTGTTCCGCCCGAGCCTACGGGCGAAGGACTTCCACCTGTTCCGTTGCTCGTCGAAACGAATGAGTACGTTGTCGCAGCCAGTCTTGAAGGGGACGATTCAAGTAATAGCAGTAGAGGCAGCCGCAGCAGGACATCTGGAAATTCGGCACCCAACAGCCCTGGTCGCAAAGTGTTAAAAATGAACGATAAGAAGTCTCTGCCGAAATTCGTGTATGACATATTCCCTTCTACGTTCAGAAAGGAGCTCTTTGGTACGCCGCGCCCTCTGCCCGCGGCTGTCATTGCCGAGTTTGATCGTCAGCGAAAGGACGCAGCACAATTTCGACGTAAAGGTATGCGTCAGCCCAAGGATACCAAACTGCACATCCATCGTGCGCATGCGACAACAGATCCAGTCGAGCCGCCTTCTGCGGAAGTTGCGACATTTACAGTCTTTTTCATGGCATTCACTGCTGTGGTCGGGAAAGAACTTATCAATTTAGCAACAACGAAGGAGAGCGACGAAAAGACGATTCTTTCAACCTATGTTGCATCATCGACATACGATAGCGCGTACACCTCAGACGCGGAGAGCGAAACAGACAACGAATCAAACAGGCCGGTCGATCCACAGGAACTGGCGGACGTCGCAGAAATGAAAACGTCGCGGCCTAATATGGGAAGTATGTTTGGAGACGAAGACGAAGACGCTGTCTCAACGCAAGCACCCTCGATCCCGGAGGAGAAAAAATCTTCCCAAGAGATTACCGAGAATGTGAATCCACCTACCAGTCCTGTTCGGCATGAGAATGAGAACGATGGAACGTCCATGAATGGTGACAGTATCCACTCAGAGGATTCCTTTAAGTCTGCTAGATCCGGACAGTCCGGGGCTACTGAAGACAGCAGGCAACGCGACCGCTTTCGCAATAAGCTATCTGATTTGCAAATCGAGGAAGCCAAGGTTACTGGTCGTGCACAACTTGGACTTGCCTTTGAGTTGCTCACCATGATGAAGAAGCGCATGCTCAAGGCTGACCCAGAATCATATCAATGTCTTATCGACGCTTGCGGTCGTGTTGGCGACACAAAAAGAGCTACGGACTTGCTCGCCAAGATGCACGAAGATGGCATTGTGGCCGATGGAACCGTTTATGCGTGTCTTGTTTCAGCTTTCTCAGCTGATTCGGCCTGGAAAGGTGGCAAGAAAGACAAGGAAGTGCTCCCGGAGTGGGCCAGCAGTGCCGCCGTGGAAATGGACTGGAATAAACTGCAGAAGCGCTCGCTTTTAGACCGCATCGTGAGCCAAGTGATGACGGAAGCTGACGACGACGATGCTTCTGTTGACGAGGAAGGCATGTCGGCCATGCAGAAGCTACGCAGTCGCCTCTCACGCCGCAATCGAAAGGCGGCAAAGGGACTTAACAACGAAAGTACTATCAGCAGCGAGGACAACGGTTTGGAGTTGTTTGTCACGGAGACCGTCGAGCGACAGATCGCTCTGGGTGAAAATTTGCTGGAGATTGTATTTCCCGACATTAGCATTGACACTGAGAACGAGGTTTGCCCCCGTTGCAACTACTTGTTATCTGACGATGATGTCGTGACTGGCTGGAAGCCTGACAGCAACGAGTATACCACGTCTTGCACGAATTGTACGCAACGATTTGTTCCACATTTTTGCGTCCAGTGTTCCTCACCAAACTTTGTCGGCTCGCGAGGACCTGCTTCGCCTCTTCTGTGTGAACGACTTAGTCCATGGGTTTTACAGAAGGAGATTCGGTCAGTCATGAGCAGCGAGCAAGGCATTGAAAATCTGCTAGATCCGAAGTGGCGAGAGCGAGAGTACAAGAATGCCGTCTTGTGGTGGAATCTTGTTCTTTCGTGTATGCGCTTTAGGTTGCCATTTTCCTTTTTGCTTCAGGGCAGCTTTGAGCAAAATTTAATTGCGCCCATGCCCGAAGACGAGGAATAGAGTAACAAGATAGAACTACGATAAAGCATGTTGATGTGTTATCCCTTTATTGATAGGTTAAAGCGCCAGATGTCGACTTAAGGCAAGCTGACATCTCCTACCAGTATGTGTGTTCCCATCATCTTGTGAACTAAAAGCGCATCTCACACGAGTATGAGGGCTTCTCAGTCCCAAACTTTTCAACCAAAAGCGCTCGTGCACCTGGAGTTGCATCCCAGACAACTAGTGCTTCTTCCATTACCGTAGCCGCCTCGCTGGGTGAACCACTCTGCCAGAAGTCGGGAGATTTTTTCGATAGTAATGGTCCAGGATGCAGCAAAGCGCGCAGCATGGTCGGATTGTTTCTGTCGATGATATTCATCAATACAATACGCATGTCTCTCTGCTCAGCAAGTTTGACATCATCTGCAAATGCCTGACCTTCCCGCAGCTTCCGACCTTCCAAAGCCGCGACGATGCGAATCTTTATAATGAAGATAGCCACCATGCTGAACATACATACCCTCGTGAGTTCACTGTCACTCTCGTCTCGACCCAATTCCTCGCAAATGTCATTGAAGCGACAATTTTCTTCGAATGGAAACGGCCAATCACCGTCAGCCTGGGTAAGAGTTCTTTGATTGCCACTCATGCTAAACTGTTCCTTTAACCAGTATCGACAAGCCGAATAGGCATGGTCATCGCGGTTGAGACGGAGCAAGACGAATGGAGTGGCGTAGCGAACGCCCTTGTTATCTCCGTGACAAAGGCGAAGCAGTCCGAGATTGTGCTCCATAGCAAACTCCAAAGCAAGTTTGTTGTCCTTCTTTTCCGAGTTCAAAATAGCCTTGCATGCGTAAAAGACATCGCATCGGGCATTCATATAGTCTCGCGTCCCTAAAATGTACCAAAACTTTCCAACTGACGTTTCAAATAGGTTCTCTGGTGTCCTCGTGGCAGAGTTGCAGGTAGTGCTACGCAACTTGCTGGCCTCGACTTCTAATTTGTCGTAGAGTTGTCGCATGCCCTTGCACATCCGTTTGTGTGCAGGGAAATGTTCCTTTTGGCATTTTTGGTTGCAATAGTGCACCAAGGAGCATCGCGAGCATCGCAAAGCCGATTCTTGATGGAGAGTGGCGTCGCAGTTGCGACAGAAAGGCTCCTCTGGGAGACGCGTACTTCCACCGTTGTAAGTAGCAAGGTCAATTGTCTCACTCATGATAACCTACGATACAAACTGTAAGCAAGCAAGTTTATGACGCCTCGCATTACAAACGCTTTCGAACGGCTGATCGAATGGCGCGCGCAGCATCGAAAGCGAAAAAATCGTACCGGTACGACCCGTACACGTCGCATGGCCTCGCCAAATCTATCATGCAGGCGCTATGCTCCCGGTATTGACTCAGTTAGTGGCGGATGACGAGACCGACAAGGTCGTCGATGCCGAGAGCGTTTTAAATGACGTCAATCAGAAAGACGATTCTGCTGCGCAAATGCTGATTAGAGCCGACAAATATGCTGCAAGTTGAAAGGAACTCTTCGACAGCTGTGATTAAACATAACTTGTAGATCAACATTACAATTAGCCGTAGATAGATGAAAGACTCTTAGGATGACACTAACTGTGTAGCGTACTTCTATCGAAGTTCATTGATACGAGTATTGATTTACTGGCACAGCTTGTCCCGATGGTCAACTGCATAGTACTGCTCCAAACTTGGCAACGAATCACGAGATAGTCAACCTTTCAAACGTCTTTTTGAAAGCAACAAGGGAACAATGGCATACACCTCTAAGTTAGCAATATCAAAGAATCCTCCTTCAACAAGTGGCGGATTTTCGTACGTCTGACACCAGCCTGTCTGTCCCTTCATCAACTGGGAGCAGACTCGCCACCCAAAAGATCCTTGGCCGCCCATGGCAAGGAAGTTGCCACAAACTTGGCAGTAGTCATTCTTGCCGCTCCAAGGGTAGATGCAAAGACCCTTGCCAGAAAAGTCCTCTCCGCCTGCTGCATTAGTTGCAAAGAGAAATGTTTGCCCATTACCATGATATTGCATCTTACCACCCCATGGCTCAGTACAATATCCACCCAAAAGATCCCCAGTCGTCGTTTCCATGACAATTATCGTTTCCGCGACATGTTTCGTCATGTGCAAAAGTGTGTCAAGGCGGTCACCGTCCTCAGCGAGACAAAAACGTCGTTGAAAGACGGCATCGCGAAATCGTCGAGGAAGCGCGTGTTGAAGCACTTGAAATTGAGCTGCGCTAAGAATGTCAGGGCAAGCTGCATTCGCGTCGCGCGCAGCAAGATCTAGCGAAATAGGATGCTGTCTTACTGCTTCATCGACAGCGCTGCCGTCGTCAACTTCAAGGCCGCACCATGCGCGACTGCCATCAGGTCTCAGTGTCGATGGATATACATGTTCATGTGGACCTTCGCGAGAATGTGATCCACTCTGATCCGTTTCGAGCATTGCGAACTGCCGCAGATCAAGAGGGTCAAATATGCAAGGCATGGCTTGGGAAGGGGTTTCCTGGATGCGCTGAATACCCTTTTTGAACTGAATGCTTTCATGAACCACACGACGAGTGAGACATTCATCGGAATATCCTCTGCAAGATATCAAACGATATCGGTCGAGCATATTCTTTTGACTTTGTGTTTGCATGCTGTTAAAAAGCGGAGCGCCATTCCACGACAAGATTGCTGCTGTCGGCTGAAGAGTCCGCTGAGGCGCCTTCATGTCAGTAAATCTACTCAATCTGCTTGATACAACCCCATAAGTGGATCTTTGCGCGGATCTTTGCTTGTTATAAACTTCATGGCCACACATGCACCTTTAAAAGTGACCTGCGCCACTACGAAAGGTCTTTCACATGGAGTTGCCGACGTCGCAAATGGTTTTGGTGGCGCGTGTGAGCGTTTAGGTGCCCGGCTGGCTTGTCGAAGCTCCCCCGGCGTGCCGAACCCAATTTAAGTGTATTGTAAGTGCCGGAACGACGCGAAGTAATTACTTAAAAAAAGCCCCAAACGATTTCCCATCATAGCCATTACTTCCAGCTACTTTTTTTCACTGACCCGGATGATACATGTCAAGTGAGTGCAAAAGCAATGAATCCTAGGGTCCAGTGACTTCAGAATTTCTTGTGTCCGTGTGCCAGGGACAAATTTACGACTAGGATTTTTGACTTGTATGTCAATGTATATACCATACCTTGGTATTTGGTCTAAAACATGGTTTGCTGTATGGGCATGTGAATGGCAAGGCATCTGTGGGCTGAGACTGGTGAGAAGTTCTCCTTAGTCACATTGCAGTCTACTGAGACACCAGCCAGGCATACCATCTTGTAGCGCATCCTTAACAATGTTATTGGCTCCATTCTTGTGTGCTTTGGGTGTATACATGGCTTGTTCATTCTATGGGCTTTGAATGTCAAGGCAACTGCGGGCTGAGACTGGTGAGAAGTTCTTACCAGTCACATTGCAGTCTACTGAGACACCAGCCAGGCATACCATCTTGCAACACATCCTTAACAACGATGTTGGCACCATCTTGTGTGCTTTGGGTGTATACATGGCTTGTTCTATATGCATTTGAGTGTCAAGGCATCTGCTGGCTGAGACTGGTGGTACCAATATATTGCTCCCCTGAGACATGCAGGCACCACTTGTAGCCCCCTGAATAATATGTTGGCACCATTCTGGAGTCATTTACTTTCATGGGCGTTCGAACGTCGCGGAACTGAACACTGAACAATGGTGAAATGTCACCAATAGCATTGCTGTCCCTGTGACATCTAGCCAGGATACCAACGCCAGCCTGAACAAAGCATGTTGACCATTTGGTGTATTTGAGTACGCTTGCATGTAGTTCAAGGCATTATATTCGTGAGCTTTGAGACGATTGAATCCTTCTTGGAAAAGAATGTCCAGTTTTTGCAGTAGGAAATGAGCTCACTAGAGTTCAATTTTACAAGCGCCTCACAAGACTTTTAAACAATATGATATAACCCTTCTAATAATGCATTGCAGCTATTTATTTCGCTTTCCGTCGCCCTTTCGCAACGACTGCAAACCCATCCTCGTCCGCATCCATTCGATTTTCAGACGATTCCACCTTTTCTCCCAATTGTCTTACAGGCTGTGCCTGAAATTGTGGCACCGTTTTGGGTTTTCCAAAGAGTGATTGCGTAGCGTATTCAGGTTGCTGCTGCAGCAAGTCGGCGACTGACAGCTGTGGCACTGCATCGTCAGCCTGGTCACCATCATCCATGTCTTCATCGTCATCGTCGTCCTCGTTTTGAACTTGTGATGGAAACGCTTGAGCAATCACTGCAGCTTGTTCCGCACCTTGAATGACTTGGTGCACGAGTGTTGCATCGTTTCGACGACATTGTTCAAACATGGTCCAGATGCATTCGGCAACTTGTCGCTCCGACCCGTCTTCCAGTTGAAGACTAAATTCTTCCTCCATATAGATTGCCAAGTTATCTTCTAAATCCATCGGATCTGCCAGTTGGCCCGTTTCCATTTGATCGATAATGATTTGCCGCAAGTCGTCCGCCTTTTTGACGGAATCGACTCCGCCCCAGCCAGCTTCAGCGGCATGCTTCAGTGGCGACCACGACCGAAGGCATGCTGTGACACCGGCGCGGAACTCATTGACGAGGAATGCTTGCTGCTGCATTATGTATAGAAAGGTGGATGCTTTAGATTCAAGAAGGATTCGACGTCGAAGTGTTGACGATAATGGATGGATGATCGGATAAAGCGCGGCGTGACTCACGTCGTTCCGGTACTCGGTGTCAGCTAGCCAACGCAGCCCAACTTGGCGGGGAGTTGCAGGTACTTTACAGTAACAGTACAAACGCATTCCGACCATAATACTACCATCAATTTGCTATAAGGCTGAAACGTTTCTCCATTTATATATGTCACATATATAATTGTATTCCATCTATGATTATCGTTCTTTCTTTCTTCTATATTTTTCTATAAAGAGTGCGTATGACTCTCTTTGTATTGCTCTCTTGTATGCATGTCGTGTACTGTATTGGACGGTAAAAGGAACGTTACTTGGACGACGGGAGACGGTGACGCTTCGAGTAACAAGCTGCTCCGGGCTTGCGCAGAGTCGCACCCTTGGTGGTATGCGCATGACGGATACGTTCGCGGCGCTCCAACTCTCCCTTCTTGCCGAGCTTGGGAACCCATCTGCCGTGGCGATGCTCAAAGTACTCAAAGAAGCTGGGGTTCCAGCGGCGAAACTGGCGAACAACACTGGCCTTTTGAACGTCGCCCTTGCGCGGAGGAACGGCATTCTCGGACACTTCAGATCCGTACTCTCGCATAATTTCCAGCAAGTCGCTGTGGAAAAAGAAGAATGTGAAAAGGGTTAGCAGTGCCAATTTATCTTTGATCGCATCCATCATGTCATCGTCAGTGTGAACAACAACAAACGACTTACTCTACTGGAATCTGCGAAATCTTGCCAACCGGCAATGACTTGAGACTCGAAACTTGTCCCTGCAGGTTGCTAACTTCGGCCATGAGACTCTCAATGTATCGATCCTTGTCGCAGAGTTGCGAGCGAAGGTGGGAGTTTTCAGCAACCAGGTCTTGCACGGAAGGCCAACCTGCACCTCCAGCGGAGGAAGCATCCATGTACGCTTGCGTCTGGGACATCGCATGGCGATTGTCATATCCAATGACGGGGCTGTAAATGGGGTTTGCTCCATTGTCATGGGTAGGGTATCCTCTAGTGTGTCTCAACGTTGGAATGGGCGGACAGAACGACGATGACCGACCGCTCGGAGCAAAGGATGGTTGATGCCCAGCGATGCGACTCGGCTGACCAAGTGTCTTAATGTAGCTCTCTCGAATGTTTACAACATGATGTCCGTCGTTGAGCACCCATGGACGATGCTGACTTGGAACGGCCGGGTCCTCCATGTCATCGTCATCCTCAAAGCCGGAACCTGAAAAACTGTCATGCGACGGAGAGGTTCCGACCAAGTACTGACTGCTATTGGCCCGACTACTGCTCACAAATGACGAATTGTCAAACGGGCTTTGCGTCGGTGCTATGATCGGAGTAGTACTTGATGCTCCACCTGCAACGAGATTGGTGGGAGAAACTCGAGGCATGTCCATTTGTGGAACAGCTTCCAGCAGAGGTTCGTTCCCACCATCGCAAGCCTCCAAAGCTCCAGCCGTCTGACAGAGTAATTCAAGACTACTATGATTTCGAGTGAGACTCATACTGCTCCTTGACTAAAGTAGCTTGTTGAACGAAGTTGGTTGGAGGAATCCTTCAATGGTGATCTGCCAAGGAAAGCGGAGAAAAGGAATCAAAAGTGCGGGCCGGCAGCCTCGCACGCCGTCGCGCTAAATAAATATCCGGCGTTCGTGAAAGGAAGACCAACGCTCCACCCGCATCGATTCGTCAAACCAGGCCCATGGTCGCCAACCAATGAGACTCTGCCGTCATTCGATGACGCGCATGGCCGTGATCAAGGCGCGTTGGAAATGATCCGATTCGTTCGCTGAAAGTGAGACTTTACTTAATGGAACTTTCATGTGCTTGCGGTTACAAGCCAATGCGTTAAGTAAATAGGTCGAAGCATGCGAAACGTCAACATCATTGGATGGAGATTTTTCATTCGTGGCCAGCCACGCACACCGCGGGATCGGAAGTGAAACGGACACGTTCAAAACTTGCTCGCGTCGCACCAAGACTGCTAATTTTGTGCGACCGAGACCACAACCGCGAAAGGACGATGACACGAAGGCGCAGCGATTATAGCCTACTCGTCCTTTACAACCCTTTACTTTGCAGATACACATACTGTAAACATGTCACGCCGGCAAGCTCCGTGGGAGAATAATGAGCGGCACTACTGCGCCGCTTGCAACGCGTGGATGGGAAGCGATCGCCAGTCGATCCTCCTCCACAACAATGGCAAGAAGCACCAGGAAAACGTGAGCAAACAGTTGGATCAGCAGAGGCTGGAAAAGAGACAGCAAGAACAGCAGCAAAGCTTTATGCAAAAGTCTCTTGAGAAGATGGAACAGGCAGCGCGACAAAATATGGCGCAAGAGTCAGGGCGGTATGCAGTGCCGTCTGGGCCAATGTCAATGCAACCAGCGGTAATGGATCGATATGGGGTACCGATTGCAAGTAGCTACGCCCAACCAATGCATACAGTGTCTTCTTCATACGCACTTCCACCACCTCCGCCACCGTCAGCGCCAAAGATTGAGACAATGTCGTCAAAGCAGGAGAGGAAGGAGTGGGAGTCTCGAAAGAAGGAACGTAGTGAAAGCAAACGCAAAGCCGACGATGGCGACGAAGAAGACGACCATGCATTTAGCAGTAAAAAGCGCTTCAAACTAAAACTTGCACCTGGACAAGGCGTTTATACTCGCGATAGCAAAACGTTTCTAGAAGGTGTTGCTTTTGGAAATATTTTGGAGGCGGACATGCCAATCCAAGTCTGGACCGGCGCACTCTTGGCGAATAATGCCGAAAAGCAGCTGCCCGAGCGCGACATGTATTGGAAGAATGCTCTTGTCATTGCTGTGCGAGAGAATTTGTCGGCGACGGAACTGGAGGATCGCTTGGTGGTGGATCTTTCGTATCTGCAGACAAATGACGACACGCAGGAGACGCTGCTCAAGTCAGTTTCACTAAATAGAATTCGCATTGAGCTTGGAGCCGACCCAAGTATACCCGACAATGTCGAAGAAGCTCGCTTGCTAGCCATGGGCGGAGAAGAGATTGTCGTCAAGAACGAGGATGAGGTGGAAATCGATGAGGCAACTGGCTTATCCTCGTGGACGACGGTTAAAGTCAAGCGCACCACGGTACGCCAAGAAGTTAAGGAGGAGCGTGGTCGTTTGCGCGAAAAGAGAAAAGCCGAAGCCATGGAGGATTTGCGAAAGGCCAAGGAAGCGGAGGCGCGCAAGATGGAGGAAGCCAAGGTGTCAAATGCGGATGATTCTGCACTTGGTGCATTTGACGTTTGGAGTCGGACTAAGGATGGCTACAAGGGTGTCTCAATTCACGACGAGCCAAAGATGGATGTCCATGAGTTTAGTAAAAAGTTATCGGAAGGAAAAGAGACTGTCGCCTTCAAAAAGACTGGTTTCAAAAGCAAGACCAAGAAGCAAAATGTGAGACGGACGTCGGCGGACGATTGAGCAATTTTGTACTTGATACATATACATATTCTTACAAGCAGTATACACCAGCCTATGGCAAGCCTATAGTTGAGTTAACAAGTAAGCGATAGTATCTTTACTACCACCATTCAACATTCATTTCATCAGCCCATTAAACAACATGCGGCGCCTCAGGCGGCATTCCACTCTCGGTGCAGCAGCTGCCAGGATAGGCATCACAGTCGGCCGTATGATGCGCCATTTGCAATACAGTGCAGCAGGAACACCAGAATGAGCAGCAGCAATCCTCGCAGCCTCTGCACGACGTTTCCGGAATTTGATACTTGTGACGAATATGAGCTCTGGTGCGAATCATCAAGAATAACATATAGAAAAAGTATACAGTCCTCATGCCACCTTGAATACCCCACGCAAGAATCACAGACGCAGGAATCTTTGAGTAGTCTGGGTTACCATACTCGTCCGTTTGAGTAAGGTAGTAGGCGCTCGTCGATCGCGTAATGACTTGATCCACAAAGACCGTGCCCAAAAAGACGAGCGCAAGCACCTTGAATGCAGTCCAGTAAGCATCTCGACTAGTCGGCGTTCCGCAGGCATTCAGACCCATGCGAGTCATGACTTGACCCAGCGCAATGGGACGCCAGCAGCAGGCAACCCAACACATGGGGTTGCCGCATCCGTAGCGAAGGCAGTCACAAATGCCATGTCGCCAGCGACCAGTAGGAATCCTATGAGAATACAAGGGGTCGATAATGGTGGCTGTGAAGGTATCGCCCTGAGTAACTCCCCGAGAAGGCTGCAGATAGAAACGAAAGAACAATTCAATCAGAATCAGAATATTGTTCCTACGCAACTCTCTCATTCATCAATCGCAACGCCATTCAACGTACCACCTTGACAGTCACCGTTGTTCCATTGACGCTGGCCGCAAACTCGTAGCCACCCGGCATGTCACTCGGGGCCACGAGTACAACCTGCTCCGCGACGGAAGCATTCACGAGTGGATAGCTGCTGATGCAGACTGCTTCCGCCGTTGGCTCCTCCACGGCAATAGCCGAGTACTTATCAGTGCTTCCGCTCTTGGCAAGAGACATGATGCTAATATGTATAAGGGCCTTCAACTAGAATACAGCTTGAGATACGACTCTAAGTCCAGTCGAGCGAAATGAAGGCTGCAAAAACGCGAGGAAGCATCAAAGAGGCGCGCACATGAATGACATGAATGACCCGGTGAGAAGATCCAAACGCAATCTTGAAAAGACAAGGACTTGTCTGCGGTACTCACGCACTGCCAATCGTTTCGAAGGTCTCGCAATGTATTCAACTCGTTCCGTCGTAGCATCGTCGCCTTTTACTTGTACGGTATACAGTCCACATAGCAACCATGCCTCGCCACAACAAGAAGCAAAAGAAGTCTGTTGCCAAGCCGCCTCCAGCTGATTTGAATCGCTTTGCGGGATCTAGCGAGGAAGAGGACAATGACGATCTTGACATTGTTGACAACGTCGAGAAAAGCGATGCACCAATTCGAGTCGACTACGCTGCCGACGCGGAAGAGACAGACGAAGAATCGGATGAAGGAAGTACAAATGATAAAATTCAGCCAAAAGGGAGAAGAACAGAAAAAGTGCAGCAGAAAGATGAAGCTCCTCACGATGATGGCAGCAGCGAGGATGACACGGACGACGACGACGAATCCGATGCGAACACAAACGCCACAATGGGCATGGCTGGAGCCATGGCAAGAATTTTAGGAACGCAGCCTACCAAGGCTCCATCCGTTGTTCTCAGCAAGACCAAAACTCCGTTGCAAAAGCAAGCAGAATTGGAAAAGCAGCGCGAGAAGGAACTCAAGGAGAAGAAGCAAGTGAATCGGGAACGCAACCTGGCGGCCCTTCATATTCCGCTGTCCGTGGCAACGTCTGCCTCGAGTGTGCAGAGTGTTACGTCGGGTTTGCAGGCCGAGCTGCAGCAGGAGCGAGCGCATCGAAGAATTGCCACCCGTGGTGTCGTTGCCTTGTTCAATGCCATTGCGCAGCATCAAAATGGACAAGGTCTATCCAACGAAAAACAGCAAACTTCCTCTGCAGCAGGTAACAAGAAGGATTTGCCGGCAGCAAAGATGACAAAGAATAGCTTCCTGGACCTGATCAAGAGCAAGGCCAAGGCGGCTGCTGGAACCAACTCGGACTTGGCACCGCCAGCAACCTCGGACAAGAAGCAATGGAACGCTTTTCGTGATGACTACATGCTGGATACCAAGACTCCCGACTGGGAGAAGGAGGACGAGTCTTCACTGGATGGCGCAGTCGACCAGGACGGCGTTTTGAGCGACGATTCCGACCATGAGTGCGAGCAGCAGGCGGTCCCGAAGCGACGAAAAGTGCGAACATAGGTTTGGAATAGATATACTATTTTAAAAGCTGGTTACAGCTGCCCAGACTGCCATTTCTACCGACTCGAATCGTTAGAACCGATACGTATATATACAGTCTGTCAAAACAAAAAACGGATATCGATCGCGTTGCGACAGACTCGCGCGACCAACGAAAGATCTGCGCGCGACACATTTTCTCAGCCGACAGAGCCTCTCCCTTTTCTCTATTCCGACACACAAATATACTGCAAGTTGATATCTTCTAGTACACAAGCCATGACTGTTTGGGGATCATCGTTTCGGTCATGCGAATCGCTCCTACAGCGCCTCGAGGAAAACGATCCAACCCTCAAGGAGCTCACCGTCTTGTCGACAAAGTCCTTTGGCGATGCCGAGGTCGCAAGGCTTGTCAGCGTGCTCGAGAGTAGGAGCAACACTCATTGGAAAAGTCTCAGTGCTTCCGGACATGCTGTCTCCAACGAGTCGTTGTTTCGACTGGGCCAAGCCATTGGCGGGCAGACCGTCATGACGACTTTAGCGATTGGACATTCAGAAATGGGCGACGAAGGAGTCGTTGCTCTCTGTGACGGGCTTGCAGCAGCTGGCATTCAGAATAACCCAATTGTTGACATTGATCTGAGCTACAAGGGAATACGTCGAAAGGGCTTGATGCGGATTCTAGAGACTTTTGGAGTGAGCCAACACTTGCAACGTTTGAATCTCTCAAGAAATCCATCTATTTGTGTATGTCGGCTGCGCTTGCGAGAGGAATTGCCACCAGACAGCTCGTTCTTGCGAATTGTTAAAGAAATGGATTTGTCGGACTGTAATGTTGATAACGAATTCGTCGAGGATATGCTGACTTTTACGCGGCCGGAACATTCAATGTCGCTACGTCTTGACAACAATGTTAATGTCACCATGCTCACTGCGGCGAACAACATTAGCCACATTGAGAAGCTATATCTGTCTGGCTGTCGAATTGGCGATGATGCAATGCAAAAGCTTCATGCGATGGATTCGTGGTGCATGCGAGGACTGCAAGTTCTTGACTTGTCCAAGAATGAACTCACGTCGGTTGGAGCACTCGCATTGGCATCGCTTCTTGGCACGTCCTCCGCAGATAATCTCAAGCTCCCCAGTCTTGTTGAACTCAACTTATCGGGCAACAAACTGGACGAGGAAGGTGTGCTGTCCATTTTATCGGCCCTCAAGACTCGCGATGCAAATATGTTATCGTTGGATTTGAGCGAGACGGACTGCGGTGCAATGGCTGCTGTCACTGCCACACTGGAGTGCCCGACAGCCTCGCTGCGCCTTTTTGGTAACCGACTTGGTTCCGATGGTTTCATGCTCCTCGCTGACCGGATGAAGAAGGGATCAAATGCCGCCCTGGTCTCTCTGGACCTTGCTGGTAACGATGCAGGGGGTGATGCTGTCATAAAAGTGTTGAAGAGTTTGATGAATGGTATCCCTAGCTTGACAACGTTAATAATTGGCGGCAATGAGAACAACCAGGATGTAGAAGCTGCTATAAAGCTTGTCAAAGAGCAAAACCCACATGTGGATATTGCTCGCGATAAGCTTCAGCAACCCAAAGTAGAACACAATACATAAAGATGCGACTAGTGTTGGATGTCCTCTAGCGTTTTTGAATAAAGTTTAGTTGGGTTCATTTGTCGGGTTCTTAGTGAGTATCCTGTTATTGAGTATCTGTTATTGTATGGTTGTCGTCGACAAGCCCCCCAGTTATCGCTAAGCACCTTCATCCTCCACGAAAGTGTCCATAGATATGGAGGTGTCGTGGTTGATGCCAAGCAAAAACTGGTCCACATCATCATCCTGGGCATCATAGGAAATGTTGTTACGGAGAGGCGCATAGAGAATGTTTCCATCAGTGTGCGTTATGGAGCCACCGATGCGCTTCCGCCATTCTAAGAGGCGAGACTCCACTGAGACCGGCGTATAGTATACCTTACAAATAACTTCTTTCGTCTGCCCGTAGCGATGAAGGCGAGCGTAAGCCTGTTTTTCTTCTTCGTGTTTGATAAATGGCTCGAGTATAAACATTTTAGAGGCCGCTGTCAATGTTCTGCACACGAAGAATTCAAAAGTGAGATGGCGAATGCAGCACTCAGCGTAAATGTGCTACGCATATACGTACAAACCGCAAGCTGCGGCTCCCGACTGGACCACCAGCACGCGGACCTCGTCCAACTGCTTCCACTCTTCAAGTGCCCGTTCCGACGTCGTCTCGTCTTGACCATTGAATAAACATCGGCAGCCGACTCCAAAAGTATTCAAGACGTTTACAAGAAGCTTTACGCCATACTTGGAACATGTGAAGACCACGCTGCGCTCATCTTTGGGAATATCAGCTAGTAGCGCTCGGATCTTGCTCGATAAATGTGTTGCGTCCGTAGAATTCGTGTGTGAATCAACGTCGCGAGCCATACTTGTTGCGTTTCGTAAATGCGCAAGAAATAAGCCTGGAATGGCTGTGTGGATTGAATGTGCAGACCGTTGGGCATCAAGCGGCTGATCAATGGCAAGATATAGGGCCTCCCAAAGGTCTGGAGGGAGCAGGCCATTGCTTTGTTCTAAAATGACTGCAGCCTGCCGAATTTTGTCCTTTGCAGACAATCTACGGGTTTCCATGTTATCAGAATCTGAACTGGCGCTTGGGTCCACTGTTCTGATTTCGTGGATTTGTAGGGGCTTGCGACAAGCTATACATGGAGGCGCATTCGCATAATGATTAGCGAAATAGCTCCCAAGACAGCCGCGGCAAAACAGATGGCCACAGGGAGTAACCGAGACCAGTCCTTCACTACACTCTTCCTGGCCGAGAGGGCTAATGCAGACGGGGCACTGTGTGCGATCCGCATTGCCGTTCCTAAGATGCTGCAGGCTGTCGAAGGCGCTGGTGGCGCTGATAGCTGAAGCCTGTCCATTTTCAATGATCCGCTTGAAATGAATACTCTGTCGCTCAGCTTTTAATTTATCGGCAGCAGCGATTGATATTGCTCTGGCTAACTTGTCGATGGATGCATCAAGTCGCGATAATAGCGAACTGGTATGTTTTGGTTCAGAATCTCGAAGACTGTGAATTGACGGAGCACAAGTGATATGTTGAGGTTGATTCTTATCCTTAGCAAACATCCGAAGCCCAAGTTCTGCAAATCGAAGTGCTTTCTCGGCTTTCTTGACCTTCCCCTGGTTTGTAGCACACGCGTATACTTCCAACTCCGCCTTCGCCATTTGCAAGCTAGCAGAGGCTGCTGCCAGTTGGTTTTCGATATTGGGTACAGGGTGTGATACGTCCACTTTAATGCCACCGGCTCGCTTCAGCATCCTGCCCACTGAGTCATAATGTGCTTTTCGCTCAAATTGGACATACGCAGACCAAACAGAACAAGTTTTAGCGTCGCCCAAGCGAATGATGCGCAAGCAGCTGCCTACTTTTCCACACGTGGAAGATAGAGCTGACGCAAATGATGTGTACAGATTCTTATCATCAACTTGAGGCGGTATCTCCGAAAGGAGCAGGCAATGTGGATGAGCCCAAGAAAAACTAGGAGACTTCCCATTGAGCCATTTTAAAGCCAGTTCTGACACAAATTTTTTCTCATGACGCGGAAGGATCAATTTGTTTCGACTAACCTTTGTAAAGAGAAAGCGCCACTTCCATGTTGCGTGAATTTTCCGAGTAGATGTACTTAAAGTTTCTGTACGTTCCAGCCTGAGATATCCTCCAAGCACACGCGCAAGAGCCCATTGCCATCGACATTGAACTCTGGTAGACGTTTTGTTAGAATAAAAGCGTACACCAGGTCGCCATCCACGTGTCAACAATTCAGGAAGCGACTGATTAGATGCGTCTCCCTGCAAATGATGACTCAAAGCGAAGCGCCACTTCCAAACGCATCGAAAGGTTGCAGATGAAGTCTTCGTTAGATCCGACGTGAGATGTCCCGTGGTAATCAATTCAAGCAGTCTCTGCCAGTTAGCTCTGGCTCTCTTTGCTCGATGTAAAACCAAACTTCGATCCGCTTCGACTAAAGTTTTCTGCGATTCTTCCAATTGCAGCTCCACCGAATCCACCGCTCGATCACGTCGGCTGGCACCTCCACCAGTTCCCAATGTCATTTCTGTTACAAAGCCAGAGCCAACTCGTGCGGTATCTGCCACCTGACTCAAATACCGAATTGCGTCGTCACACGAGATAGCTGTATTGATAGAAGATGGGGTAATTGCCGAGGTGTGTTGAGAGGCCAAATTCTTCCTAATGAGTTCAACAACAAGCCGATTGATAAAAGCAAGTTGCGACGGACACCCCAAGCCGCCGCTGAGCATTACGCAAGTCATGCACGCTTCTCGTAAAAGGCGCAGCAGCGAACGGTGTAAATTCGTCGCACAGTTTTCATCATTGCCAAGGGATGCATGCACAATTGATTCTAAATAGCAATAGACTGCTCGCTCTGAAGGATCCTGCGGAATTGGCTCGTAAATTACTGACAGTGGCGGCAAACCAAGTAGCGGAAGCCCAGACTCAATCATTGTCATAGTCTTGCTACGCCGAAGCATAACGAGGCTCAAGATGCGTAAAGTCTCATATCCATCCTGCGTTCCATCGTCCCAGTGGTCTTGTACCGCAAATTTGAAAAAGCCGTCCTCAGTGTTGCCGGAAAAGGGTTCGAGCCGGAGGAATGACAACTCGCCGCGCAAATCATCTACTCCGCCATCAAACATAGGTGTGCCGGAAAGCATCCAGCGACGGTCGCAGGTCAACTCCTCGCAATTCTTTGCAATTGCCGTCGTTGAGCTACGAACCTCCTGCATTTCGTCCAAAACGACTCGACCCCATGAGCTAGACTTCAGAACGCGCGAAGAATCAGCAGAAGATTTTGCATGTTTGTCGAAACTCTTATACGTTGTAAGTACAATGTCTGCTTCACCGCGTTTGATGGACTTTTTTTCAAACTTCATGGATTTGTGATCAAAATACTCGACAGCAAGTGCATCTCCAGCAACCTTGTCAATTTCCGAAAGCCATTGGCTCACTAACGCCGGTGGTACGACAATAAGGGTTGCATGACGGTGATCCTCTCTGCTTCGAGCTTCCAACTTAAGATCATTTAAAGTCGTCATTATCAGTGCAAGAGTTTGAATTGTTTTACCAAGGCCCATCTATGAAAGAATAATAATGAATGTTTTCAGTCAGATGCTTGATATATTGCAACAAAGGAGGCTGTTATGTACGCACCTCATCACAGAGCAGTCCACCCTTGATGATCGGCGGAGCCTCGTCGGCGTTTGGTCCTAGAAAGAGCCGTACTTGACCAAATGCCGGCGCGTAATAGTAAGCTCCACCGTCCAAAAACTCTCGCCGTTCCCATAAAAGCGAGTTTAAACCTCCATCGATGCGCTCCATCGAATGCATCCAGCATAGCCCGTGGATCTGATGAAGCATGAGATCGACTCGTAACGACGACCCCAGCTTAGTTTTAAGCTCGTTCCAACAGCTCGTGTCGTTTCCATGACTCTCACATGCTCGCAAAAAGCCTGCATTTGAAAAGGCGTACAACGTACCCGACTCATCCGTTGCGTCCTGTATTGTTGCATCCGGCAAATCGTCGTCCTTCTCAAAAACTACGCGTCGGGCGTCACTGGCAAAGACGGGCACAGGACATTGACCTAGATCGGCTAATGGCTGTGTCACTGTAAAGCTGTCCTCGTCAAAGGCTGCCATGATACACTGGAGCGATTGAAAGGTCATTACATCAAACAGCAGACGACTGGCGTAGACACCAATTTCGAGGCTGCCGTCGCGAAAGCGTGGATAGCTGATAATTATTGGGATATCGTAAAGCACCTCCTCTGGCTGCTGAAGCTCTACAAGAGCCTTTAATACCGTCATTGTATCATTAGATACCTTTCGCAAACCATTGTACAAGGTCTTGACATCATTTTTATGCTCATCGTCCACTAATTTTCCAGCCTTGAGCAGCTTTATCAAGTGAGTAATAGGCAGTACGTCCGGATCTTGCAGCAAATGAGTGACTTGCCCATGAACATCCCAAAATGGCTGCATATACCCATTCTTTGTTGCATGCGACCAATCAGTCTTGATTCGCTCTGCATCGACGAGCAATGCGGCATCAGTCTTTGTTACGTCGGCCCGGACAGCATCGGCTCGGGCTAGCTTGATTGCCATGGACTGACTAAGAGACGGGAGCTGTTTCTTCGTTCTCGATAGATCAGATTTCTTCGCGGCGATTTGAGGCGGGATTTTCGGTTTACCAATGTCACCTTTCACCGTCAAACGACGACGAATTACACCCAACTTTCGATATTGCGAGAGTGGTTCATGAAACTTGGAAGCTCGCTGCGAGGCGATTGGATGATGCAGCCATAGCTGACGCTGAGTATCCGAAAGCTCAAACCTTACTTCCTTCTTGTCAAAGACGAGCGCGTCTGGAAATGACGACCATTCTTGCTTTGCAGAAGGATCGCGTCGCGCTCGTTTCGTGGTTGAAGCAGCTGGACAACCTTTCGCGCCGCCACGCTTGAGACCAGGCGGCTTGCTTGCCTTTTCCTTCATGCGCGCTACGCTTGTCGAAGTGGGTGTTGGTAGGTGGCGTCTTTGAAACTCCTTGCTGACTACTGCGAATGGATGCTCGAGCTTTTGTCGGTCCACAAGAAAGAAGAAGTAAGTGATTTCCACGCGCGCAACGCACAAGTCAATCTTTATGTCGCATGGTTACTGTTTTAGCTAATACTTCAAGGGCTAATGATTCTAGAACGTGGAGCTATCCTCAACGATGGATTGTATTACATCCATCAACTCCACGAATGGCTCAAAGAAGTGCGATCGTCCTGGAAGCATGTGGTAATGCTCATCCATCAAGCCCAAGCCACTTCGTATTCGTTCCGCCTCGGCCAATGGAATGAACGGATCATCGTCCGAGTGAAATTGGTGCCAAACAGCACAGTTCTTCTTCATCATCTCAAACAAGTACGGATTCTCTTCAAGCTTTCCTTTTGCTTGAGGATAGTAGCCTGACGCCCGTTCTCCAGCGTCGCCGAGATCTGTATACGTTGCCGCCACCAATACTGCCGCCGCGCATGTATACTCTTCGGCGTACCGAAGCACAGCCTGGGCGCCAGAGCTATGTCCAACCAAAATGACATTTGTTGGATCACCTAGACAATTCTTCTCCACAAGTTTCCTCATGTGAGGGATCCAAATGCTGCGCCGAGCAGCGTGTGGATCCGGAAAGTCTTCGCAGATGGATGGAATTCCAGCCTGGTTTAGTTGGTCGTGCAGCACGCCATACCAGTTCGATCTTCGTATATTCGAACAGCCATTTCCAGGACAAATGAGTACGGTTGGGACTTTCATAGTATGATAGTGGTGGGGTCGATTGGCACTGATGAATGTCGTGAATGCATGCCGTGCACTCCACATAGCGAGAGTGACGTGACGCCGGCTTCAAAGGTCCAAAGAAGCTATTTACAATATCCTATTAGTATGTAATGTAACCGCAAACAATTCGGCTTACTAATCAAATACGATTACTTTCACCGCACTGTATAATTTTATGCAAAAACAAGAAACACGGCCGCGCAAGGGTATTTACAATCGGCAGTCAATGAGATACACCGTCATTGACCAGCATAGAGCAAAGTTCAAACGGGCTTGGCATCGGCTTAGCTCATAATGACACCCTCTGATTGCGAGTTCTTCTTGTGCATCCACCACTTGCTGTATCCGTATCCACCGGCAGCGACAACTAAAGTGGAAAATGATCACGAAGGCGAATGTTAAAATCATGCGAGAAACAAAGCAGGAAAGAGAGACTCGCTTCAGTTGTTACTTACTGACTAATGCGAAAATGACCCAACCAATGGCGGCACCAGCGTTTCCACCCGTCGACGACTTCTTGGTGATGGATGTAATGTACTCGCAGGCACTCTCGTCGTTGGAACTGTATTGGCTGTTCTTCTGCATCTTGCTCTCGCAATGTCCCGAGTACATGTACGTGTTCATGCACAAGTCGGAAATCTCCGTGTTGCCGTCTTCGTCCGTGACCGAGCAAGCTTGGCACTTGGTGCTGGCAAGCTTGCCGTTCGAGTAGGGAAGAGTGGCTCCGCCCGAAATGTCAGCGTATGAGACACCGTCCGCAGCAGTGGAGCAAGTCTCGTCCGAAAAGAGCTCAAGCTTGAGTCCAGTCGTTCCTGCGCAGGCAGGTCCGACATAGTAGGCAACGGCCTCGGCGCCATCATCCTCCGGCTGGTAGTCGATCTGACGGCACTCAGCGTACTGGTCTGGGTTCATGTCATTGGCATCGTCGCCCTGCATGTTGTCCTTGTTTTGTTCGACGTAGGCCTGAACAAACGAGTTGATGCCAATGACATAGTCTCCGTATCCATTCTTGCAACCAACGGCGCTGTCAGCATCACAAGAGTCCGCTGGACAAAGTCGGAAAATGACAGACGCGTACTCACTGTCGCCATTGTTGCTCTTGTAGATTTCTCCAGCAGCACAGCCAATGAGGTGGGCAGAGTATCCAGAAAGGAACGAGTACTCGTCACCCTCGTCTTGTTGCTGTTCCGCATCTTCGAGGCGACGAGCCTTGGACAAGAGTCCAGCCGTGGCGCGCACGCTAGCGGCCGAGGCGACCGAAGCAGTGGCAGCGAGGAGCATGGTGGTGGCAAACTTCATCTTGGTTTAGTCTTGAGAGTGTCGAGTGTGAGGATCTGCTGCAGAAAGTGCGAATAAATCCGAGACGAAGGTCGATTTGTGAATGATGCGTTTGGATGGATCCTATCGCTGGTGTGTTTCCGCGAGCCTCCTGCGAGCATCGACCTCCAATGCGCGGCGGTTGAGCAATTCCATCGTGACGATTACATAGGCGAGCGAGGCGAAACCTCGCCGATTCCTTTCCGAATGGATGGAAGGGCTTGCGTTGGATGAAACACCCGTCAGTGCGCGCAAGCCGGGTGCATGACGTCAGGGAGGTTCGTTTGAAAACGCCCAGCGAGCGACCCACCAACGTGCCAAGAGAAGACGGATGATCTTTAGGCGCGAAACTAGCGGCGGATGTTTCGTTGTTTCATTGCACCGTGCAATGAAACAATGGTGCAATAACCAATCAGCGGGCTTTCAATGTTTCGTTTCACGGTGCAACCACGTCATCAAACCCTAGCTCTAACAGTCTCCAGTAGCGGTTCGTCGAGCATGCAACTCACGACGAAAACCACCACGGTTGATCTCATAGAAACCAGCGCATAACTTGCCTATTTAGCCACCAAATTCCATTCTTTCTTGCAGATGGCTTCTTCATGATTCATAGGACTATATGGAAAAGAGCGATGTTAAGAGAGTATTCCATTATTGCAGCAGCCGTCCGATCAGGTGTCTTAAGCGTCGTTGACGCGTCAGCGGGAGCTCCATTAGCTTTTTTCAGGAGAATTGATTCATGACAGATCTACAAACTGGTGCAGCTGGTGCTATTAGTCTCAAGTATACAACTGATCCAAAAAGTCACTGACGGTGGGATTCGTTGGATGCGGCGCCATTGCAAGAAACATGGCGCGAGCAGCCCATGTGATTCATCCAGACATGAAGGGAGTAGCTATGGACTGGCTGGCTCCAATGAGTTTGATTTGGAAATGAGCGAGGAGCTGGGAGTTGACTTTGAAGTGGTGAATTTGGCGGTGGAGCTCTGCAGCATATCAAACTGTATCTACATGCAAACAACCAGGAGTTCACCCATTTTGGAGCTGAGCATGTTGTCATAGCCTGGTACAACCATTATTGCATCTGGGAGTGATCAGCCAACCAAGCAGGAAATTCCTGTCGACGTACTCAAGGCAAGCAAGTACATCAGTGATCTCACCAAGCAAACCTCCAAGGTTGGAGAGCTTTGTTCAGCCCTTCAGGTTGGCATCATGACGGACAGCAATGTCTACTGCGAGCTAGGGTAACTTGTCAATGGAAAACCGGGTCACGAGGGAGACGAACTCATCGTGGTTGACTTGACTGGGACCGGAGTACAGAATGCTGCAATTGGACAGGTTGCATGGGACAAGCTCAGCCAGCTATAAGAATATAATTATGTAGTAGGATTGCTCTGTTCATGTATATACCAAAATTGCACATGAATAGTGCCAATATCATTTTTTAGGCTGTGCTGCAAGATGGTACCGGTATGCCTGGCTGGTGTCTCAGTAGACTGCCAAATGACTGCTGAGAAGCTGCCATACCTTTTGAATGCCCATACCTGGAGTCATGATGTGTATGTCCAAATCAAGTCAGACTGGTGCTAGCATCCTTATTTCAGGCTGCGCTACAAGATGGTTGGCTTGGCGGGTGTCTCAGGGCATGGCAATGTATTTGGTGACAACTTGTCACCAATCTCAACCCACAGATGCCGCAACATTCAAACGCACCTACAGCAAGCCCTGTAGGTGCCCAAATTCACACCAGAAGGGTGCCAACATCATTATTCAGGCAGCGCTACATACAAGATGGTAGGCTTGGCGGGTGTCTCAGGTAAGGGCAATGTATTTGGTGACAACTTGTCACCAGTCTCAGCCCGCAGATGCCGTGACATTCAAACGCCCCTACAGCAAGCCCTGTAGGTGCCAAAAATACACCACAATGGTGCCAACATCATTATTCAGGCTGCGCTACAAGATGGTACGCATGGCTAGTGTCTCAAGAGACAACAATGATATTGGTGAAAACTTGTCACCAGTCTCAGCCCGCAGATGCCGTGACACTCAAACGCCCCTACAGCAGGCCATGTATACACCCAAATGACACCAGAATGGTGCCAACATCATTATTCAGGCTGCGCTACAAGATGGTATGCCTGGCTAGTGTCTCAGGGGACGGCAATGATATTGGTGACAACTTGTCACCAGTCTCAGCCCGCGAATGCCTTGAGATTCAAATGCCTTTTCAGCAGGCCATGATTATACCCAAATGACACCAGATTGGTGCCAACATCATTATTCAGGCTGCGCTACAAGATGGTATGCCTGGCTAGTGTCTCAGGGGACGGCAATGATATTGGTGACAACTTGTCACCAGTCTCAGCCTGCAGATGCCGTGACATTCAAACGCCCCTACAGCAGGCCATGTATACACCCAAATAACACCAGAATGGTGCCAACATCATTATTCAGGCTGCGCTACAAGATGGTATGCCTGGCTAGTGTCTCAGGGGACGGCAATGATATTGGTGACAACTTGTCACCAGTCTCAGCCTGCAGATGCCGTGACATTCAAACGCCCCTACAGCAGGCAATGTATACACCCAAATGACACCAGAATGGTGCCAACATCATCATTCAGGCTGCGCTACAAGATGGTATGCCTGGCTAGTGTCTCAGGGGACGGCAATGATATTGGTGACAACTTGTCACCAGTCTCAGCCTGCAGATGCCGTGACATTCAAACGCCCCTACAGCAGGCCATGTATACACCCAAATGAAACCAGAATGGTGCCAACATCATTATTCAGGCTGCGCTACAAGATGGTATGCCTGGCTAGTGTCTCAGGGGACAGCAATGATATTGGTGACAACTTGTCACCAGTCTCAGCCCGCGGATGCCGTGACATTCAAACGCCCCTACAGCAGGCCATGAATATACCCAAATGACACCAGAATGGTGCCAACATCATTATTCAGGCTGCGCTACAAGATGGTATGCCTGGCTAGTGTCTCAGGGGACGGCAATGATATTGGTGACAACTTGTCACCAGTCTCAGCCCGCAGATGCCGTGACATTCAAACGCCCCTACAGCAGGCCATGTATACACCCAAATGACACCAGAATGGTGCCAACATCACTATTCAGGCTGCGCTACAAGATGGTATGCCTGGCTAGTGTCTCAGGGGACGGCAATGATATTGGTGACAACTTGTCACCAGTCTCAGCCTGCAGATGCCGTGACATTCAAACGCCCCTACAGCAGGCCATGTATACACCCAAATGACACCAGAATTGTGCCAACATCATTATCCAGGCTGCGCTACAAGATGGTATGCCTGGCTAGTGTCTCAGGGGACGGCAATGATATTGGTGACAACTTGTCACCAGTCTCAGCCTGCAGATGCCGTGACATTCAAACGCCCCTACAGCAGGCCATGTATATACCCAAATGTCACCAGAATATTGCCAACATCATTATTCAAGCTGCGCTACAAGATGGTATGCCTGGCTAGTGTCTCAGGGGACAGCAATGATATTGGTGACAACTTGTCACCAGTCTCAGCCTGCAGATGCCGTGACATTCAAACGCCCCTACAGCAAGCCATGTATACACCCAAATGACACCAGAATGGTGCCAACATCATTATTCAGGCTGCGCTACAAGATGGTATGCCTGGCTAGTGTCTCAGGGGACAGCAATGATATTGGTGACAACTTGTCACCAGTCTCAGCCTGCAGATGCCGTGACATTCAAACGCCCCTACAGCAGGCCATGTATACACCCAAATGACACCAGAATGGTGCCAACATCATTATTCAGGCTGCGCTACAAGATGGTATGCCTGGCTAGTGTCTCAGGGGACGGCAATGATATTGGTGACAACTTGTCACCAGTCTCAGCCCGCGGATGCCGTGACATTCAAACGCCCCTACAGCAGGCCATGAATATACCCAAATGACACCAGAATGGTGCCAACATCATTATTCAGGCTGCGCTACAAGATGGTATGCCTGGCTAGTGTCTCAGGGGACGGCAATGATATTGGTGACAACTTGTCACCAGTCTCAGCCTTCAGATGCCGTGACATTCAAACGCCTTTACAGCAGGCCATGAATATACCCAAATGACACCAGAATGGTGCCAACATCACTATTCAGGCTGCGCTACAAGCTGGTATGCCTGGCTAGTGTCTAAGGGGATGGCAATGATATTGGTGACAACTTGTCACCAGTCTCAGCCTGCAGATGCCGTGACATTCAAACGCCCCTACAGCAGGCCATGTATACACCCAAATGACACCAGAATTGTGCCAACATCATTATTCAGGCTGCGCTACAAGATGGTATACCTGGCTAGTGTCTCAGGGGATGGCAATGATATTGGTGACAACTTGTCACCAGTCTCAGCCTGCAGATGCCGTGACATTCAAACGCCCCTACAGCAGGCCATGTATACACCCAAATGTCACCAGAATATTGCCAACATCATTATTCAAGCTGCGCTACAAGATGGTATGCCTGGCTAGTGTCTCAGGGGACGGCAATGATATTGGTGACAACTTGTCACCAGTCTCAGCCCGCAGATGCCGTGACATTCAAACGCCCCTACAGCAGGCCATGTAGGTCCCCAAGTGACACCAGAATGGTGCCAACATCATTATTCAGGCTGCGCTACAAGATGGTATGCCTGGCTAGTGTCTCAGGGGACGGCAATGATATTGGTGACAACTTGTCACCAGTCTCAGCCTGCAGATGCCGTGACATTCAAACGCCCCTACAGCAGGCCATGTATACACCCAAATGACACCGGAATGGTGCCAACATCATTATTCAGGCTGCGCTACAAGATGGTATGCCTGGCTAGTGTCTCAGGGGACAGCAATGATATTGGTGACAACTTGTCACCAGTCTCAGCCCGCAGATGCCGTGACATTCAAACGCCCCTACAGCAGGCCATGAATATACCCAAATGACACCAGAATGGTGCCAACATCATTATTCAGGCTGCGCTACAAGATGGTATGCCTGGCTAGTGTCTCAGGGGACAGCAATGATATTGGTGACAACTTGTCACCAGTCTCAGCCTGCAGATGCCGTGACATTCAAACGCCCCTACAGCAGGCCATGAATATACCCAAATGACACCAGAATGGTGCCAACATCATTATTCAGGCTGCGCTACAAGATGGTATGCCTGGCTAGTGTCTCAGGGGACGGCAATGATATTGGTGACAACTTGTCACCAGTCTCAGCCTGCAGATGCCGTGACATTCAAACGCCCCTACAGCAGGCCATGTATACACCCAAATGACACCAGAATGGTGCCAACATCATTATTCAGGCTGCGCTACAAGATGGTATGCCTGGCTAGTGTCTCAGGGGACGGCAATGATATTGGTGACAACTTGTCACCAGTCTCAGCCCGCAGATGCCGTGACATTCAAACGCCCCTACAGCAGGCCATGTATACACCCAAATGACACCAGAATGGTGCCAACATCATTATTCAGGCTGCGCTACAAGATGGTATGCCTGGCTAGTGTCTCAGGGGACAGCAATGATATTGGTGACAACTTGTCACCAGTCTCAGCCTGCAGATGCCGTGACATTCAAACGCCCCTACAGCAGGCCATGAATATACCCAAATGACACCAGAATGGTGCCAACATCATTATTCAGGCTGCGCTACAAGATGGTATGCCTGGCTAGTGTCTCAGGGGACGGCAATGATATTGGTGACAACTTGTCACCAGTCTCAGCCTGCAGATGCCGTGACATTCAAACGCCCCTACAGCAGGCCATGTATACACCCAAATGACACCAGAATTGTGCCAACATCATTATTCAGGCTGCGCTACAAGATGGTATGCCTGGCTAGTGTCTCAGGGGACGGCAATGATATTGGTGACAACTTGTCACCAGTCTCAGCCCGCAGATGCCGTGACATTCAAACGCCCCTACAGCAGGCCATGTATACACCCAAATGACACCAGAATGGTGCCAACATCATTATTCAGGCTGCGCTACAAGATGGTATGCCTGGCTAGTGTCTCAGGGGACGGCAATGATATTGGTGACAACTTGTCACCAGTCTCAGCCTGCAGATGCCGTGACATTCAAACGCCCCTACAGCAGGCCATGTATACACCCAAATGACACCAGAATTGTGCCAACATCATTATTCAGGCTGCGCTACAAGATGGTATGCCTGGCTAGTGTCTCAGGGGTCGGCACTGATATTGGTGACAACTTGTCACCAGTCTCAGCCCGCAGATGCCGTGACATTCAAACGCCCCTACAGCAGGCCATGTATACACCCAAATGACACCAGAATGGTGCCAACATCATTATTCAGGCTGCGCTACAAGATGGTATGCCTGGCTAGTGTCTCAGGGGACAGCAATGATATTGGTGACAACTTGTCACCAGTCTCAGCCTGCAGATGCCGTGACATTCAAACGCCCCTACAGCAGGCCATGTATACACCCAAATGACACCAGAATGGTGCCAACATCATTATTCAGGCTGCGCTACAAGATGGTATGCCTGGCTAGTGTCTCAGGGGACGGCAATGATATTGGTGACAACTTGTCACCAGTCTCAGCCCGCAGATGCCGTGACATTCAAACGCCCCTACAGCAGGCCATGTATACACCCAAATGACACCAGAATGGTGCCAACATCATTATTCAGGCTGCGCTACAAGATGGTATGCCTGGCTAGTGTCTCAGGGGACGGCAATGATATTGGTGACAACTTGTCACCAGTCTCAGCCTGCAGATGCCGTGACATTCAAACGCCCCTACAGCAGGCCATGTATACACCCAAATGACACCAGAATGGTGCCAACATCATTATTCAGGCTGCGCTACAAGATGGTATGCCTGGCTAGTGTCTCAGGGGACGGCAATGATATTGGTGACAACTTGTCACCAGTCTCAGCCTGCAGATGCCGTGACATTCAAACGCCCCTACAGCAGGCCATGTATACACCCAAATGACACCAGAATGGTGCCAACATCATTATTCAGGCTGCGCTACAAGATGGTATGCCTGGCTAGTGTCTCAGGGGACGGCAATGATATTGGTGACAACTTGTCACCAGTCTCAGCCTGCAGATGCCGTGACATTCAAACGCCCCTACAGCAGGCCATGTATACACCCAAATGACACCAGAATGGTGCCAACATCATTATTCAGGCTGCGCTACAAGATGGTATGCCTGGCTAGTGTCTCAGGGGACGGCAATGATATTGGTGACAACTTGTCACCAGTCTCAGCCTGCAGATGCCGTGACATTCAAACGCCCCTACAGCAGGCCATGTATACACCCAAATGACACCAGAATGGTGCCAACATCATTATTCAGGCTGCGCTACAAGATGGTATGCCTGGCTAGTGTCTCAGGGGACGGCAATGATATTGGTGACAACTTGTCACCAGTCTCAGCCTGCAGATGCCGTGACATTCAAACGCCCCTACAGCAGGCCATGTATACACCCAAATGACACCAGAATGGTGCCAACATCATTATTCAGGCTGCGCTACAAGATGGTATGCCTGGCTAGTGTCTCAGGGGACGGCAATGATATTGGTGACAACTTGTCACCAGTCTCAGCCTGCAGATGCCGTGACATTCAAACGCCCCTACAGCAGGCCATGTATACACCCAAATGACACCAGAATGGTGCCAACATCATTATTCAGGCTGCGCTACAAGATGGTATGCCTGGCTAGTGTCTCAGGGGACGGCAATGATATTGGTGACAACTTGTCACCAGTCTCAGCCTGCAGATGCCGTGACATTCAAACGCCCCTACAGCAGGCCATGAATACACCCAAATGACACCAGAATGGTGCCAACATCATTATTCAGGCTGCGCTACAAGATGGTATGCCTGGCTAGTGTCTCAGGGGACAGCAATGATATTGGTGACAACTTGTCACCAGTCTCAGCCTGCAGATGCCGTGACATTCAAACGCCCCTACAGCAGGCCATGTATACACCCAAATGACACCAGAATGGTGCCAACATCATTATTCAGGCTGCGCTACAAGATGGTATGCCTGGCTAGTGTCTCAGGGGACGGCAATGATATTGGTGACAACTTGTCACCAGTCTCAGCCTGCAGATGCCGTGACATTCAAACGCCCCTACAGCAGGCCATGTATACACCCAAATGACACCAGAATGGTGCCAACATCATTATTCAGGCTGCGCTACAAGATGGTATGCCTGGCTAGTGTCTCAGGGGACGGCAATGATATTGGTGACAACTTGTCACCAGTCTCAGCCTGCAGATGCCGTGACATTCAAACCCCCTACAGCAGGCCATGTATACACCCAAATGACACCAGAATGGTGCCAACATCATTATTCAGGCTGCGCTACAAGATGGTATGCCTGGCTAGTGTCTCAGGGGACGGCAATGATATTGGTGACAACTTGTCACCAGTCTCAGCCCGCAGATGCCGTGACATTCAAACGCCCCTACAGCAGGCCATGTATACACCCAAATGACACCAGAATGGTGCCAACATCATTATTCAGGCTGCGCTACAAGATGGTATGCCTGGCTAGTGTCTCAGGGGACGGCAATGATATTGGTGACAACTTGTCACCAGTCTCAGCCTGCAGATGCCGTGACATTCAAACGCCCCTACAGCAGGCCATGTATACACCCAAATGACACCAGAATGGTGCCAACATCATTATTCAGGCTGCGCTACAAGATGGTATGCCTGGCTAGTGTCTCAGGGGACGGCAATGATATTGGTGACAACTTGTCACCAGTCTCAGCCTGCAGATGCCGTGACATTCAAACGCCCCTACAGCAGGCCATGTATACACCCAAATGACACCAGAATGGTGCCAACATCATTATTCAGGCTGCGCTACAAGATGGTATGCCTGGCTAGTGTCTCAGGGGACGGCAATGATATTGGTGACAACTTGTCACCAGTCTCAGCCTGCAGATGCCGTGACATTCAAACGCCCCTACAGCAGGCCATGTATACACCCAAATGACACCAGAATGGTGCCAACATCATTATTCAGGCTGCGCTACAAGATGGTATGCCTGGCTAGTGTCTCAGGGGACGGCAATGATATTGGTGACAACTTGTCACCAGTCTCAGCCTGCAGATGCCGTGACATTCAAACGCCCCTACAGCAGGCCATGTATACACCCAAATGACACCAGAATGGTGCCAACATCATTATTCAGGCTGCGCTACAAGATGGTATGCCTGGCTAGTGTCTCAGGGGACGGCAATGATATTGGTGACAACTTGTCACCAGTCTCAGCCTGCAGATGCCGTGACATTCAAACGCCCCTACAGCAGGCCATGTATACACCCAAATGACACCAGAATGGTGCCAACATCATTATTCAGGCTGCGCTACAAGATGGTATGCCTGGCTAGTGTCTCAGGGGACGGCAATGATATTGGTGACAACTTGTCACCAGTCTCAGCCTGCAGATGCCGTGACATTCAAACGCCCCTACAGCAGGCCATGTATACACCCAAATGACACCAGAATGGTGCCAACATCATTATTCAGGCTGCGCTACAAGATGGTATGCCTGGCTAGTGTCTCAGGGGACGGCAATGATATTGGTGACAACTTGTCACCAGTCTCAGCCTGCAGATGCCGTGACATTCAAACGCCCCTACAGCAGGCCATGTATACACCCAAATGACACCAGAATGGTGCCAACATCATTATTCAGGCTGCGCTACAAGATGGTATGCCTGGCTAGTGTCTCAGGGGACGGCAATGATATTGGTGACAACTTGTCACCAGTCTCAGCCTGCAGATGCCGTGACATTCAAACGCCCCTACAGCAGGCCATGTATACACCCAAATGACACCAGAATGGTGCCAACATCATTATTCAGGCTGCGCTACAAGATGGTATGCCTGGCTAGTGTCTCAGGGGACGGCAATGATATTGGTGACAACTTGTCACCAGTCTCAGCCTGCAGATGCCGTGACATTCAAACGCCCCTACAGCAGGCCATGTATACACCCAAATGACACCAGAATGGTGCCAACATCATTATTCAGGCTGCGCTACAAGATGGTATGCCTGGCTAGTGTCTCAGGGGACGGCAATGATATTGGTGACAACTTGTCACCAGTCTCAGCCCGCGGATGCCGTGACATTCAAACGCCCCTACAGCAGGCCATGTATACACCCAAATGACACCAGAATGGTGCCAACATCATTATTCAGGCTGCGCTACAAGATGGTATGCCTGGCTAGTGTCTCAGGGGACGGCAATGATATTGGTGACAACTTGTCACCAGTCTCAGCCTGCAGATGCCGTGACATTCAAACGCCCCTACAGCAGGCCATGTATACACCCAAATGACACCAGAATGGTGCCAACATCATTATTCAGGCTGCGCTACAAGATGGTATGCCTGGCTAGTGTCTCAGGGGACGGCAATGATATTGGTGACAACTTGTCACCAGTCTCAGCCTGCAGATGCCGTGACATTCAAACGCCCCTACAGCAGGCCATGTATACACCCAAATGACACCAGAATGGTGCCAACATCATCATTCAGGCTGCGCTACAAGATGGTATGCCTGGCTAGTGTCTCAGGGGACGGCAATGATATTGGTGACAACTTGTCACCAGTCTCAGCCTGCAGATGCCGTGACATTCAAACGCCCCTACAGCAGGCCATGTATACACCCAAATGACACCAGAATGGTGCCAACATCATTATTCAGGCTGCGCTACAAGATGGTATGCCTGGCTAGTGTCTCAGGGGACAGCAATGATATTGGTGACAACTTGTCACCAGTCTCAGCCTGCAGATGCCGTGACATTCAAACGCCCCTACAGCAGGCCATGTATACACCCAAATGACACCAGAATGGTGCCAACATCATTATTCAGGCTGCGCTACAAGATGGTATGCCTGGCTAGTGTCTCAGGGGACGGCAATGATATTGGTGACAACTTGTCACCAGTCTCAGCCCGCAGATGCCGTGACATTCAAACGCCCCTACAGCAGGCCATGTATACACCCAAATGACACCAGAATGGTGCCAACATCATTATTCAGGCTGCGCTACAAGATGGTATGCCTGGCTAGTGTCTCAGGGGACGGCAATGATATTGGTGACAACTTGTCACCAGTCTCAGCCTGCAGATGCCGTGACATTCAAACGCCCCTACAGCAGGCCATGTATACACCCAAATGACACCAGAATGGTGCCAACATCATTATTCAGGCTGCGCTACAAGATGGTATGCCTGGCTAGTGTCTCAGGGGACGGCAATGATATTGGTGACAACTTGTCACCAGTCTCAGCCTGCAGATGCCGTGACATTCAAACGCCCCTACAGCAGGCCATGTATACACCCAAATGACACCAGAATGGTGCCAACATCATTATTCAGGCTGCGCTACAAGATGGTATGCCTGGCTAGTGTCTCAGGGGACGGCAATGATATTGGTGACAACTTGTCACCAGTCTCAGCCTGCAGATGCCGTGACATTCAAACGCCCCTACAGCAGGCCATGTATACACCCAAATGACACCAGAATGGTGCCAACATCATCATTCAGGCTGCGCTACAAGATGGTATGCCTGGCTAGTGTCTCAGGGGACGGCAATGATATTGGTGACAACTTGTCACCAGTCTCAGCCCGCGGATGCCGTGACATTCAAACGCCCCTACAGCAGGCCATGACTATACCCAAATGACACCAGATTGGTGCCAACATCATTATTCAGGCTGCGCTACAAGATGGTATGCCTGGCTAGTGTCTCAGGGGACGGCAATGATATTGGTGACAACTTGTCACCAGTCTCAGCCTGCAGATGCCGTGACATTCAAACGCCCCTACAGCAGGCCATGTATACACCCAAATGACACCAGAATGGTGCCAACATCATTATTCAGGCTGCGCTACAAGATGGTATGCCTGGCTAGTGTCTCAGGGGACGGCAATGATATTGGTGACAACTTGTCACCAGTCTCAGCCTGCAGATGCCGTGACATTCAAACGCCCCTACAGCAGGCCATGTATACACCCAAATGACACCAGAATGGTGCCAACATCATTATTCAGGCTGCGCTACAAGATGGTATGCCTGGCTAGTGTCTCAGGGGACGGCAATGATATTGGTGACAACTTGTCACCAGTCTCAGCCTGCAGATGCCGTGACATTCAAACGCCCCTACAGCAGGCCATGTATACACCCAAATGACACCAGAATGGTGCCAACATCATTATTCAGGCTGCGCTACAAGATGGTATGCCTGGCTAGTGTCTCAGGGGACGGCAATGATATTGGTGACAACTTGTCACCAGTCTCAGCCTGCAGATGCCGTGACATTCAAACGCCCCTACAGCAGGCCATGTATACACCCAAATGACACCAGAATGGTGCCAACATCATTATTCAGGCTGCGCTACAAGATGGTATGCCTGGCTAGTGTCTCAGGGGACGGCAATGATATTGGTGACAACTTGTCACCAGTCTCAGCCTGCAGATGCCGTGACATTCAAACGCCCCTACAGCAGGCCATGTATACACCCAAATGACACCAGAATGGTGCCAACATCATTATTCAGGCTGCGCTACAAGATGGTATGCCTGGCTAGTGTCTCAGGGGACGGCAATGATATTGGTGACAACTTGTCACCAGTCTCAGCCTGCAGATGCCGTGACATTCAAACGCCCCTACAGCAGGCCATGTATACACCCAAATGACACCAGAATGGTGCCAACATCATTATTCAGGCTGCGCTACAAGATGGTATGCCTGGCTAGTGTCTCAGGGGACGGCAATGATATTGGTGACAACTTGTCACCAGTCTCAGCCTGCAGATGCCATGACATTCAAACGCCCTACAGCAGGCCATGTATACACCCAAATGACACCAGAATGGTGCCAACATCATTATTCAGACTTCGCTACAAGATGGTATGCCTGGCTAGTGTCTCAGGGGACGGCAATGATATTGGTGACAACTTGTCACCAGTCTCAGCCCGCAGATGCCGTGACATTCAAACGCCCCTACAGCAGGCCATGTATACACCCAAATGACACCAGAATGGTGCCAACATCATTATTCAGGCTGCGCTACAAGATGGTATGCCTGGCTAGTGTCTCAGGGGACGGCAATGATATTGGTGACAACTTGTCACCAGTCTCAGCCTGCAGATGCCGTGACATTCAAACGCCCCTACAGCAGGCCATGTATACACCCAAATGACACCAGAATGGTGCCAACATCATTATTCAGGCTGCGCTACAAGATGGTATGCCTGGCTAGTGTCTCAGGGGACGGCAATGATATTGGTGACAACTTGTCACCAGTCTCACCCGCAGATGCCGTGACATTCAAACGCCCCTACAACAGGCCATGTATACACCCAAATGACACCATAATGGTGCCAACATCATTATTCAGGCTGCGCTACAAGATGGTATGCCTGGCTAGTGTCTCAGGGGACGGCAATGATATTGGTGACAACTTGTCACCAGTCTCAGCCTGCAGATGCCGTGACATTCAAACGCCCCTACAGCAGGCCATGTATACACCCAAATGACACCAGAATGGTGCCAACATCATTATTCAGGCTGCGCTACAAGATGGTATGCCTGGCTAGTGTCTCAGGGGACGGCAATGATATTGGTGACAACTTGTCACCAGTCTCAGCCTTCAGATGCCGTGACATTCAAACGCCCCTACAGCAGGCCATGTATACACCCAAATGACACCAGAATGGTGCCAACATCATTATTCAGGCTGCGCTACAAGATGGTATGCCTGGCTAGTGTCTCAGGGGGACGGCAATGATATTGGTGACAACTTGTCACCAGTCTCAGCCCGCAGATGCCGTGACATTCAAACGCCCCTACAGCAGGCCATGTATATACCCAAAAGACACCCGATTGGTGCCAACATCATTATTCAGGCTGCGCTACAAGATGGTATGCCTGGCTAGTGTCTCAGGGGACGGCAATGATATTGGTGACAACTTGTCACCAGTCTCAACCTGCAGATGCCGTGACATTCAAACGCCCCTACAGCAGACCATGTATACACTTAAATGACACCAGAATGGTGCCAACATCATTATTCAGGCTGCGCTACAAGATGGTATGCCTGGCTAGTGTCTCAGGGGACGGCAATGATATTGGTGACAACTTGTCACCAGTCTCAGCCCGCAGATGCCGTGACATTCAAACGCCCCTACAGCAGGCCATGTATACCCAAATGACACCAGAATGGTGCCAACATCATTATTCAGGCTGCGCTACAAGATGGTATGCCTGGCTAGTGTCTCAGGGGACGGCAATGATATTGGTGACAACTTGTCACCAGTCTCAGCCTGCAGATGCCGTGACATTCAAACGCCCCTACAGCAGGCCATGTATACACCCAAATGACACCAGAATGGTGCCAACATCATTATTCAGGCTGCGCTACAAGATGGTATGCCTGGATAGTGTCTCAAGGGACAGCAATGATATTGGTGACAACTTGTCACCAGTCTCAGCCCGCAGATGCCGTGACATTCAAACGCCCCTACAGCAGGCCATGTATACACCCAAATGACACCAGAATGGTGCCAACATCATTATTCAGGCTGCGCTGCAAGATGGTATGCCTGGCTAGTGTCTCAGGGGACGGCAATGATATTGGTGACAACTTGTCACCAGTCTCAGCCTGCAGATGCCGTGACATTCAAACACCCCTACAGCAGGCCATGTATACACCCAAATGACACCAGAATGGTGCCAACATCATTATTCAGGCTGCGCTACAAGATGGTATGCCTGGCTAGTGTCTCAGGGGACAGCAATGATATTGGTGACAACTTGTCACCAGTCTCAGCCTGCAGATGCCGTGACATTCAAACGCCCCTACAGCAGGCCATGTATACACCCAAATGACACCAGAATGGTGCCAACATCATTATTCAGGCTGCGCTACAAGATGGTATGCCTGGCTATTGTCTCAGGGGATGGCAATGATATTGGTGACAACTTGTCACCAGTCTCAGCCCGCAGATGCCGTGACATTCAAACGCCCCTACAGCAGGCCATGTATACACCCAAATGACACCAGAATGGTGCCAACATCATTATTCAGGCTGCGCTACAAGATGGTATGCCTGGCTAGTGTCTCAGGGGACGGCAATGATATTGGTGACAACTTGTCACCAGTCTCAGCCTGCAGATGCCGCGACATTCAAACGCCCCCACAGCAGGCCATGTATACACCCAAATGACACCAGAATGGTGCCAACATCATTATTCAGGCTGCGCTACAAGATGGTATGCCTGGCTAGTGTCTCAGGGGACGGCAATGATATTGGTGACAACTTGTCACCAGTCTCAGCCTGCAGATGCCGTGACATTCAAACGCCCCTACAGCAGGCCATGTATACACCCAAATGACACCAGAATGGTGCCAACATCATTATTCAGGCTGCGCTACAAGATGGTATGCCTGGCTAGTGTCTCAGGGGATGGCAATGATATTGGTGACAACTTGTCACCAGTCTCAGCCTGCAGATGCCGCGACATTCAAACACCCCCCACAGCAGGCCATGTATACACCCAAATAACACCAGAATGGTGCCAACATCATTATTCAGGCTGCGCTACAAGATGGTATGCCTGGCTAGTGTCTCAGGGGACGGCAATGATATTGGTGACAACTTGTCACCAGTCTCAGCCCGCAGATGCCGTGACATTCAAACGCCCCTACAGCAGGCCATGTATACACCCAAATGACACCAGAATGGTGCCAACATCATTATTCAGGCTGCGCTACAAGATGATATGCCTGGCTAGTGTCTCAGGGGGCGGCAATGATATTGGTGACAACTTGTCACCAGTCTCAGCCCGCAGATGCCGTGACATTCAAACGCCCCTACAGCAGGCCATGTATACACCCAAATGACACCAGAATGGTGCCAACATCATTATTCAGGCTGCGCTACAAGATGGTATGCCTGGCTAGTGTCTCAGGGGACGGCAATGATATTGGTGACAACTTGTCACCAGTCTCAGCCTGCAGATGCCGTGACATTCAAACGCCCCTACAGCAGGCCATGTATACACCCAAATGACACCAGAATGGTGCCAACATCATCATTCAGGCTGCGCTACAAGATGGTATGCCTGGCTAGTGTCTCAGGGGACGGCAATGATATTGGTGACAACTTGTCACCAGTCTCAGCCTGCAGATGCCGTGACATTCAAACGCCCCTACAGCAGGCCATGTATACACCCAAATGACACCAGAATGGTGCCAACATCATTATTCAGGCTGCGCTACAAGATGGTATGCCTGGCTAGTGTCTCAGGGACGGCAATGATATTGGTGACAACTTGTCACCAGTCTCAGCCTGCAGATGCCGTGACATTCAAACGCCCCTACAGCAGGCCATGTATACACCCAAATGACACCAGAATGGTGCCAACATCATTATTCAGGCTGCGCTACAAGATGGTATGCCTGGCTAGTGTCTCAGGGGACGGCAATGATATTGGTGACAACTTGTCACCAGTCTCAGCCTGCAGATGCCGTGACATTCAAACACCCTACAGCAGGCCATGACTATACACCCAAATGACACCAGAATGGTGCCAACATCATCATTCAGGCTGCGCTACAAGATGGTATGCCTGGCTAGTGTCTCAGGGGACGGCAATGATATTGGTGACAACTTGTCACCAGTCTCAGCCCGCAGATGCCGTGACATTCAAACGCCCCTACAGCAGGCAATCAATATTGCCACTGGACACCAGAATGGAGCCAACAGCATTATCCAGGCTGCGCTACAAGATGGTATGCCTGGCTAGTGTCTCAGGGGACGGCAATGATATTGGTGACAACTTGTCACCAGTCTCAGCCTGCAGATGCCGTGACATTCAAACGCCCCTACAGCAGGCCATGTATACACCCAAATGACACCAGAATGGTGCCAACATCATTATTCAGGCTGCGCTACAAGATGGTATGCCTGGCTAGTGTCTCAGGGGACGGCAATGATATTGGTGACAACTTGTCACCAGTCTCAGCCCGCAGATGCCGTGACATTCAAACGCCCTTACAGCAGGCCATGTATACACCCAAATGACACCAGAATGGTGCCAACATCATTATTCAGGCTGCGCTACAAGATGGTATGCCTGGCTAGTGTCTCAGGGGACGGCAATGATATTGGTGACAACTTGTCACCAGTCTCAGCCTGCAGATGCCGTGACATTCAAACGCCCCTACAGCAGGCCATGTATACCCAAATGACACCAGACTCCAACATCATTTTTCAGGCTGCGCTACAAGATGGTATGCCTGGCTAGTGTCTCAGGGGAGGGCAATGATATTGGTGACAACTTGTCACCAGTCTCAGCCTGCAGATGCCGTGACATTCAAACGCCCCTACAGCAGGCCATGTATACACCCAAATGACACCAGATTGGTGCCAACATCATTATTCAGGCTGCGCTACAAGTGGGTATGCCTGGCTAGTGTCTCAGGGGACGGCAATGATATTGGTGACAACTTGTCACCAGTCTCAGCCTGCAGATGCCGTGACATTCAAACGCCCCTACAGCAGGCCATGTATACACCCAAATGACACCAGAATGGTGCCAACATCATCATTCAGGCTGCGCTACAAGATGGTATGCCTGGCTAGTGTCTCAGGGGACGGTAATGATATTGGTGACAACTTGTCACCAGTCTCAGCCTGCAGATGCCGTGACATTCAAATGCCCCCTACTTAAGGCCATGTATACACCCAAATGACACCAGACAAGGTGCCAACATCATTATTCAGGCTGTGCTACAAGATGGTATGCCTGGCTAGTGTCTCAGGGGACGGCAATGATATTGGTGACAACTTGTCACCAGTCTCAGCCTGCAGATGCCGTGACATTCAAATGCCCCTACAGCAGGCTATGTATACGCCCAATTGACACCAGAATGGTGCCAACATCATTAATCAGGCTGCGCTTCAAGATGGTATGCCTGGCTAGTGTCTCAGGGGATGGCAATGATATTGGTGACAACTTGTCACCAGTCTCAGCCTGCAGATGCCGTGACATTCAAACACCCCTACAGCAGGCCATGTATACACCCAAATGACACCAGAATGGTGCCAACATCATCATTCAGACTGCGCTACAAGATGGTATGCCTGGCTAGTGTCTCAGGGGACGGCAATGATATTGGTGACAACTTGTCACCAGTCTCAGCCTGCAGATGCCGTGACATTCAAACGCCCCTTCAGCAGGCCATGTTTACACCCAAATGACACCAGAATGGTGCCAACATCATTATTCAGGCCCGCTACAGATGGTATGCCAGCTAGTGCTCAATGATATTGGTGACACCAGTCTCAGCCAGCGTGACACCAGCAGGTGAATGCCCAAATGACACCAGAATGGTGACAACATCATTATTCAGGCTGCGCTACAAGATGGTATGCCTGGCTAGTGTCTCAGGTGATGGCAATGATATTGGTGACAACTTGTCACCAGTCTCAGCCAGCAGATGCCGTGACATTCAAACGCCCTTACAGCAGGCCATGTATACACCCAAATGACACCAGAATGGTGCCAACATCTTAATTCAGGCTGTGCTACAAGAGGGTATGCCTGGCTAGTGTCTCAGGGGATGGCAATGATATTAGTGACAACTTGTCACCAGTCTCAGCCCGCGGATGTCGTGACATTCAAACGCCCCTATAGCAGGCCATGTATACACCCAAATGACACCAGAATGGTGCCAACATCATTATTCAGGCTGTGCTACAAGAGGGTATGTCTGGCTAGTGTCTCAGGGGATGGCAATGATATTGGTGACAACTTGTCACCAATCTCAGCCAGCAGATGCCTTGACATTCAAACACCCCTACAGCAGGCCATGTATACACCCAAATGACACCAGAATGGTCCCAGCATCATTATTCAGGCTGCGCTACAAGATGGTATGCCTGACTAGTGTCTCAAGGAATGGCAATGATATTAGTGACAACTTGTCACCAGTCTCAGCCCGCGGATGCCGTGACATTCAAACACCCCTACAGCAGGCCATGTATACACCCAAATGACACCAGAATGGTGCCAACATCATTATTCAGGCTGCGCTACAAGATGGTATGCCTGGCTAGTGTCTCAGGGGACGGCAATGATATTGGTGACAACTTGTCACCAGTCTCAGCCTGCAGATGCCGTGACATTCAAACGCCCCTACAGCAGGCCATGACTATACCCAAATGACACCAGAATGGTGCCAACATCATTATTCAGGCTGCGCTACAAGATGGTATGCCTGGCTAGTGTCTCAGGGGATGGCAATGATATTGGTGACAACTTGTCACCAGTCTCAGCCTGCAGATGCCGTGACATTCAAACATCCCCACAGCAGGCCATGTATACAACCAAATGACACCAAAATGGTGCCAACATCATCATTCAGGCTGCGCTACAAGATGGTATGCCTGGCTAGTGTCTCAGGGGACGGCAATGATATTGGTGACAATTTGTCACCAGTCCGTCTTCAGCCTGCCAGATGCCGGACATTCAACGCCCTGTGCGCAGCAGGCCATGTATACTCCAAATGACACCAGAATGGTGCCAACATCATTATTCAGGCTGCGCTACAAGATGGTATGCCTGGCTAGTGTCTCAGGGGATGGCAATGATATTGGTGACAACTTGTCACCAGTCTCAGCCTGCAGATGCCGTGACATTCAAACGCCCCTACAGCAGGCCATGTATACACCCAAATGACACCAGAATGGTGCCAACATCATTATTCAGGCTGCGCTACAAGATGGTATGCCTGGCTAGTGTCTCAGGGGATGGCAATGATATTGGTGACAACTTGTCACCAGTCTCAGCCCGCGGATGCCGTGACATTCAAACACCCCTACAGCAGGCCATGACTATACCTAAATGACACCAGAATGGTGCCAACATCATTATTCAGGCTGCGCTACAAGATGATATGCCTGGCTAGTGTCTCAAGGAATGGCAATGATATTAGTGACAACTTGTCACCAGTCTCAGCCCGCGGATGCCGTGACATTCAAACACCCCTACAGCAGGCCATGACTATACCCAAATGACACCAGAACGGTGCCAACATCATTATTCAGGCTGCGCTACAAAATCGTATGGCTGGCTAGTGTCTCAGGGGATAGCAATGATATTTGTGACAACTTGTCACCAGTCTCAGCCTGCAGATGTCGTGACATTCAAACGCCCCTACAGCAGGCCATGTATACACCCAAATGACAACAGAATAGTGCCAACATCATTATTCAGGCTGCGCTACTAGATGGTATGCCTGGCTAGTGTCTCAGGGGACGGCAATGATATTGGTGACAACTTGTCACCAGTCTCAGCCTGCAGATGCCGTGACATTCAAACGCCTCTTTGGCAGGCCATGTATACACCCAAATGACACCAGAATAGTGCCAACATCATTATTCGGGCTGAGCTACTAGATAGTATGCCTGGCTAGTGTCTCAAGGGACAGCAATGATATTGGTGACAACTTGTCACCAGTCTCAGCCTGCAGATGCCGTGACATTCAAACGCCCCTAAAGCAGGCCATGTGTACACCCAAATGACACCAGATCGTGACATGGTGTGGCCTAGGCTGCTACAAGAGGGTATGCCTGGCTAGTGTCTCAGGGGATGGCAATGATATTAGTGACAACTTGTCACCAGTCTCAGCCCGCGGATGCCGTGACATTCAATCACCCCTACAGCAGGCCATGACTATACCCAAATGACACCAGAATGGTGCCAACATCATTATTCAGGCTGCGCTACAAGATGGTATGCCTGGCTAGTGTCTCAGGGGACGGCAATGATATTGGTGACAACTTGTCACCAGTCTCAGCCTGCAGATGCCGTGACATTCAAACGCCCCTACAGCAGGCCATGTATACACCCAAATGACACCAGAATGGTGCCAACATCATTATTCAGGCTGCGCTACAAGATGGTATGCCTGGCTAGTGTCTCAGGGGACGGCAATGATATTGGTGACAACTTGTCACCAGTCTCAGCCTGCAGATGCCGTGACATTCAAACGCCCCTACAGCAGGCCATGTATACACCCAAATGACACCAGAATGGTGCCAACATCATAATTCAGGCTGCGCTACAAGATTGTATGCCTGGCTAGTGTCTCAAGGGACAACAATGATATTGGTGACAACTTGTCACCAGTCTCAGCCTGCGGATGCCGTGACATTCAAACGCCCCTACAGCAGGCCATGTATACACCCAAATGACACCAGAATGGTGCCAACATCATTATTCAGGCTGCGCTACAAGATGGTATGCCTGGCTAGTGTCTCAGGGGATGGCAATGATATTGGTGACAACTTGTCACCAGTCTCAGCCTGCAGATGCCGTGACATTCAAACGCCCCTACAGCAGGCCATGTATACACCCAAATGACACCAGAATGGTGCCAACATCATTATTCAGGCTGCGCTACAAGATGGTATGCCTGGCTAGTGTCTCAGGGGACGGCATTGTGATTGGTGACAACTTGTCACCAGTCTCAGCCTGCAGATGCTGCATTCAAACGCCCCTACAGCAGGCCATGTATATACCCAAATGACACCAGAATGGTGCCAACATCATTATTCAGGCTGCGCTACAAGATGGTATGCCTGGCTAGTGTCTCAGGGGACGGCAATGATATTGGTGACAACTTGTCACCAGTCTCAGCCTGCAGATGCCGTGACATTCAAACGCCCCTACAGCAGGCCATGTATACACCCAAATGACACCAGAATGGTGCCAACATCATTATTCAGGCTGCGCTACAAGATGGTATGCCTGGCTAGTGTCTCAGGGGACGGCAATGATATTGGTGACAACTTGTCACCAGTCTCAGCCTGCAGATGCCGTGACATTCAAACGCCCCTACAGCAGGCCATGTATACACCCAAATGACACCAGAATGGTGCCAACATCATTATTCAGGCTGCGCTACAAGATGGTATGCCTGGCTAGTGTCTCAGGGGATGGCAATGATATTGGTGACAACTTGTCACCAGTCTCAGCCTGCAGATGCCGTGACATTCAAACACACCTACAGCAGGCCAAGCATATACCCAAATGACACCAGAATGGTGCCAACATCATTATTCAGGCTGCGCTACAAGATGGTATGCCTGGCTAGTGTCTCAGGGGACGGCAATGATATTGGTGACAACTTGTCACCAGTCTCAGCCTGCAGATGCCGTGACATTCAAACGCCCCTACAGCAGGCCATGTATACACCCAAATGACACCAGAATGGTGCCAACATCATTATTCAGGCTGCGCTACAAGATGGTATGCCTGGCTAGTGTCTCAGGGGACGGCAATGATATTGGTGACAACTCGTCACCAGTCTCAGCCTGCAGATGCCGTGACATTCAAACGCCCCTACAGCAGGCCATGTATACACCCAAATGACACCAGAATGGTGCCAACATCATTATTCAGGCTGCGCTACAAGATGGTATGCCTGGCTAGTGTCTCAGGGGACGGCAATGATATTGGTGACAACTTGTCACCAGTCTCAGCCTGCGGATGCCGTGACATTCAAACGCCCCTACAGCAGGCTATGTATACACCCAAATGACACCAGAATGGTGCCAACATCATTATTCAGGCTGCGCTAGAAGATAGTATGCCTGGCTAGTGTCTCAGGGGATGGCAATGATATTGGTGACAACTTGTCACCAGTCTCAGCATGCAGATGCCGTGACATTCAAACGCCCCTACAGCAGGCCATGTATACACCCAAATGACACCAGAATGGTGCCAACATCATTATTCAGGCTGCGCTACAAGATGGTATGCCTGGCTAGTGTCTCAGGGGATGGCAATGATATTGGTGACAACTTGTCACCAGTCTCAGCATGCAGATGCCGTGACATTCAAACGCCCCTACAGCAGGCCATGTATACACCCAAATGACACCAGAATGGTGCCAACATCATTATTCAGGCTGCGCTACAAGATGGTATGCCTGGCTAGTGTCTCAGGGGACGGCATTGTGATTGGTGACAGCTTGTCATCAGTCTCAGCCTGCAGAGACATTCAGATGCCCCTACGGCAGGCCAAGTATATACCTAAATGACACCAGAATGGTGCCAACATCATTATTCAGGCTGCGCTACAAGATGGTATGCCTGGCTAGTGTCTCAGGGGACGGCAATGATATTGGTGACAACTTGTCACCAGTCTCAGCCTGCAGATGCCGTGACATTCAAACACCCCTACAGCAGGCCATGTATACACCCAAATGAGACCAGAATTGTGCCAACAACATCATTCAGGCTGCGCTACAAGCTGGTATGCCTGGCTAGTGTCTCAGGGGACGGCAATGATATTGGTGACAACTTGTCACCAGTCTCAGCCTGCAGATGCCGTGACATTCAAACGCCCCTACAGCAGGCCATGTATACACCCAAATGACACCAGAATGGTGCCAACATCATCATTCAGGCTGCGCTACAAGATGGTATGCCTGGCTAGTGTCTCAAGGGACAGCAATGATATTGGTGACAACTTGTCACCAGTCTCAGCCTGCGGATGCCATGACACCCCTACAGCAAGCCCTGTAGGTGCCCAAAATGCACCAGAATGGTGCCAACATCCTTTTTCAGGCTGCGCTACGAGATGGTATGCCTGGCTAGTGTCTCAGGGGACAGCAATGATATTGGTGACAACTTGTCACCAGTCTCAGCCTGCAGATGCCATGACATTCATACACACCTACAGCAGGCCATGTATACACCCAAATGACACCAGAACGGTGCCAACATCATTATTCAGGCTGCGCTACAAGATGGTATGCCTGGCTAGTGTCTCAGGGGATGGCAATGATATTGGTGACAACTTGTCACCAGTCTCAGCCTGCAGATGCTGTGACATTCAAACGCCCCTACAGCAGGCCATGTATACACCCAAATGACACCAGAATGGTGCCAACATCATTATTCAGGCTGCGCTACAAGATGGTATGCCTGGCTAGTGTCTCAGGGGACGGCAATGATATTGGTGACAACTTGTCACCAGTCTCAGCCTGCAGATGCCGTGACATTCAAACGCCCCTACAGCATGCCATGTATATACCCAAATGACACCAGAACGGTGCCAACATCATTATTCAGGCTGCGCTACAAGATGGTATGCCTGGCTAGTGTCTCAGGGGACGGCAATGATATTGGTGACAACTTGTCACCAGTCTCAGCCTGCAGTTGCCATGACATTCAAACGCCCCTACAGCATGCCATGTATATACCCAAATGACACCAGAATGGTGCCAACATCCTTTTTCAGGCTGAGCTACAACATGGTATGCCTGGCTAGTGTCTCAGGGGACGGCAATGATATTGGTGACAACTTGTCACCAGTCTCAGCCCGCGGATGCCGTGACATTCAAACACCCCTACAGCAGGCCATGTATACACCCAAATGAGACCAGAATTGTGCCAACAACATCATTCAGGCTGCGCTACAAGCTGGTATGCCTGGCTAGTGACTCAGGGGACGGCAATGATATTGGTGACAACTTGTCACCAGTCTCAGCCTGCAGATGCCGTGACATTCAAACGCCCCTACAGCAGGCCATGTATACACCCAAATGACACCAGAATGGTGCCAACGTCATTATTCAGGCTGCGCTACAAGATGGTATGCCTGGCTAGTGTCTCAGGGGACAGCAATGATATTGGTGACAACTTGTCACCAGTCTCAGCCCGCGGATGCCGTGACATTCAAACACCCCTACAGCAGGCCATGTATACACCCAAATGACACCAGAATGGTGCCAACATCCTTTTTCAGGCTGCGCTACGAGATGGTATGCCTGGCTAGTGTCTCAGGGGACAGCAATGATATTGGTGACAACTTGTCACCAGTCTCAGCCTGCAGATGCCGTGACATTCATACACACCTACAGCAGGCCATGTTTACACCCAAATGACACCAGAATAGTGCCAACATCATTATTCAGGCTGCGCTACAAGATAGTATGCCTGGCTAGTGTCTCAGGGGACGGCAGTGATATTGGTGACAACTTGTCACCAATCTCAGCCTGCAGATGCCGTGACATTCAAACACCCCTACAGCAGGCCATGTATACACCCAAATGACACCAGAATGGTGCCAACATCCTTTTTCAGGCTGCGCTACGAGATGGTATGCCTGGCTAGTGTCTCAGGGGACAGCAATGATATTGGTGACAACTTGTCACCAGTCTCAGCCTGCAGATGCCATGACATTCATACACACCTACAGCAGGCCATGTATACACCCAAATGACACCAGAATGGTGCCAACATCATTATTCAGGCTGCGCTACAAGATGGTATGCCTGGCTAGTGTCTCAGGGGACGGCAGTGATATTGGTGACAACTTGTCACCAATCTCAGCCTGCAGATGCCGTGACATTGAAACGCCCCTACAGCAGGCCATGTATACACCCAAATGACACCAGAATGGTGCCAACGTCATTATTCAGGCTGCGCAACAAGATGGTATGCCTGGCTAGTGTCTCAAGGGACAGCAATGATATTGGTGACAACTTGTCACCAGTCTCAGCCCGCGGATGCCGTGACACCCTACAGCAAGCCCTGTAGGTGCCCAAAATGCACCAGAATGGTGCCAACATCCTTATTCAGGCTGCGCTACGAGATGGTATGCCTGGCTAGTGTCTCAGGGGACAGCAATGATATTGGTGACAACTTGTCACCAGTCTCAGCCTGCAGATGCCGTGACATTCATACACACCTACAGCAGGCCATGTTTACACCCAAATGACACCAGAATAGTGCCAACATCATTATTCAGGCTGCGCTACAAGATAGTATGCCTGGCTAGTGTCTCAGGGGACGGCAGTGATATTGGTGACAACTTGTCACCAATCTCAGCCTGCAGATGCCGTGACATTCAAACACCCCTACAGCAGGCCATGTATACACCCAAATGACACCAGAATGGTGCCAACATCATTATTCATGCAGCGCTACAAGATGGTATGCCTGACTAGTATTTCAGGGGACGGCAATGATATTGGTGACAACTTGTCACCAGTCTCAGCACACAGATGCCATGACATTTTAACACCCCTACAGCAAGCCCTGTAAATGCCCAAAAAACACCAGAATGGTGCCAACATCCTTAATCAGGCTGCACTACAAGATGGTAGGCTTGGATGTAGTCTCAGGGGATGGCAATGTTATTGGTGACAACTTGTCACCAGTCTCAGCCCGCAGATGCCGTGACATTCAAACGTCCTTACAGCAGGCCATGTATATACCCAAATTGCACCAGAATGGTGCCAACATCTTTATTCAGGCTGCGCTACAAGATGGTATGCCTGGCTGGTGTCTCAGGGGGCAGCAATGTATTTGGTGACAACTTGTCACCAGTCTCAACCCGCAGATGCCGTGACATTCAAACGCCCCTACAGCAAGCCCTGTAGGTTCCCAAATGACACCAGAATGGTGCCAACATCATTATTCAGGCTGCGCTACAAGATGGTAGGCTTGGATGATGTCTCAGGGGATGGCAATGTATTTGGTGACAACTTGTCACCAGTCTCAGCCTGCAGATGCCGTGACAATTAAACGCCCCTACAGCAAGCCCTGTAGGTTCCCAAATTACACCAGAATGGTGCCAACATCATTGTTTGGGCTGCACTACAAGTTGGTACATCTGGTGTAAATGGTCTTGTCATCAGTCTCAGCACGCAGATGGTGAAGCAAGTTTATGATGTACTGCACTGGGACAAGCTACCTAAGGAACTACCATTGGACTGCCCATGAATTGCGACAACTTTCTAAGGCTCATGTGTGTTGACAAGAAGGTGGCCAATGGACAGTTGCAGTTAATTCTGCTCGAGGGCATACTGGGTGAATGCATCTTTCTGACCAACTTTGAGGACCAAGCCATTATTAAATACTGTGGATGAGTTTGTGGCTGAATGTGGAGCCATTGCAAAGTAGCTAGTAGAAACAAACTTTATGAACCGGTATGGATAGTAATGTATGCTCAGCCTGCAGATGCCGTGACATTCAAACGCCCCTACAGCATGCCATGTATATACCCAAATGACACCAGAACGGTGCCAACATCATTATTCAGGCTGCGCTACAAGATGGTATGCCTGGCTAGTGTCTCAGGGGACGGCAATGATATTGGTGACAACTTGTCACCAGTCTCAGCCTGCAGTTGCCATGACATTCAAACGCCCCTACAGCATGCCATGTATATACCCAAATGACACCAGAATGGTGCCAACATCCTTTTTCAGGCTGAGCTACAACATGGTATGCCTGGCTAGTGTCTCAGGGGACGGCAATGATATTGGTGACAACTTGTCACCAGTCTCAGCCCGCGGATGCCGTGACATTCAAACACCCCTACAGCAGGCCATGTATACACCCAAATGAGACCAGAATTGTGCCAACAACATCATTCAGGCTGCGCTACAAGCTGGTATGCCTGGCTAGTGACTCAGGGGACGGCAATGATATTGGTGACAACTTGTCACCAGTCTCAGCCTGCAGATGCCGTGACATTCAAACGCCCCTACAGCAGGCCATGTATACACCCAAATGACACCAGAATGGTGCCAACGTCATTATTCAGGCTGCGCTACAAGATGGTATGCCTGGCTAGTGTCTCAGGGGACAGCAATGATATTGGTGACAACTTGTCACCAGTCTCAGCCCGCGGATGCCGTGACATTCAAACACCCCTACAGCAGGCCATGTATACACCCAAATGACACCAGAATGGTGCCAACATCCTTTTTCAGGCTGCGCTACGAGATGGTATGCCTGGCTAGTGTCTCAGGGGACAGCAATGATATTGGTGACAACTTGTCACCAGTCTCAGCCTGCAGATGCCGTGACATTCATACACACCTACAGCAGGCCATGTTTACACCCAAATGACACCAGAATAGTGCCAACATCATTATTCAGGCTGCGCTACAAGATAGTATGCCTGGCTAGTGTCTCAGGGGACGGCAGTGATATTGGTGACAACTTGTCACCAATCTCAGCCTGCAGATGCCGTGACATTCAAACACCCCTACAGCAGGCCATGTATACACCCAAATGACACCAGAATGGTGCCAACATCCTTTTTCAGGCTGCGCTACGAGATGGTATGCCTGGCTAGTGTCTCAGGGGACAGCAATGATATTGGTGACAACTTGTCACCAGTCTCAGCCTGCAGATGCCATGACATTCATACACACCTACAGCAGGCCATGTATACACCCAAATGACACCAGAATGGTGCCAACATCATTATTCAGGCTGCGCTACAAGATGGTATGCCTGGCTAGTGTCTCAGGGGACGGCAGTGATATTGGTGACAACTTGTCACCAATCTCAGCCTGCAGATGCCGTGACATTGAAACGCCCCTACAGCAGGCCATGTATACACCCAAATGACACCAGAATGGTGCCAACGTCATTATTCAGGCTGCGCAACAAGATGGTATGCCTGGCTAGTGTCTCAAGGGACAGCAATGATATTGGTGACAACTTGTCACCAGTCTCAGCCCGCGGATGCCGTGACACCCTACAGCAAGCCCTGTAGGTGCCCAAAATGCACCAGAATGGTGCCAACATCCTTATTCAGGCTGCGCTACGAGATGGTATGCCTGGCTAGTGTCTCAGGGGACAGCAATGATATTGGTGACAACTTGTCACCAGTCTCAGCCTGCAGATGCCGTGACATTCATACACACCTACAGCAGGCCATGTTTACACCCAAATGACACCAGAATAGTGCCAACATCATTATTCAGGCTGCGCTACAAGATAGTATGCCTGGCTAGTGTCTCAGGGGACGGCAGTGATATTGGTGACAACTTGTCACCAATCTCAGCCTGCAGATGCCGTGACATTCAAACACCCCTACAGCAGGCCATGTATACACCCAAATGACACCAGAATGGTGCCAACATCATTATTCATGCAGCGCTACAAGATGGTATGCCTGACTAGTATTTCAGGGGACGGCAATGATATTGGTGACAACTTGTCACCAGTCTCAGCACACAGATGCCATGACATTTTAACACCCCTACAGCAAGCCCTGTAAATGCCCAAAAAACACCAGAATGGTGCCAACATCCTTAATCAGGCTGCACTACAAGATGGTAGGCTTGGATGTAGTCTCAGGGGATGGCAATGTTATTGGTGACAACTTGTCACCAGTCTCAGCCCGCAGATGCCGTGACATTCAAACGTCCTTACAGCAGGCCATGTATATACCCAAATTGCACCAGAATGGTGCCAACATCTTTATTCAGGCTGCGCTACAAGATGGTATGCCTGGCTGGTGTCTCAGGGGGCAGCAATGTATTTGGTGACAACTTGTCACCAGTCTCAACCCGCAGATGCCGTGACATTCAAACGCCCCTACAGCAAGCCCTGTAGGTTCCCAAATGACACCAGAATGGTGCCAACATCATTATTCAGGCTGCGCTACAAGATGGTAGGCTTGGATGATGTCTCAGGGGATGGCAATGTATTTGGTGACAACTTGTCACCAGTCTCAGCCTGCAGATGCCGTGACAATTAAACGCCCCTACAGCAAGCCCTGTAGGTTCCCAAATTACACCAGAATGGTGCCAACATCATTGTTTGGGCTGCACTACAAGTTGGTACATCTGGTGTAAATGGTCTTGTCATCAGTCTCAGCACGCAGATGGTGAAGCAAGTTTATGATGTACTGCACTGGGACAAGCTACCTAAGGAACTACCATTGGACTGCCCATGAATTGCGACAACTTTCTAAGGCTCATGTGTGTTGACAAGAAGGTGGCCAATGGACAGTTGCAGTTAATTCTGCTCGAGGGCATACTGGGTGAATGCATCTTTCTGACCAACTTTGAGGACCAAGCCATTATTAAATACTGTGGATGAGTTTGTGGCTGAATGTGGAGCCATTGCAAAGTAGCTAGTAGAAACAAACTTTATGAACCGGTATGGATAGTAATGTATGTGGTCGTGATAGTAGTCAACTGGTGGTCAATTCTCGTCCCGCAACGGCACTCAATCGGAAGCGCCACGAGAATATGAAAGTCTTTGCGACAGTCATTACTGTGAAGTAGAGTGTACTCAGTTTCGTTTTCGGCGGAGCGACAGCAGGCACACGTCGCCGTTTCGCGTGGCACGATTTGATTTTCGCGACGGAAAAGGAGTCGCCGACCACAGAACTCGAGGCTTCAAAGTACTTGACAACCATTTTACTGGTTGACCAAGTTTGATTGACACATCTACCTGGTCATCATCTTTCCAGATACAAGCACAGGACAAGCGCTATCAAAGTTAGCCGACGAGTCTTATCCACCGCCACTCGCTCCTGTGAAACGCAAGTCACGAGCTTCTCCGAAAATTCGACGCTCAAAAACCTGAATTGATCTTATCAACACCTTCGACATCATGACAATGTTAGCCATGTCGGACTTTAGTCTCGTCGGTTTGGTGGCAGCCTTTGTTGGAGTTGCCTTATTGATTTTCGTGGCTACCCATCCGCCAAAGGACGACTACCTCAGTTCCACTCGAGCCTCGTCACCCCTCACGGGCTTGCAGCGATACAGTTCCTATCACCGCAAACGTGTCTCGGCAACCATGTCATTAACTAATTCTAATTCCTCCTCGGGATCTTCAACGGGTAGCCATGGGAGCTCAAGGTCGGGGTCCTCGGATCGACTGTAGCTGGCCTGCAAAGAATTCCATGGAAATTGAGACACATCATGGTGACATAAGGCAGGATAAAACGAGGCATTATGAAACATTAATGTCAATAGTCAAGCTATGGAGTGATTCTTGTGCAGATATGAAGCACAAACTCGTCGTGGCTGGTTAAAATACATGTTATAGATTATTCCTTTTGGTACAAGCTTGCAGTAATCTGCTTTACATTTAGTGAATAACTGCTCAAACATCGTGAGAAAGGTTTGCACAGTCCAAACGAAGGTATACATTATAATACTAGTATGCCTTTGTGATCATTATTTTGTCTAAAGTTGTTTGTGAATTATTGGATTAGCCAGGCCAGCCATCACTACCAAAGTTCCGTCATGGCTCGGGGTCTTTAATCGTCTAAAGTAAATTCGCTTGCTCATCTTCCACAACAGTCACTAGTGCAGCATTATTGCTCTTGGCAGAACTCGTTGTCGGCAAGGCAGTCTGGACAAGCTCGTCGGCATTCAGAGGCGATATTGGATCGGCGTCTTCCTCGTCGGACAACGACCAGGGCAATCCATTGGTCCCATGATAGGCGGAAATCAAGCGAAGCATGCTCCAAGTCTTGCGGCGAAAAAGGTCGGCGCCGCCAACAATATCATTTTCTGTGATTGCCAGTAGCAAATCGTGTCAGATTTGAGGCTCTTTCGGTCGCATCGCACTTCATGAGTGCGTCTAAACCTTCTTACGTACCACTAATATTTGCCACAACCAAAGGCAAATGGCTAGTCAACTCGCCGTCAGTTGCACTCTTCACGCCGTTGAGCTCTTGTGGGCCGTCAACTAATACCGCGTCCGACAATATTCGAAAGTATTCGGGAGTGATTTGCACATCGTTGGCAATGAGCTCCTGAATCTGATGAATCACTTGAATCGCTTGCGGCGGCAATCGTTTCTTGCTCCGAGCCCACTCCTCGCCATTCTTAAAGGAACGAAGTTTGCGCTTGGCCGTTCCGTTTCGTTTGGAAAGCGTCTCAACAACCACTTGTGGCTCGGTAACGACAGGCTCGTCTTCATCCACGACAATCGCCTCTCCCGTCGCCTTTTCAAACTTGGCGCGACTCTGCAATGTGCGAAATGCTTCCTCTAGCTCAAGCGTGACGGGATGCTGAACCACTCGATAGAATAGCATGTAGGCTTCAGCCTCAAGAACTTCATTGAGGTGGACCTGATGGACGCGGCCGTCGTCCATCTTCCACCACTCGTTCTTCTTGCTCTCCAAGCTTCGTACATATGCGATACTAAAAGACAACGGCAAAGGTCAGCGAGACGTCGATAAGCGGATGTGCGCTGGTAAAAATAGGTTCGTGGCATGTACTTACTAGTGACCCGAATTGGAATTTTTGCCAGAATGTACAACGACCGCAAATAGTCGGCAAACGACGCCACTTTTGTGAGAATCTTGCATTTCCTGCGTCAAATACGGCCTCAAATCAAACAAAACGTCAAACTTGACGTGTCCCTCAATCTTGGCGCTGCCAGACTTGACTTCGGATCGACCAGACCGACGCGCCATTGCATCCGCGCCATTGCGCGAGTCACCGTAACGAAAGCGCTTGAGATGAAGCGTCAAAATGGGAGGAATGGACTTGAGTCGAGACTGCTTGGTTGCCTTGCCTACTTTGCCGCACTTTTCGCACTTGTAGTTGGAATCCAACGCTTCCGCGCGAGCAAAACGAGTAAAGGCCGACTGGACGTCCGACAACTGCGGAGAAGGGTAATGATCGTTCACGCCTTGCGCCGAAGAAGTCACTTCCAACCCAATATCCTCAAACGGATCAATCGTCGAGCTAGACGCCTTGCATGACTCGCAAGTGACATTGCTTTCGACGCGTCCTCGGAAGAGGGAAAATGGATATTCCTTGTCGTCCAAAGAAGCGCTTCCATTCGCAGATGGCTCTGATGAAACATTAGCAACAGTATTCTTGGTATTTTCCTTATCTTGTCGCGCGTTGAGACATGACTTTTGCATGGCATCAATCAAGAGACGTAAATATTCGTGCGAATCTTCCTGAATTCCAATTCGCATCCATGGAGCCACGTGAGTGACAAAGCCACGGACAAAGGCTTCTGGTGCAACCGGCTTGTCACGCGGCTGCATCGAGTCATGCACCATTTGAACATGCTGCTCAAACGAACAAAGCGCGCAAAATTCCAATTCCTCTTGATTACTCTCGTTGCGATCCGCAGCGGCCGCCGACCGACGAGACTTGCGTGTGCCGCGCGACGAGTCCTCGCCCGTGGGTGAAGCGGACGGCGAGGCCCGCATCTTGGCCGAATTTTCAATCGCTACTGGACATGTCAGTGAATGAGGGCGACAGTCAATGGCGAGACAGAGTTCGGGAGCATGAGCCAGTGCTTGTAATACTGGTAAGTAGAAAGGAGAGAGCGAAAAGTATACAGAATATTGAGTCAAACGTGCATGGCATGAGTCATCATCAAGACTCGTTCCATTGATGCCTTGGTCGAAAGGATAATGACTCACCTGCATTCGCAAAGCATGTATTTCCAAGGTTTGCTACTGGCCGTGCAACACTCCGGCCTCCTCCTGCAGATGTTGCGAGCGCTAGAGTCATTCTATAGTGATTGTGATATCGCGGAAACTCACGGAACGAAGAAAGTTGGCGTCCGTTTCTAAAGTTCGATTCAGTCAATCGAAACGAAAGTGGTATTCTAGTAGTAACCACAACGTCGCTTGCATGGGAGGCTATCAAAAACTCGTCGACGATTGTATATTATGACTAAATTTCCAATCTTTCCTAATCTTTCTCCTACTTGGCCATTGTCTTTCAAAACGATCGAGACGGTCTATCGTGTGTGTGGTTTGCTCGACGGAACAATTTGGCAGGCGCAGCCTGTCTGCCGTCCGATGACACGACGCGCGCGCGCCAACCAATGCATTGCGATGCAACCAATGACGAGAGCCGCGCGGGTTCTTGCGTTAGCTACCGCAACTACCGGTATAGCGATGTATGCTACCGTTGCCTGAATAGGAGATCAAAGAGTAGACAACGGTAGAAAGAGAAAGTGCGCGAGTCAAAACAGTCGTGGAGCTGCCGGTACGGTAGTGAAGCATGTTTAGTGTTATTTACCTATGATTGCCAATTATCAACGGTACGCTGGAAGTCTTGCGAGGCCATCTCGTGCCTGCACTCGTTTGGATAGTCAAACCAATTTATACGGCTGTTTATCGGAATGATGGGGACAAAGACGCGAAAGTATTACGGGATGACCTCTCGCAACGACAGAGGGCAATGATCCGTCACGTATGTACACACTTCGGTTTTGATAGTGCTAGATATGCTTTTGCAAAAGTGCAGTACACCATTGACGGCGACTTAAGCAAGCGACTTTGTCGTCGAGTGCAGTGGAGCTACCAGCACAAACATGAGAGGCAGGAGCGTACATAACGGTGGTATATGCTCATGTCTTCTTGAGCGAAACTGGCTGACAGCCTTCAATACAGTAGTCAAGTGCGAAATCCGAATACAGTAGAAGGTTGAAATGCATTCAAACGCTGCGTGCGATCTAAATGGGCCCTGCCGAGTCTGTAGCTTCTAGCAAGTCGCAACGATACAAAGCTCAATCAAACGAACGTGACGCCTGTACATATAGATGATTCCTCAGCAGGATAGCATATTGTGTAGTTCTAATCCAATGTTAAGCATTTACTCTTCCGGAGCCAAAGGAGGCGATAGGAACAGAATGGTGGCAGCAAGCAATCCAAGTCCAACAACGGGGAAGAGAAGACCGCCATTGTCAGTGGAACTAGTTGCGATCAAATTGGCGTTTGCTGCGATCTGGCTCACGGATGCGTCGATCATTTCCACTGGAACCATCTTGGCCTGGGTGGATCGGGTGAAAGCAGGGGAAGCCACTGTGGAAAGGAGGGAAGAGGAAGATTGTCAGCAAAGGTGCTTTGCGCCCATATACAACTATAGACAGGATAATGAGCAATGTCGCACAACTGCACATCGGAATAAATCCTCGTGAGCTACCACTCTACGTAAACATGGCACCTTGCCATTGTCTCTGCTTCCGGCAGTAACTATGTCACTTGTCGCCCATCAGTCAGGAATCAACCGTCGCCAAAGTTCTAATCTAGCGTTTCAAAAGAGTTTCAATTCGCCACTCACCGGAATGGCTAGCCGGGCTAACAAAGGCCGAGACGGCGGCAACAACGAGGGCAAGGAAGAAAAGAACGCGAGCCATGGTGACAGATGTGTATTGTTGCGGTTGTTGCAATGGAGCCATCGTCGCAGTCGCTCGGGGTGACGCACCTTTTGCGTGCGATCTTTGCGGTTCAACCTTGTTTCGGCGTGTGTGCTTTGAAAAATCGGGGTCCGCCCTCGCAGGAGCTGGGGGGTGGAACCCTCGGGAACGACGCGCGACGGCGCGCCAACTGCTCATTTGTCGTCTTTTGGAAGCTGTCTACTTGATGGCTATCCATTCGTCCCTAGTCTCTATTGGTCTCCTTTTCTTTCAGCGTTCCAGCAGCTACAATCAAGCATGAATGCATCGAACGCGTTTCGCTCGAATCTGATGCAGCAGCTTGCATCTGCCGCGCTCAAGAGTCAGAGGCCACCGCTCGCTTTGACTGGATGGATCCAAAACGCTCTCGACGACAATAAAGAGGACGCATCGTCCGACGCTAGCTTAAATGCATCTTCTCTGCGCATCGGCATGCTGAGCAGTATTGGAAGCAGCAGCAAAAACTTGGCTGCTCCGGCAACACCAACGAGAACAAGGCAATCATCCGCAACGAGCAATCTACACCGACTTTCGTCGCCTTCATCGGCCGCAGTGTCGTCTGCAATATCTTCTCCTTTCCCCATCAATAGACAAATGCATAGCGCATCTGAAAATGATGAAATTGACGACCTTGCCAAAGACTTTCAAGACTTTCTACAAACCCGGCGAACAGGAACACACATTTTACCTCGCCAAGTACGAAATCGCGACGCTAGCTTCTGGAACGATGCGTTGGAACGGGCAGTTGCTTGTGCCATTCAAGCACCCAATCACAAGCGAACCGAGCCTGTCACTTTCAAACGAATGGTTGCTCCGTCTGACAAGACGCATCGGTTGGCTGATATTGCCTACAATACTCATTTGCGCAAGAAATTGTCATCGCTCAGACCGAATGCATCGGAAGCAGAAAGGAGTGCTATACACTCGAACGTTGAAAAGAAACGCGAAAAGTGGGATCAAATGCCGGCATTTCTAGTCACATTGGTCAATTCGACTCATTCGTTGGTTGGCATTGGCCTTCCCGTAGCAGCCGACCCGTATCAACCCCTTGACTACTCGCCGCCAATCTCGGAGCGCGAGCTGGAGGACTACGCCACTGCCTGCGCTTCGGTGCAAAACGTTCTACTGTCGCTGCATGCCGAGCATATTGCCACAAAATGGGTGACTGGCGCCGTGGTGCAAACGCCAGCCTTTCGCGAACTAGTCAATGCCAAGGCGCATGAACGCGTCGTTGCCTTGATCATGGTGGGAGAAGCAGATGATTCCAAAAAACTGCATCAGCGTCGTCGCATGCGTCGCGCCTTTCATGGTGATGTTTTGGTGGACTTATAGCTGCGCAAGTGTTTACATTTCTACATAGATACATTGTACACTAATTAATAGCGTTTATGGTAGCAATTTAATCTCACTGCCACTTGCACTCCACGATGCGTCCGCCAGTAACCATGGGTTTGAAGCACGACGCATTGTGCGACAGCAACACCGCCAACCGGCCGTAACCACCCTGTCCATGCGCAATGCAATGGGCATTCGACAAGACGAACAAGTCGACAAAGACATTGTAGTAGTCGCTGGGATTACCTGACGTTGCCTTGTCGAGATGCAACGGCTCATTGTATGTTGGCGAGACGATAATGAGACGATGCGTCGAGTCTCGATACTCGACGGCAGACTGCACTGCAAGCTGCGAGTCGCTTGCGAAAAAGATTGGTTCGTCAATTGTTCGTCGCAAATGACTGGCACAGTTGATAACATTGCGAGCCAACGCCTTGACGAGAGTATCCGACAATGGATGAGCCTCATTATACTTGGCGCGAAAGTGCGCCGCCGCGTAATCGCCTGGTGCTAGTTGCAACTGGTGCATGGCGCGATCAATGGCACTGGCCAGTGGAGGTGTCGGAGCAAAGCACTTGAAAAAGAGCGACCGAAAGGAGCGACGAAAGGCTCGCGAACCTTCTCCAGGACCTACTTGAGCATTGTAGTAGTCTGACCCTCCATGCTGGTCCTGTAGACGACCTGTTACAATCGGATGATTCAAGGAACTTACGTAGTGCAGAATGCTGGAATGTGTCGTGGCCAGCGGAATGCTTCGATCCTGCAGCAACCTTGTGACTAACCAATCTGGCGTGGTCCAATCCAAGCCATTCATCGGCGGAAGCAAAAACTCTTCCAAACGACAGGGACGATTCCAGTGAATCAAGTAGACTCGCTTCGTCTTGGCCGCCACGTATATAAAGTAGGGTAACGACTTGATGCGATCCGACAATCCTCCGCAGGAAGCATCCGATTGAAGACAAGTGTAAATCAAATATCTATGATTGGATGTAGGAGACATTAGAAGTCGTTGCTCCGCATGCCATTCAAAGTATGTCTGTGCCCATGGAGGCAGTGTGAAATTGGTGTCGTTGAATGCTAAGGTAGCATGGGATGATGATTTCGTTGTCCTCATCGACGTTAGAGGAGTCAAGTTTTGCCCGAGCTCATCTGTTCCAAGTTCAACGTTCCGTCTTGCAGTATATTGTAAAAAGGCGCATGCGAGTGCAAACAATAGGAGAATGAGCTTCAAACCATTGACCATCCAGCCGCCTCTTTTGTGACATGATTGTTCTTGGTCCAAACTGTTGAGCATGGATGAGAACCCAAACCGAAGAGACAGCGGTGACGTCACGAAGACGGTCACGTTTAAGTAAGCGCGGTAAGCGGCAACCGAAGGAGTGGATCGAGGACGATCACGAAGTTGTCGTGCCCGTCGATGCATACAACATCATGCAGCGTCGTGAGCATGCGGATGGAGAAGCCACGTTGCCAACGAACGAGGGCGTGGCGTTTCACACGACTGGTACAGCGCGTGACCCTCCCAGATGCTGGATCTGCCAACAGGTTGGTCATGTGCAGCGAGACTGTCCCACGAGAGCGGAGTCTACGGAGAGTGTGCCGGCTGCAGAGGCTAGTGGGGCGCAGCACTTCACGCTGGGTAGCGAGGAAGATAGCGACGACGACGACGAGGTCGGATACATGTTCGCGCAGCCGCCGAAGGTGAACATCTCGAAGAAGGCTGTGCTCTTGGACAATCAGTCGACAGTGGATCTGTTCTGTAACGCCAAGATGCTGACGAACATTCGCCCGGTGCCAACGTGGATGGTGATCAAGTGCAACGCTGGTACAGTAAGGACGAACATGATGGGCGACCTGGAGGGCTATGGTCCGGTGTGGTGGTATCCGCAGGGGCTGGCGAACATTTTGAGTTTGGCGCAAGTCCGAAAGAAGTTTACCGTGGAGTATCTCATGCATGGCGTGGAGCGTCCAATGTTCGTCGTGGAGAAGCCGGACGGTAAGCAGCGAGAGTTTGTCGAGACGGACTCTGGGCTGTATGTTTGCGAGAGCTTTTCAAAGGGCAAGCGCGGCGATGTCAAGGATGGAGTGGCGATGTTGACTACGGTAGACGATAACCGTACTAACTACACCAATGATGACTATTTACGCGCTGTTAGAGCTAGGGAACTGCAAATCAAAATTGGACGGCCAAGCCTCAAGGATTACCTGCGCATCGTTACTAGCAATCAGTTGCCGAACTGTCCTGTGACGAAGGCCGACATCCTGGCTGCTGAGCACATCTTTGGACCAGATGTTGGCTCGTTAAAAGGAAAGACGACGCGTCGCGCGTCGCATCTGGTGAAGCCTGCGATTGTTGAGCAACTTCCACCGGCTATCATGAGTCGTTATCGAGACGTTACTCTTTGTGCTGACATCATGTATATCAACAAGGTCCCCATGTTGGTGACGTTCTCCCGCAGCATTCGTTTTGCTACGGTCGAGGTGATTCAAAACCGTACGCTTCCGGTTATGTTGAAGGCAATTGAGTCTGTGTTGAAGATTTACGCACGCGGTGGGTTCCGTGTCGTCGCGGCTCTGATGGATGGGGAGTTCGCTCCAATGCTTGGCGCGTTGGCTGATCTCGGAGTGGCGCTCAATGCGACGTCTGAGGATGAGCACGTTGGCGAAATCGAACGTTTTATCCGTGTCGTGAAGGAACGGGTGCGCGCGACATACAACACGCTGCCGTTTAAGCACGTGCCGGCACGATTGGTTATCGAGATGACGAAGTCTGCCGTGTTTTGGTTGAATGCGTTTCCGAACGAGCGTGGCATTTCGAAGGATCTCAGTCCACGCACCATTGTGACTGGTCAGACAGTTGACTTTAATCGGCATTGCAAGTATGAATTTGGTCAGTATGTGCAAACGCATGAGTCACACAGTAATGACATGCAGGCGCGCACGATTGGTGCGCTGGCTCTGCGCCCGACTGGTAATGTGCAGGGCGGGTTTTATTTCCTCAGTTTGTCTTCGGGGAAAATCCTGAATCGTAGCCACGCTACGCCTTTGCCCATGCCTGATGATGTCATTGAGCGCGTGCATCGTCTCGCTCGTCAACAGAAGGCCAATCCGGGCATCGTGTTCATGGACCGCCACCGTGTTGCGGAAGCTGCTGAGCCGGTCATGTGGCACGATGATGACGACGAGGATGATGATGACTCTGATTACGATGACGACGCTTCTCGCGGCGAGGACGACTCTGCCGGCGGAAGCGAAGGAGTGAATGCGACCGATGACGACGACAGCGACGACGACGATGGTGCTGACGGCGCAATCGAAGGAGTGCCGGACGATGAGGAGGATGACGCGCCGGCCGTGGATGCGGCCGTGGATGATGGCGAAATTGAAGGAGTGCCCGATGAAGGCGAAATTGAAGGAGTGCCAGCTGCTGCAGACGAAGAGGATTTCGATGCGCGCTATGGCCCACGCACTGGTCGGTATGGCCTGCGTGCACGCAAACCTCGATCGTTCGCTCATTTGTTCACGCTCGACGCTGCAGAGGAAGTGTCGGAGCCACTCGTCACGGCACAGATGAACATGCGACAAGGTTTAAAGGCTTTTGGCGATGCTGGAGTGGAGGCAGTGCGCAAGGAAATGCAGCAGCTACACGACAGGCACGTCATGAAGGCAGTCCCCCAGTGCACTCTGACTCCGCAGCAGCGCAAGGATGCTCTGGCGTATTTGATGTTTCTCAAGCGCAAGCGATGCGGGACTGTGAAGGGACGCGGATGTGCGGATGGACGCAAGCAAAGAGCATACACTGCAAAGGAAGACGCAGCATCTCCAACGATAGCGACAGAGGCCATCTTTCTGACAGCTATCATTGACGCTATGGAAGGGCGCGAGGTTGCTGTGGTTGATGTACCGGGCGCTTTTATGCAAGCGGAAATGGACGAGTTGGTGCACGTTCGTTTCACTGGGAAGATGGTGGAGCTACTGTTGGAAATTGATCGCGAGATGTACGAGCCTTGCGTCACAATGGAGAATGGCGAGAAAGTCATGTACGTTGAGTTACTCATGGCGCTTTATGGTACGCTTTGAGCAGCGCGACTATTCTGGGAGAAGTTGTCTGCAAAATTGCTTGAGTGGGGCTTCGAGAAGAACCCGTACGATCCGTGTGTGTGTAACAAGATTGTCAATGGAAAGCAAATCACCGTGGGATGGCACGTGGACGATTTGAAGATTTCGCACGTCGACGTGAGCGTAGTGGATGCGTTCATCGAGCAGATGGATGAGGAGTTCGGCAAGGAGACTCCAATGAACAAGTCACGCGGAAAAGTGCACGACTACCTCGGCATGGTATTGGACTATACTAAGCCTGGAGAAGTAGCAATCAACATGGTTGATTATGTGAAGAACATCCTTCATCATGCGCCGGGCGACATGGATGGAACGGCAGCTACTCCGGCCGCCAGTCACTTGTTTCAGATCTCGGAAAATCCTGTCATGCTGAGCGAAGCGAAGAAGCAGATTTTTGTGACGATTGTGATGCAGTGTCTGTATCTGAGTCAGCGAGCGCGACCGGATATTCGCACAGCGATTTCTTTCTTGAGCACGAGGCTGCAGCAGCCCGACGAAGACGACTATAAGAAGGCTGCAAGAGTGATTAAATATTTACGCGGAAGCGTGGACATGGTGTTGACGCTGAAGGCGGACCAGTCCGGGATAGTCCAGTGGTGGGTGGATGCATCGTACGCGGTACACCCAGACATGAAGGGTCACACTGGTGGAACAATGACACTTGGAAAAGGGTCAGTGTACAGTACGTCGGCTAAACAGAAGTTGGTAACAAGAAGCTCGACGGAGAGTGAAGTCGTGGGAGTTCACGATGTGCTACCGCAGTTGCTGTGGACAGGATATTTTCTGAAGGCACAAGGTTTCGGGGTCAAGGACACGAAATTGTACCAAGACAATATGAGTTCAATGTTGTTGGAAAAGAATGGCAGAAGCTCAAGTACAAAGCGCACGCGACACATGAATGTTCGGTACTTCTTTGTGAAGGATCGCGTGGCAGCTGGTGAGGTCAACATCGAGCATTGTCCGACCGGAGACATGGTCGCGGATTTCTTTACGAAACCATTGCAGGGAGCCCAGTTTGGCAAGCTCCGCAACCTGGTTATGAATCTGGCCTCAAGCAGTAAGTACTACTTGGACCAAAGGAGTGTGTTGAGCATGGATGAGAACCCAAACCGAAGAGACAGCGGTGACGTCACGAAGACGGTCACGTTTAAGTAAGCGCGGTAAGCGGCAACCGAAGGAGTGGATCGAGGACGATCACTTCTTGGAGAAAATAAGTAAAGTGGTTTTATTGACTCTGTTCTGCTTAATCATTAGTGTCGCTTCAAGGGCGCGCAAGATATATTCTAGATCCAACACAAACGACGACGACGCGGCTGCACCATACTGTCCTGCAGTAAACTAATCCCTGATCATTGCAATATCAGGCTCAATACACCAGGATATAGCATGTACGAGTAAGCTCGTAACATTGTTGAGCAGCAATAGTAGGTGAGCTGTCACCGCAAAGTGCTCATCGTTCCATCAACATTCACAGTCAACAAAGAAACGGATGTCGCAGCGTTATTCATGTGCATCGCACGCGCAAACCCACGCTCACTTTTCGTTCGACATGTTTCGAAGCAACGTATAGCGTTGCACATTCTTTCAGAGCTTCCTCATGAGTCCCCATGGGGAATGTGCTGCAACATCATGGATAAGTGGGCGGTTGTTGCGTGTTTTGCTTTACATCTTTGGAGCAGTTCTGCGTTTTGGACTACACCAAGACCAAGTGCGTTCCATTGGCAACAAACTGCTGCATTTACAGTCAGTTATGAAAGTCTCGTGACAAGGCAATGCTATCGCATAAGATGCAACAGGAATGACGATGAGGAAGTTATTAGCTCTACGGATGCATCTCGACGAGCGTTTCTTTCCTGGGGATCGGCTGCTGCAACGTCGGCATCAATGCTTGGTTTGAATGCTGCAGGCGCCGGAGCTGCTCAAGAAGCATCTGCTGCAGCTACAGTCCTGGATTCTCCTGACGAAATGAACGTGCAACAGCAAGAAACTACATTAGTAAACATTGGCAGCCAAGAAGTGATTCCATTCAGCAGTGTCCGTCGCTACAAGACGCTCGTCTTGCCGCAGAACAAACTACGCGTCTTGCTGGTGCACGATGGCAATGCCTTGCAAGCATCAGCGGCACTCACAGTGGCGGATGCCGGTCAATTTGCCGATCCGGACGATTTGCCAGGGGCGGCGCATCTCATGGAGCATTTGATACTAAGTTACTGCAACAAGAATACTGGTTCTCAGACGAGGAGTCGCACGTCACTATTTTCCACGCCGCTGTCTTCGCCTCCACGAGACTTTGAGGATTGGCTATCGAACGACGCGGTTGAAGGTGCATCCAATGGCTTTACGGGATACGACAAGGTTTGCTTTCACTTTACATGCAAATCGGATGCCATTGGAGACGCCCTCTTGCGGTTCGCCGAATTATTTTATCAGAGAAACGTGGAGCAAGTTTGCAGCGACAAGTCAGTACTGCAGCGAGAAGTGCTGCGGGTTGACTCGGAACTAGATTTTAGCTTGGCGTCGACGCAGGCTTACTATCTGCTAAAGGACTTTGTTAGTGACGAGCATCCTTTTTCCAGGTTTTCGTCTGGCAATTTGGAAACGTTGGAGACGCTACCTGACAAGGCTGGTATTAACGTTGGAGAACGCATGTTTGAGTTCTTCTTGTCCAAGTATTTGGCAACAAAAGCAGTGTTGGTGGTCATTGGCCCGCAAGACTTGTTGACGCTCGAGCGCAAGGTTGCTCCGTTTGCCAAGGCATTTTCAAACGCTTCATTGCCATCGCCGGCGCCCCTCGTCGCTTCCAAAATCTATCCTGGAGGATTTCTCCGCGGCAATCGACCCAAGCAACTTGTGCTCTTTCGTAAACGAAACGATGAAGGCGAAAAGCTGTCATTTCATTTTGCGCTGAATTTAGATTATCGTGAACGAGGTCGCCCAGTCGTTACAGCCACGCAAATTGGCTTTGTTCTAGCGCAGATTTTTGGACGACGTGGGCCGGGAAGCCTGTATGCTTTTCTGCTTCGTCGGGGATGGGTACCACAATTGGCTAGTAGCATTCCTCGTATATCATTGGCAATGGATGTTTCGGGGTTTCAAATTATTCGACTGGATATTCCATTGACACTGGATGGTTTCATTAACCGTTCGGCAATCGTTGCAGCCGTATACAACCTATTGCATGCTGTCCAAAGTCGAACTATAATTTCACGTGCCCTAATTACCCAATACGCAAACATTGCCAAGCTCAACGGATACCTTTTTGCACCAAGACCGCCTGATGCAATCGAGCTGGCTGTCGATGCTCAATTTTTTGGTGCAGAACGTCTAGCCTCTGGTCAGTGGTGCCGGCTCCCGGGTGATAGATATGGAGTTGATGCTTTGCAGCGGGAAACGCTAAAGGTTCTATCAGAGCTGACAGATCCTGATAATGCAATCATTATTGCATCAGCTGGGAGCAAGGCGCTCGTAGGGTTTGGATTTTCGGACGAAAAACCGCTTGTGCTGCCTTCGCCTCGGTGGCTTACTGAACCAAGGACGGGGGCTCGTTTCTGCTTTGATGACATGTTTAAGTTTGCATCGAGACTGGAGGTGTTTTTGCTTCGCCGGATCGTCGATGAACAAGAGCTTGAACTTCCAGTCCTCAACCCATTGGTTCCTGCTACCCTACGACAGCCTCGCTTGACGCCCCCGTTATCAAAGAATATGAACGATTTACCAACGAGCGATGGCAATTGGTTTGTCTTGAACACTGCTTCTTATCAGTTGACTGGTAGGCTATGGCCCCGTGGCCCTCCAGAACCTTCATGTAGAAGTGTTTTTGTGCTCGAGCTCCTTTCATCGAGACCTGTTCGTGCGAGTATCCGGCAAGCAGCGCAGGCAGAGCTTTGGAGGTACTCATTCGATAATGCAGTGTCCGATCTCGCCGAGCTGGGCTCCTTTTCAGGTCTGGCTTACGATTTGAGCTTCAATAAATTTGGTTTACGGATCGCTTTTCTTGGTGTTTCGCAAACCCTGCCATCGTATGCTCGTCGAGTATGCCGACGACTTGTTGAGCATCACAACAAACTATTTGACGGTAGGGAATTCTTTGCGACAGAAATCATTCAAAAAGCAACTCGCGACGCCAAGAGTTTGCAAGGTGTGTCAACGCTCCGCCGCCGCCGATATATCAGCAATTTACGACGCACCACAGCCTACGAAGCGGCCGTGGAGGGTATGGCATTCCTTCGGTCGTGCACCGGTGCTGTGTGCTTCTCAGAAGGGGACCTTCTTCCTTATGACACCTTTGAGCTTCTGAAGGACCTCAAGCAGATACTGGCGCCGGTTGACAAGAACGACAGGGCTTTGAGCTTTTCCAAAATACCCGAAATTCGCGACTTATCGTACAGGCCGCAGTGGAAACCTCGTTCTGCCTCTCCGTGCGCCGTACCGGGCGTGATTCTGGTCAATGATGCCTGTGGACGTATTCCGAGGTAACAATTTTCGCTGTTGTGGAGTCTGATTGCTGGATAGAGCGAGAAAATGATACGCAACTGAGGAACTCGACAATAACACCCAAGCAAAGGGTTCAAGTATATATAGTCAACTATCCGATGGCCGGATTGGTCGATACATACGAAGCGCAGGAATTGTTATAGTTGGCTTTCTGGAATACCTGCAAGGTAGATTGAGTGTACCGATTCAATAGCAGCCGCTTGGCTTAATGCCATCCCCAATACCCGCTGTCCAATCAAAAGAACGACACCCATTGAAACAGAAAAGGCTAAAACGGACGCTTCACGCGAATCATTCTTGCCATCGTGGGCGCAAGTCCCCACGCTCGTGCGTGACAAATTGCAAAGGCACTTGCATCTTTACTTAGCAGTTTCAATCAGGTCTATACGGACGCAAGCTTACCTATCGTCGAGGAATCTCCAACAATCAACAAGCAGTCGAGTCGAAAGGAACCGGCGGCCTCGGCAAGAGATGCGAAGGAAAACGCCTCCATCTATCCCTGCCTCAGCTGCAAAACATCGCCAAAGCTCAAGCGCAAGTCGCTGAGCTACAACAATAGCTTGCACATCGACCAGAACGCTTTTACAAGCAACGAATCAAAAGGACAGAACTCATATCGTTCAATGGCATGATTTACGTGCCACCGCCGTTGCGAGAAATACTCCACTGGTCTCACGAATCACTTTGTCACCCTAGTATGAGCCGCCTGGAAGCGACGATACGACGGCACTTGGGTCTGGCCAACCATGCGGCAGTCTGTTGAGTCGTTTGTACGCAATCGTCACGTTTGCCAGCTCTATCAGGCAACGAGGCCACATTACAGCCTGATTCCACCAAGGGAAACGGAGTATCATCCATGGCACACCGTGTGTGTGGACAGCTACGGTCCTTTCACATTCACAAGTAAAAGCGATCAAAAAGAAATCGGGGGATAGAAGCATTACTTCTACCATTATCGCTTCCTTGATCCTGTCGGAAGCTTTTCGTTCCTCCGTCGCTGATTTACTTCCTGATTGATTGTTCTTCATGGTCCACTGCATTGCTGCGTCAGGTTCTCTACGATGCTGATTGAGACGCAGAGACGAAGTAGTCGATAACTAACACTAGTAAAATGGCTGTCTTCTATTCTTCTTTAAAATCATTAACGTTAAAATTTAGCAAAATGTAGCATGATGTTTTGTTGTCACGAAGAAGACAATTTCGTAATTATGAGCATCACCAGAGTTTGTCAACAGATGTTCATAGTGTCATCCGAACTCCGTGAAGCTCGTACCAGCTTGTATGTTGCAGAGTGCGTGCAACTTTCGGCGCAGATGTTGATACCATTGTTGCGGGTGGTGCATTGTTCATTTTGCTGCATTTGCATCGACAAGCCTCGCTTCAAACTTGCCACACGGAACCAATTTCGTTGCTGCACCCAGAAAGCCTGTCGTTTGTTCAATCTTGAGAATGCCACTTGAAACGATCAATTGTCCTTGTCCTCGCGCATTCTTCCTGGTGACAAGGGTTGCATCGCCGTACATGAAACCTTCTGGAATGCTGTAGGTTGTCGATGTTTTTCGAATTTCTGGATCTTGATCGTCATTGCGCTTGGACCAGTAAACGTTTTGAATCGTACCCTTGGTTTCCACCGTGCGACTGTAGCCAGTGACGGGAATGCGAAAGCGAATGTTTGTTGACGTTTGTTGATCGGCAGAAGATGACTGTGGACTCTGCTTGTTTTCATCCAAGTACATCCAGTCGCCTCTTGAGTTTGCTCGTGTCAGAGGAGATTCCGTCAAGCAATTGCAGGCCCCATTTTGCATAAATTCAATGCATACATTGCTCACCGTTGGTTGAGTCGGCAGTGTCAATCCAGTGGAACGATCGCGGCTGGAAATTGTCGTCTTGCTGGCATATAAATCGTTGGAGGGGTCGCGCTCCGGAACTCCAGTGACGTAGAAATCCATGCTTATAGTTGTACCAGCAACTTCTACCGTTGGAGGCGACTGCTGGGCCTCGCGCCACTTTGCTTGCGTTGCCGTCAACGTTGGTGAAGGTGCAGCTGCTTGTAATTCGTCGGTCTTGCTGTCATCCAACTGGCCGGTACGCTTGTCGGAAGCATTGATGAGTTCGGAGTCATTCTCAAATGCTTTATCAATGAGGCTTTTGAAAAAGTTGTTCCGACGAGTCAGCGCTTCACGCTTCTGTCGGAGTTCATTCGAGTAGAACGAGCGACCGGCGAAACCATGGCATGCATGTAAATGAGCGGAGAATGACGCTGATCCGAAAGCAAGGAGACAAATTCGTTTCTTGGACATGACATGCATGCTAAAAAGGTAGTTTTCGTAGAGGAAGGTCTCAAAGGATGCTTGTGGCAAAAGTTGCCACGATGGCCTTGGTCGTTGAAGAACAAACCCGTTGTCCATGGTCGAGCCCGCGATCCTCGAAGCGTGACGGGGATGACGTGGCCATCTTTGTGTCTTTCCATTGGTGCTGCAAAGACCACTCCTGCATCAAGCTTGTCCTATCATGTCAATCGCAACGCACCAATTGTATATATTTCATAGCTCTCTACTACGTATATAGTATAATTCCAAGGTTATGGCAAAAAGTCCTAGCTATTATTGTTTCCTTCGATATGTTCCAAAGTCGCTGGCGACGCCCGCATGCAGCAAAGCTCCTCACCGAGCAGCTCGGCAACCCACCTTCCAGCCGCCAGTTCCAGCTGCATGTACTTTGGAATGTCCTTTTCGTCCGAAACAATTTCAAACCCAAACGCTTTGGTATACCAGGGAGCGCGCTCCAGGAGCGAAAGCAAATAAACGTTTTGAATGGGCCGTTGTTGCTCGTGAGGATCGTCGACTGGCGCTTGCACATGATTCTGCAGACACTTTCGAACAACTTCAGCTCCAAGACCTTGCTGTCGATAGTCTGGATTGACGTAGACGGAAGCTAGCTCCCAGAGCTGAGCCGACGTCTCGTCATGTTCCAATTGTTGGAGCAATTCTTTTCGGCGTCCTCGTCTGGTCGTTGCTTGCTGAGTAAATGCTCTATACTCCTTGGTCCACGGCAATGACGCCCATCCACTTGGCACTGCGACAGAATCGTCTTCCTCAAAGCCTTGCCACAATGTGTCGTCCACAGCGTCGTCAATGCTAAGCGATCCTGGCGGAGCGTTGAATTGGTTTGGATCCGTGAGTGCCGTCGACGCTCCGAGTGGACGAAGCTGCGCCCATCCAGCCAATCTTTCTCGTTTTCCACTTTGATCGACTGCCACGACGAAGCGGCTTGCGTCAATGTTGAGTGGATTCATGAGTTCCTTGGCGAGGGTGGTCGAAATGCGCCATTCGTCTGACTTTCGTCCGGCGCGGTACGTGATTGAGTTTGATGACAAGCCGAGAGCGACATTGAGGCATATTGATAGAATGAGGAAGTAACGAGTGGAATAGAAGAGCATCATGTTGCCTGATTATGGCGCAAACGATGATGCTTGTTTCATTGGCAATCGAACATCGAATTCGAACGCAAAAATGTCATGCAATCTTTTAAAAACCGCAGCGACAAACGTCACAGTCTCCGACAACCGCGACAGACATTACACATCACACATTCTTTCGTACCATATCGGTTTAAAGAGTTTCAACATTCTCAGAAACATGAGGCGGGCGCATTTTCTACGCTTTGTTCTCGGATTCTGATGAATCGAAACGTTGGATGGTTGACTTAACTTTCATTCTGTCATTCCCGGCAACGCATGAAAGAGTTATAAGTATATACCGATGGCCGATGGCCGATGGCCGATGGCATGGTATGTCACCAGTCACCGACATTCTTTCGTATTTCTACGTTTCAACTTTCACTTTCAAATCCAATCAGCGCTACAAACCATCAGAGTCGAGGCTTTCAATGTTTGTGTCCGTGTCACTGCCGTGTATCTGGACTGACAAGGCAATGCGACGCGTGCAAGTGTCGCCTACTTTCGCCATTTTACTTTTGGAGAGGATTAGCGGAAGATGAATTCGTCCTCGCCTCCTCGACAGCACCACATGAGCTGCACTTACTGGTAGTTTGCGCGCCATGTGCATTACGCTTTTGGAGAAAACGCTTGTTGTATTTTCACCTCAATTGAGGGATAACTTGCGATAATTTGCATGTTTCGCAAAGTCGATACCGGCGAATTGGGATGCAGACAGCAGCTGATGCAACACGACCACCAACATCTTCATCGTTGGAGTATACATCGGTATTTGCTATGAACATGAGCTCGATGGAATAGCGAGTATTTTTTTCGCAGATGACACTGCAATGAGACACGACGGTGACCACGACTAAGCGAGACGGAAGTTTTGACGAGCGAGTCATGGTACCGGTATATGCTCTCGTGCGGAAGCTTTTGGCATCAACGGAATTAAAAGTCTGGCTGGTGAGAGTCGAAAAGGGTCGCCGTGTTTCGATTGGCATTGAGTCCTCAGCTGCCATGCTACCATGTCTCGGACGCGACAAGCCGCGATGCTGTCGTCGCTTATTTGTGCCACGCGACGTTGTCTTGCTTGAAACGACAACGTTTCCTTTCCTTAAAGCATTGCAATGGGCATCGGTTTTTGGGTATCTGGTGGTTGCACCGGCGATGGATAAGAAGTCGTCTTGTTTCGCAGTCAGTGAGCTCAGTACAGCGTTATATATATATTTCGACACCAGCAGGCATGTAAGACGAATTCAATCACTTAGTTACTAATACGCAATGTTTTTATATTTGTTTTGGGTGTTTGCATGTACAATATATATATATAGAAAAGAATTCCTTCTTCTCGACGCCGCCCACCAGACACTGAACGACAACTGTGGCTACCGGGAACTGCCACTCAAAATCACATCACCATCGTCGGTTGCATGCTCATCGCTCCTACTCTTCTCGTTTGAATAATGTCGGGGCCTCACTCAAATGATGCATGAGACAATTCAAGTTATTGCTTACTGCCCCAAGTACGGCTATTTCAGTGTTCTTGTTCATTTCGTCAACCGGTCGGCGACCGGCGCGATTCAGCGCAGGAAAGATCTCAAGACTTTCTTTCAGCTCATGCTTCCAGCGGCCGTCCAAACGAATGTGCTGAATAGTGTAGTTTTTCTTCAGCGCCTCGAAGAGTTCCGGCAACTCTGTCAATTTAGCCACCTCGCAATTAGAGTGTGAAGAGCGCAAATGAATTTCGTCAAGCTGGCACGTCTTTGATGCAACGCACGCCGCCAGCGCGATATCCAAGTTTGGGTGTTGCGTGTCTAGAAAGATGCTCAAGCGCTTGAGTTGTTGGCACTCAGCCAAAGCAGCAATGATATTTACGACCGCCTCTTCGAAGGCTCGTTTTGCGGCGTCGCGAACATTGCTAGAACCGAATTCACTTGTAAGGAAATGAGATTGACCAATTTCGAACGACCCAAGCAGTGCCATATCAGAAATGTGGAGCGCCAGCTCGTTAATAAAGTCAGCAAAGTGATGCCCGTCAAATTTCATGTGGGCAAAAGTCAACTTTTTAAGTTCCGAATTAGCCAGCGAAGTGGCCAACAACGCCGGGTCCAACATGGTGCCCCACCAGAAGTCGAGACCATAGATCCTCGTTTCGGCAATGGCCTTGCAGAAAATAGTTTGCGACTCTTGTGTCACAAAGTTCCAACCTGACACTTTGATCTCCAGTTGTGGATTCGACTCACCCGTGCGTAAAAGACCCGCAACCGCATGAGCAGCATCGGGTGTTACTTCATTTTCAAATAAGTTACCTTTAAAATGCACTTTCAGAAGCGCCTGCTTTGTGTACAAGACCGGCAAGAGTACAGAATGATAGTCAATCGGAATATAAAACTCGATGCGCTTCAAGTCATTGAAACGGTCGAATGCAGCGGCCAACTCTTGCCGAGTTTGAGCGCTCGCATTATTCGCCTCACTGTCAATGTCGTCTCCAAAGTTGAAGCCAAATTCTTGGAAAAAACTCGGAATGTTTTGCAAAATGGCCACGTCCTCGCGAATGGTCGTTAATAAGCCAAATTCAATCTTTGCTTCAGGCTGCATGCATCCCATAATCTTGTTAAGCGCTACTAAATGCTCCGCGCTGATGCGATCATACAAGTTCATCTCCACAATTTTAATGGGTGCTGCCTTCAATGCATTGTCGACAGCCTCAAGCTCAGGTCCTTGGAGCTGAGAGTAGCTGTCGACGAGGGCGTCATAAAGTTCGAGCCTCACAGCACTCCCAGCATTTTCCGCCGAAAGTTTCTCTATAAAAATGGCGGAAGACTCGCCCCTTTTCCATACAACAACAGGCATGCTGGAGGCTTTGGTTTGATCAGGTAGTACAACTGTATATCCTCCAAATTCGTCGAGTGAGCGTCCTCCCATGGTTGCCCACGCTGGATCCGTGCTCACAAGGTCCGTTATTTCCCAAAAAAGAATCTTTCAACGCACCAAATGAAGTGCCAAGGAGTAGCCTTTAACGCTGCGACAAAGAATTGCGTGAACGGTTCGGGTGTCAAGTGCGGATAGCTATTGGTTTGGTTCCAATCATCCTTCGAGAACCGCCACGACTCGACATCTTGAGTAACGGTCCGACGGGACGAATGCGCGCGCCGACCGATGCGTGACGCAACCAACTTGGTGCTTGATGCGTGTCGGCCATTCTCCCTCATCATTCATTGGAAGCAAAGCAAAGCAGCAGCATTGCACTGCTCATTAAACTCGTCATCCGCAGGACACTCACACTCAATTGCAACCATGCCAATTGAAAAGGAAGAAACAAAGCTCTCCATATCGGAGATTCTCACCAATGCTCGCAAGAGTGCCATTCGCGGCGGCACGGCCGGAGCTGCCGCCATGGGAGCCAACGTTGCCTGTCTCATGTGGCTGCGAACGACGGTCAACTACCAATATCGAATGGGAACGTCCTTTCCAGTGGCTTTAAAGACGCTATACGCGGATGGAGGTGTTCCTCGATTCTATCGGGGGCTTTTGCCAGCCTTGTTTCAAGGACCCTTATCGAGATTTGGTACGCTTGAAACTGAATGAGTAGTGCTCTTTTATGTTTCAACTCATCATTTGTCCCTTCTGATTCGTGACAGGCGACACGGCGGCCAACACTGGAATCTTGACTCTCTTGGATTCACTGGAGCAAACCAAGGGCCTCAACGTTGGCTTCAAGACGGCATGCGCATCGGCCGCAGCAGCGTTGTTTCGCATCGTCCTGATGCCCGTCGATACAATAAAGACCACCATGTACGTGTACTTTGCTGACTGGTTGAATGGAAAACTTGCTGCAGAACTGATGCGAAGAGCTGTTGCGTCGCAGCTGAGACGAGTCGGTATTCCTATATGAAACTAACGTTACCTTCCCTCATTATTCCATAGGCAAGTCACTGGTAAATTCTCGGCAGTCGTTGACAAGGTCAAACTCACTGGACCAACTGCCTTGTGGAACGGCTCCATGGCAGCGGCTGGTGCCACCTTTGTTGGTCATTACCCTTGGTTTTTCACCTACAATTTGCTTTCCGAAAAGATTCCAAAGCAAGACACGCAGCTGGCCGAGCTTGGACGCAGGGCAATGTTGGGCTTTTGCTCGAGCGCCGTGAGTGACACTTGCTCCAACTCGATTCGCGTCGTCAAGGTGTACAAGCAGTCGTTTCCGGAACAAATTAGTTATCCGCAAGTGGTGCGAGCGGTGATAAAAGAGAGTGGTCTACGGGGATTGTTCTTTCGTGGGTTGGAGACAAAGATTTTGGCGAATGGACTGCAAGGTTTGCTGTTCAGTATCTTGTGGAAGCAGTTTGAAGAGGCATTCTTCGGTTCGACCAAATAAGATGACAGCATGAGCAGCAATGTTAAGCAAAGTTTGTGAGCAACGTAGAACTATGACATGCTTCATGTATTGCAGATATTCGTTAATCGTAGATGTGTAACGCCAAGTTTTCGTGCAGATACGTAATCACTTCGTTTCTACTGTTGCATGCAGCTCACTTCAAAACAAGTACTTATTATTTATCCATAGCACCGAATCTGATCCGTCGCGCCCTTTTCCGCATTCTGACCTCCCTTTTCCAGATACTGCTGATGGTAACGCTCGGCTGGCCAAAATGGCTGCGCTGGTTTGAGTTCCGTTGCAATTGGTCGTCGGTATTTTGACGAAATTTGTTCAATCTTGGCTTTGGCTGCTTGCTCTTGCTCGGGCGTGTGAAAGTATACACCCGTTCGATACTGCGTTCCTCGGTCATTGCCTTGTCCATTCACTTGCGTTGGATCAATGCGACCAAAAAGTACGTCTAGCAGCTGATTGTAGGAGCAAAGCTTGGGATCGTAATAAACAATGACTGCCTCCGTATGTCCGCTTCCACCACTGCAAACATAATCGTATGTGGGAGCTTCAACGTCGCCATGCGTATAGCCGACTGCTGTATACGCTACACCCGGTACTCGCTGGTAGGCTAGCTCCAGACCCCAAAAGCAGCCGCCGGCAAAGGTGGCAAGCTTCAAGTTGGGGTCGCGCAAGGATTCCGCCGGTGCGAGTCCTTGCTCGGCGAAGGCAGCCAGCTCGGGACCTGGATGATCAAGAGTCTTGTAGTCGATCGTCTTCTTTTTGGTAATGGCATCCAATGGATTGCCGTTAGAGAAAAAGCTTCCAAAGAACATGTTCAATTGGCTTGACGATGGGCGATGCAAGGCTGCAACGGAACGTTTCGCGACAGACGAGGCAACGGGTCGACCGACAAATTTACTCTGCAAAGTCCAAGCGGAAGCTGAAACTGTTGCCAGAGCCGCAACAAATGCTCCAGACCGACTCATTCGTGACAACTGTAACATATGTTATGCTTGATAGCTTTGTGAAGCGATTTTGTGAGCATGTCGGCGGCGCGCCGCGATGATGACGTGGCCAAGGTTCGTGACCGACTCATTCATTCATTTCAGTCCCGCATGAACAATTCGACGACCAAAAGCGTTCACCTCATCGCCTTTCTCGTCACCATGGGCATCCACCTGCAGCGGCTTGGTTCCAGAATTCAACACGGACGACTATTAGCAGCTATCGTCTTGTTCACATCTGCTGCTTATGCCGTGGAAGCTAGAATGCTTGCATTTATTAGCTCAAAATGTACAAGAACATGTCACTCCATTTCGTCATTCATTCTGCCTCGATCATTACTAGTATTCCAACCTTCTGCAACAACACGAAGGTACCTTGGCAGCAGTCCTCTTTCGAATAATTCTATTCGGCCGTCATTGTCATCCGACAAGAATGGTACTCGACCATCAGTATCTCTCTACAATAGGACTCGATCCACAACACCACCATCATACCGACCATTCACTTCTTCAACAATAAGCCCCATTACTGTTCCGCCAGATCGCATCGACATGACATTTTCCAAAAGCAGTGGCTCGGGCGGTCAAAACGTCAACAAGGTGAATACACAGGTTGAAATCGGCTTTCAAGTCAGTGCGGCAACATGGATGCCACTGGAAGTGCGCGAACGCTTTGAAAAACAGCAGGCCAGTCGCATCAACCAGCTTGGTTACTTTCGGCTCGCCGTGCAGGAGCATCGCACGCAAGTGGCGAATCGAAAGACTGCCATGCAAAAGCTGCAAGACTTTGTACAGCAAGCGTCGGTTCGACCAAAGGAGCGCAACATGAAGCAAGGTATTTCGCCAAAGACAAAGGAGCAGCGCAAGGAATTCAAGCGACGGCGGAGCGAGGTGAAGAATTCAAGGCGAAGAGTTGACGATTACTAAACAAATTGTATAGAATGCATACGAGATATATTAGAGCTTCTTCCACCAAGGCTTGTTTAGATTGTCTAATATTGAATGCGCCTTGTCCGTCAAGCCTTGAAGTGCCGAAACCTTGTTTTGAGAGGATTCCATGGTTCGTCTTTGTGATTGTAGATTTTCAGTAATTCCTCCCGCAATTTCTTCCGTCTCTGCCAAGGATCGACGAGCTTGCTCCAAAACGTTTGACTGCCGAGCGAGCAGTGATTCAGTCGAGATGTTCGACGAATGCGCAACATGAGAACTTGCAGAAGACTGCATCAATGAAGCTCGTTCAGGTTCCTGCTGCAATAGTCTCAGTTGATTCTTATATAGTTGAATGCGTTCCAGCCATTCCACTCGCTCATCATTGTCGGACAGGCCTCGTATTTCCAACGTCATTTGCTGTAGCAACGACTCGGCCTCTGGAACAAGTCTTTGACTTTGGAGTGGATCAAGTCGCAGTTCCTTTAATATTTCGCAATATTCATGGTAGTATTCCTGCACCATATCGCCATTTGCTGTTGTTGTACACACAACGAGTGGTGTGCCAGAAACTGACAGAAATGGCTGTGGTTGCGGTTGTTAAAAATCACAAAATAAGTCTCGTCGACATCCTGTCGTACTGTGACTAACAATTGCACCGCGGGACCGGGGTCTGACCGGACTGCGCGGCACTTCCATGTGCGCATGCAGTATGAGTGGCAAGGCAAGCATGGTATTTTATTTGGTAGAATAAACAAATCCTGGTGGCTTGCTCCAACTGACTGCATAATAATAAGTGCCTGGAGACAAACTGCGAGCCACAGAGGGTGACATGTTTGGTGCTGAACTGGGAAGGAGAGTGGAAGTCCTGCGCTAGGTGACTCATTGGGCTTGGCACTTAAGTCACTAGGCAGCAAACTTGATGGCAAGCAGCTGGGTTGAGTGCTTGGAGACAAACCGGAGGGGGACAAGCTTGATGGTGCACACAAGGGAAACTGGGTCCTGCACCAGGTGAGACACTGGGCTTGGTGCTTGGATCACATGATGGCACACTTTATGGCAAGGTCCTGGTTTGAGTGCTTGGAGACAAACCAGAGGAGGACAAGCTTGATGCTACATCAAGGGTGACTGGGTCCTGCGCTAGGTGATGCACTGGGCTTGGTGTTTGGCGCTTATATCACATGATGGCACACTTGATGGCAAGCTATTGGGTTGAGTGCTTGGAGACACACCAGAGGAGGACAAGCTTGATGCTGCATTAAGGAAGACTGGGTCCTGTGGGGGACACGTTTGGTACTGCACTTAGAAGGAGACTGGGTCCTGCGCTAGGTGACCTACTGGGCTTGGCGCTTGGATCACATAACGGCACACTTGATGGCAAGCTGCTGGGTTGAGTGCTTGGAGACAAACTGTGAGTGTGTGGGACAAGCTTGATGCTGCACTGGAAGGAGATTGGGTCCTGCGCTAGGTGATGCACTGGGTTTGGCATTTGGGTCACTTGATGGCACACTTGGTGACTCTTGGAGACAAACTGGGAGCCACAGAGGGGGAACAAACTTGGTGCTGCACTGGGAGGGCGACTAGGTCCTGCGCTAGGTGGCGCACAAGGCTTTAGGCTCTCACTTGAAGGCCTGCTTGATAGCAAGGGGTGACTGCTTAGTGACAAACTGTGAGTTACAGAGGGGGACAAGTTGAGTACTGCTCTGGGAAGGAGACTGGGTCCTGAGCTAGGTGATGCACTGGGCTTGGCACCTGGGTGACTTGATGGCACACTTGGCAACTGCTTGGAGACAAACTGTGAGTTAAAGAGAGGGAAAACTTTGTACTGCACTGGGAAGGAGACTGGGTCCTGCGCTAGGTGGTGCACAAGGCTTTGGGCTTGGGTCACTTGACGGCACACTTTGCTTGATGGTAGGCTGTTGGGGCAAGTGCTGGGAAGACTGGTAGCCACAGAGGGTGACAAGCTTGGTGCTGCACTGGGGAAGAGACTTGAGGTAGGTGACACACTGAACTTGGCAATGGCTCACTTGATGGCAAGCCGCTTAGTCAATTGCTAAAGACAGAGCGGGAGCCTCAGAGGATGACAAGCTTGGTGACGAGGACATGAACCAATTTCATGCATTTTTAAGGTAGGCACAATAAAATGGCATGCCCCTTGAGCTGCCTAATATGTTTTTTATATGCTTATAAGCGTGCTTGTTGATTAGCTAGCATGCATTAATGCTCCTTAGTGTGTAGTAGCGCCGGTCATGTCCTTCCTTGAATGAGTACCGGTACGTCTTACATGGTAGAATGTAGACCTTGCAACGAAAACGTGAATTTTCACCTAGCAGCAGGGGGAAGGGACCAATCTAACATGAGTCAGACCGAATTGGTTCGAGTTTTCGAATAATCGCAGTAACTACCGGTATTCGCCTACCGGTACCTGTGCGTGTAGAACTTAGCAAGCAGACCAAGAGACTGATTGGAGTAGATTAAGGCACAACTATAGGTCTTACCGAGTTTTGTAATGATAGCGGACATCAAAGTCCGTTTTGCTTTTAAAACATTTGTGTCGTACTGCGCACCGGTATCCAATGGGCACATTTGAATTGCGAGCAAGTAATAATAATAACTCAATGATTTACTAAGTGGTGGTCCATTGCGCTTGTCATCAGTCTCATCCCGCAGAAGCCATAACATTCAAGCGCCTCTACCGCAGGCCATGTATACACCCAAATTACAACAGAATACTGCCAGCATCATTATCCAGGCTGCGCTATAAAATGGTATGCTTAGCTGGTGTCTTAGGGGACGTCAATGTGACTGGTGAAAAGTTCTCACCAATCTCAGCCCACAGATGCCTTGACATGCAAAGCCCCTACAGCAAGCCACATATGCATCCCAAGTTACTGCCAACATCATTATTCAGGCTGCACTGCAAGATGGTAGGCTTGGCTGGTGTCTCAGGGGATGGCAATGTATTTGGTGAGAACTTGTCACCAGTCTCAGCCTGCAGATGCCGTGACATTCAAACGCCCCTTCAGCAGGCCATGTATACACCCAAATGACACCAGAATGGTGCCAACATCATTATTCAGGCTGCGCTACAAGATGGTATGCCTGGCTAGTGTCTCAAGGGACAGCAATGATATTGGTGAAAACTTGTCACCAGTCTCAGCCCGCAGATGCCGTGACATTCAAACGCCCCTACAGCAGGCCATGTATACACCCAAATGACACTAGAATGGTGTCAACATCATTATTCAGGCTGCGCTACAAGATGGTAGTCCTGGCTGGTGTCTCAGGGGATGGCAAAGTATTTGGTGACAACTTGTCACCAGTCTCAGCCCGCAGATGCCGTGACATTCAAATGCCCCTACAGCAAGCCCTGTAGGTGCCCAAAAAACACCAGAATGGTGCCAACATCCTTAGTCAGGCTGCACTACAAGATGGTAGTCCTGGCTGGTGTCTCAGGGGATGGCAATGTTATTGGTGACAACTTGTCACCAGTCTGAGCCCGCAGATGCCGTGACATTCAAACGTCCTTACAGCAGGCCATGTATATACCCAAATTGCACCAGAATGGTGCCAACATCTTTATTCAGGCTGCGCTACAAGATGGTATGCCTGGCTGGTGTCTCAGGGGACAGCAATGTGATTGGTGACAACTTGTCACCAGTCTCAGCACGCAGATGCCGTGACATTCTATCACCCCCACAGCAAGCCATGTTTACACTCAACATGGTGCCAACATCATTTTTCAAGCTGCACTACAAGATGGTATGCCTGGTGGGTGTCTCATCAGACTGCAATGGGTCATTTTTTGATAATTATATTGGTCTGTGGCAAGGGCTTTTCCGACTTGCCAATGTGAGTGTGTGTCTAGATCCCTTCCAACGAACTTGACTTGCCAGTATGGGGCATGGCTGACTGCGATCCATATGGAATACTGATATTGCATCTCTTCATGTATGGCAACAATGCGCAGCTATGCGTCAATGGAGGGTCTCAGTATGGAGTGCCTGCCCATTCAATGGGTTGGGTTATGACCATCGCAAGTTAACACATATTGCCACAGACAAGAAGGAGCTTCCCAAGCCAAAGTCTCATGGAAATGATGGACAAGGATCGGAAGATAGTTGAGTCTATATTGGCACGAGAGGATCATTGTTGGACAAACTTTGGCAATGACGATCAATGCGTTGCCGAAATGGAAGTGGAAGATGGGTATAAGGTGGAGCTTGAGGCATTCAACTGGATTGGCATGGACTACTTTTTAATGGCTTGGCATGATTTTCAAGCACTCTTTGCGAGTAAATGAGCAAAATTCTGATGCAGGAGACGCTGCCGTTGATGATGAAGAACTTGGATGGATGGAGGTTATTTGATGTTGATTTCTCTTGTTTGTATCGACATGCCGTTCCTGAGTAAAAGGTAATATACATACTTTAAGCATTGTTTTACATTACTGCGCTCATGTCTATGGATTTGGATTGCCCTTTCCGAGTCGATCCGCAATTGGAACAAACTTTTCGCCATCTTTTGGCGGTGGCAGCTCACCACAAATCACATATGCGAGTGTTTGAACAACTTGTTCAGGTCCCTCACACACTACATTCGCTGATGCATTCACTTCCTTGAGCATGTGACTAAGTGCTGGCGGATGCAATGTAATTAATGGCTTGCCCATTGCACTCGCATATCCAGCATCAAATGCTGCATTCCATTGTCGATACTTTTCGCCAAAGCGTACTACCACAACATCGGCATTCTGCAGCAGCGTCTTGGTGCGAATTTGATTCATTAACGCTGACTGCTGATCCCAGTTTGGTCGCTCCTGCTGCATGCCTTGTATAATGGCTGCGCAGTCGTCGCTGTCTTCGTGTGACGTGTTGGGTGATGTGAGGATGACTGGAAGATCGCGTTCTTGGATGCCCTTGGAGATAACTTCGCGCCAGTCGGAATGGATTTCGCCTGGATACAAAGAGAAGAATGATTTAACAAATGAAATGGTGAATGTTTCCTTATCATCCTGTTGTAATTCGGCAAGCGCTGGCCTGCAACAAGCAGCAAGAAAGACCTTCTTTCGACTCACCAGATAGATAAACATTCCAAATTTTCCCCGACACGCCAGAGAGCGCTCGACTTGACTTGAATAGAAAAGGCTTGCTAGTTTTAGAAGCAACGGAAACAGTCATGGTACTCAAAGGATAATAATGATATGATGAGATGATAGTCAATTGGTGAGTCCGTGAAGCGGCGCCAAGCGCCACATTCGTCTGCTGGGAAAAGTGAAAACAACGTCAAAAGGCAATAGTATGAAACGAGTGCCAGTGTCAATTACGTCACGAGGCAATAGTATGAAACGAGTGCCAGTGAAAACTGCGTCACATTCCAATACGCTAAAACAAGTGCCAGTGAAAACTGCGTCATTAGGCAATATTGTGAAACGAGTGCCAGTGAAAACTGCGTCACTGAATGGTATTGTGAAACAAGTGCCAGTGAAAACTGCGTCACGAGGCAATAGTATGAAATGAGTGCCAGTGAAAACTGCATCAGAAGGCAATAGTACGAAACGAGTGCCAGTGAAAACGACGCCGCATCGTTGATTGATTTCCACCACCATGATCACGACGTTTAAAGTTTGAACACTGTCACACTTCAGTCAACCATGATGAAGGCTTTACAAGGCACTACAAGAATCAGCTTTTTAGTTTTCTTTGCGAGTCACATTGTTGCATCCCTCGTCATCGATGCGCAAGCAGTCCTTTCGTCGTCGCTCGTTCCAGACTCACTGCAGCGACTGTTGTCGTGGTATGCAAGCACTTTGAACGACCCGCTCATGTCCAAGTTTCAAGAAATACTGTGGTTCCGCTCCTTGATTTTATGCGAGCTCTTGTTTCAAGTTCCCTATTTTCTAGTCGCGTGCAGCTACTTGAGGCGTAGGGATTTGGTGAATTATCCAGAATCCTTTCGATACGCTTCAATTGCCTACTCGTCCCATACGGCAACCACCATGGTTCCCATCTTGGCGACACTGGCGACCAACCCAGTTGCAACGTTGATGGAAAGGATGCTGATTCTTTCCGTCTATCTACCGTACCTCTTGTTTCCACTGGCGCTCCTTTACCTTGCCACGACGACAAACGATGTTCCAGTGCATGGCAAGCAACGATAACGTAACATGTGAACTTAACAAGGCTGTTTTTTAAGTTATGGGTGCTCATGTAGCACTTGCTGTCGTTCAGACCATGATTAAAATTCAACAAAATGCTAAAAATGTTATCTAAAAAATTGTTTCAGCAACCAAATGCTGCCTTGTTTCTTCCGTATCACGCTTACTCCATTGACGTAGTGTTGGTCTGCGCGCGTAGCGCCATGGACTCTTGTCGGATGCTATTTGATCGCTTGCTACCGGACAGTGGAACCTTGAGAGCATCCGCCGCAATATCCACGCAGCTGCTTGCCTTGACGCGTAGCCCATGGGTTCCAAGGATCGCGTCAACTTCTGGGACTGCGGGAAGTTCCACCATGACTTGGTCATTGACTATCTTGACGGGAAACGTCATCAGATTGAGGCCGGTTCCGCTGTCAACTCCAATCTCCTCGCCACTTTCTAGTGCAAAGCTCTTCTTGTGCAGTGGGCAGGCAACCTTGGCGACGCCACTGGCATCTCCAATGATTCCTTGCGATAAGACAAAAGCTTGTTTATGTGGACACATGTTTTGCGTGCAATACCATTCATCTCTTTGTGCATTGTTAAAGACGGCAAGTTGCGTGTCGCCATACAAAATGGGCGAGCCAACGTTTGGTGCAAAGTCGGTAACGGAACCAACAGCGATCCATGACTTGCTTGACATGGCGAAGACGTCATTGCTGGGTGCCTGCCAGTTTGTTTGCGCTTCGCCATCCTTGGCCCAGTCGGCGGGTCGGAGCTGGCCGCGCATGTCGACGAACTCAATCATTTCGTCCTTGTCAATCGTTTCGTCCGAATTTACAAACTGCTTGAATTGCGCCCGACGGGCAGGGTCCTTGACGACTTCAGCCTAATGAATGAGGAGAAATGAGCAGGTGAGAACAATGTGCGAATAATGACAAAAACAGCCAAAAAGCAAGCAAAACGTACCCATTCGTCATGGTACGTGTCGACCAAGTGCTGCATGCGAGCGTCAAGCTCACTGCAAATGCCGAGCGAGTCTTCAATGATGACCTCCTTCAAGTGCTGAATTGGGCCGCCGCCGTTCTTACCTCCAGGTAGCTTCTTTTGCCACACGGCAGTTCGTTCCAAACGTTCGGCGGTTAGAATGTAATACATCAGATAGCGATCAAGGTACTTGACAGTCGTCTCGGTGTCAATGTCGGCAGCAAGAAGCTCCGCGTGTACCGGACTGGATGCTCCATTGCCGCCAACGTATAAATTGTAACCATTCTCCGTGGCAATGAGGCCAAAATCTTTGCCTTGCGCTTCTGCACACTCGCGAACGCAACCAGAGACACCACCCTTGAGCTTGTGTGGGGATCGAATGCCCTTGTATCGGTTCTCGACCTCAATGGCGAATGAAACTGAGTCCTGGACTCCATAACGGCACCAAGTTGAGCCAACACATGACTTGACGGTACGAAGCGCCTTGCCGTACGCATGGCCTGACTCGAAACCGGCGGTGCCAAGTTCCTCCCATATGTCTGGCAGTTCATGCTTGGCAGCGCCAAAGAGGTCGATGCGCTGTCCTCCAGTAATCTTCGTGTAAAGGTTATACTTCTCGGCAACCTGACCAAGGACAATGAGCTGTCGTGGCGTAAGCTCGCCACCAGGGACGCGAGGCACAACCGAGTAGGATCCTCCTCGTTGCATGTTTGCCAGTGCTCGGTCATTGGTGTCCTGCAGCGCGTCGCGTCCTTCATCGAGAATAATTCCATTATAAACGGACGCGAGAATCGAGCCCACGGTCGGTTTGCAAATTTCGCAGCCATCGCCAGACCCATGCTTGGCAAGAATCTTTTCAAACGAGTTCACTGTCTCTGGATCGGCTGCTGTCCTGACAAGCGCCATGAGTTCTGGGCGCGAGTATGCAAAATGCTCACACAAGTGGTTCGTGACGGCGCCTCCAAGCTTTTCGATTTCTTGCTTAAGCACAGCCTTTACCTGTGGCTCGCATCCACCGCAACCAGTTCCAGCTCGTGTGCACTTCTTTATGGCCGCCAGAGTGGCTCCATCAACGCCAAGTTCTTGGATTTTGGCAGCAATGGTTCCTCGAGTAACATCGTTACAGGAGCAGACTTGAGTGTTTGGATCATCGGATATGCCAGTATCAGCTACAACGCCGCCACCGCGTGCAGATTGAGGAGGCAGGAGAGCAGCAGCACCGCCTTCGGGAAGCTCTTGGACTGCTTGTGTGGTAAGCTTATGAAGAACATCGTAGTCTGCGGCGTCGCCTACTAATATTCCACCACGGAGTCTGTCGCCCGCCTTATTGAAAATTAATTTGCGATAAACTCCTTGCACCGGATCATTCCAGGCTAGCTCTGACACATCAGTATCCTCCGGACCTGGCTGATTGACGCCAAAGGACGCCACATCGCAGCCAAGAAGCTTGAGCTTGGTGCTCATGTCTGCACCAGTAAAGGCAGGAAGCGATTCGGGCGCATCGACTGGCAATACGCCAAGATCCTGTGCCACGCATTTTGCCGCAACATCCGCCATGACGTATCCCGGAGCAATGAGTCCGTATATAAAATTGTTGTAAAGAGCGCATTCGCCAATGGCGTAGACACCACTTTCGCTGGTACGCATCTGCTCGTCCACGACAATTCCGCCGCGTTCACCCAGGGCCACTCCAGAATCTTTGGCCAGCTCGTCTCGTGGCTTGATGCCAGCCGAAACAATGACCATTTGTACTGGTAAATCATCCCAGCCTTCGTTACTAAACCGAAGCGCGGAGACTGGGGACATGCTTTCATTGTCAATGCTTCCGTCAACGCCAACAAACGCTTCCGTTTTGGCGCCGCAGTGAACCTTGAGTCCCATTTCTTCAATCTTGCCGACGAGGGCATTGTGCCCGCCCTGATCAATCTGCCGACACATGAGAATGGGTGCAAACTCGATAATGTGACTTTCTAGGCCCATGTCCTTGGCGGCCTACGAGATAAAGTAACGAGGCATGCTTAGCCAAGTGTGCATAAGTAATTTGCATTCACGCAATGAAAATCACTCATGAAACTTACCTTGGCAGCTTCCAAACCAAGCAATCCACCTCCAATCACTGCCGCACTCTTGACGTTATGTTTTTCGACATAGTCCAGCATATTTTCCAAATCTTCAATAGTTCGGTAGACAAACACTCCGGGCCGCTGACGACCAGGAATGGGCGGAACAAATGGGTACGATCCAGTGGCAAACACAATGGCGTCGTACGGGATCTCATTCCCAGACTGTCCAACGACCACCTTCTGTTCGGAATCAACCTTGACCGCCTTTTCGCCAATCAAGAGTTCCACATTGTTTTCCTCGTACCACGTCGTCTTGCCGTCTCTGAGAAAGTCGCTGGTCATGCTGAGTGCGGATGGATCCTTGGTGTCAAAGTAGCTGGTGAGTTTGACGCGATTGTAGGCGGCCCGTGGTTCCTCGCAAAAGGTGTACAACTGGCAATCGTTGGTCTTGTCGAGCTTGATGATGTTTACCATGAATCGCTGACCCACCATGCCATTGCCAATGACAACGATGCGCTTCTTGGCGGCGTCTTGAGTTGCGCCAAGTGTAGTCGTCGAGAAAGATTTGATGCTGCAGTAGCTTTTACTTGTCGGCACGACAAAGGCAGATGCTGTATCATGCTCGTGTATGAACAAGGCGACGAGGGCGCAAAGTAGAAACTTCATGATGTACAAGGAGAAGCTAGAGTTGTGATGGAAGATAGAATCAAAACTTTTTGTGTGGGAGAAGGAGTGGATGGAGATGGAGCTTGCCGTGGCTCTTGCTGCTTTTGCTTGCGGCCAACGATGAATGGCTCTCGACGAATAGAATGGCGAAAGACACCAAGCTTCACCTATACCAAAAGGCGGGCCCCATTGGCGGATCGGCCGGCTGCTCAAAGGATCGGCAACAGTGCGGAAGAAACTCGGGAAGCAAACCGATGAATGCGTTCTGATACTCTGCGGAGGTCGTAAGCTCTGTAATATGCATCGATATGTTGTGCTTTGCGAGCGTCATTGAGTGTTCTTTGGTGCCGGCGCTACTTCTTTTCGATAGAAAACGTCCTACTGTCGTAGCAAGACTAATTACGAACGTCACTCTGTCACATCATGACTCACCACACGTTTCGCTTCCTCGTCCATTTTCGGCCATGAACATACGCGATACGCAGCGTTCGCTCATTCATTGAGACGACGACCATGACGAATCATCAAACGCAGCAACAATCACTTGCAAGTCTTGCGGAGGAAGTGGTGCAGCGCATTGAAAATGTCATTCAGAGTGTGCGACAGACTCCTGCGTTTGCAATCGCATCCAAGGAAAATCCGTTTCAATTTCCACTCTACAGTCAAATGGAAACGCAAGGCTTAGTGCAAGCCATACATACGACTTGTCACAAACTTGCAGCAGCGACGAATAACAAATCAATATTATCAGAAAACCAATTTATCTTACAAAGTCCAGCTGCGAGCGAACGAAGTCTTTTTGTGCGGCAGGTTCTGCTGCCTCTGTTGCAGGCACTCTGGCGGTGCTACCAAGCACTGGACAATGAATCATCAAGCCAAGAACTTCTTCAGCAATCAACAGATACCCAAGAGAAGGTCAAGAAACCAGTCGTGCCACCGCCTGGCTTGCTTCTTTCGCTTCGAAACTATACTGACATTGCCTGCCTGTTGGAACTGACAGTGGCAACTGCGATATTGCCGCTCGTTGACGATCACATCCTGCATGCTCCAAAGACCTACGCCCGCACTCTTCCCAATGCGCTCAAGGGACGCATTCCACCCAAGAGTCTAGTTTGGTGGATGCGTGACAGTGATGTCACGGAGCCCTACGATGAAAATGGCAAGTGTACTGCCAGCACTTTGGAGCTAAAGGAGACGACAATGTTACTTGCACAAGTCATTCTACTGGATCGATTTCGCCCCATGTTATTGCCGCGGCATTTGAGTCACATTTACGCGGCCATTCTTCAGGTGGAGGATAATCTGCGACAGCTGCGGAGTGAAAGTGACAATGCATTGCAGCTCCAATACGATTCAACATGGCAATCTACACTTGGTCAGCTTGGGTTGGACGATGCACCGTCGGAAGGCGCATCTACTTGCATCATTGACCAAGCGCTCATTGCACGAACCTATCAGACGCTCCTTGCGCAAGGCATGGCTGCACCCGCTTGGTTGCGACACAAGGTGGCTCCTCGCTTGTCCAGCTTGCCGCTGCGTGTACTGCTCAAAATCTTTCAAGGTGACGGGGCCGCCGCCATGCGACTGGCCCGCGCCGTTATTGCCGGAACGGGAGCGCTCATGGTGCCAATGAAGTCTGCAGAGTCTGCTACTGACAAGATCAAAAGCATTTGCTCGGAAATGGGCAGTTTGTTGGACGAGTACGAGGAACATGAGCAAGGTCTCGGCGAGGCGCAAAGGTTCAAACTTGAAACGATTTGGTCCATGATAAATTTGCTACTACCCGATCATTTGCCTGCGGTGATGGAAGGCCTCTGCTGCGGCGGATGCTACGCGTCCATCATTCTCAGATTCGGTGCGCTTTTGACACACATCCCTCCTTTTGTCCAACCGAATGTGCTTGCGCTATTATTGTTTCGGCCAGCAACGGGAGTCGACTCGCTTAGCGTTTTTGACTTGTCACTTCGCGTCGCAGCCATACCTTCCATCCTGCATTTAACGGTGAAACACAATGCACAGCTTACGTTAGAACTTATGATGCGTTCCTTGCTTGGTCTTGACAAGCATGTTATAATGAACGACGTTCTGATTGTGGCAATTGTTTCTGCACATATCAACGAGTGGGATATTGCTGGGAATCAGCTTGACATAGAGACGTCGGGGCAAAGTGACGATGTTATTGAGTATATTACAATACGAAACCTTGACGAAACGCTGCCGCTCGAGGCCATGGTCAAGTTGATTGAGGAGCGCTCTAAAATATTGGTGGATGTATTAAGCACAATGATAGCGATTGAAGCAGGAGCTGCTAACAACAACGACAGGCGAATCACTGATTGGGTGTCGGGTTTGTTTCTGCTCTCACTGACCGTCTACTTCATGTCAGAGGAGAAAGAGATGCAATCTCATATGTCACCAGCATTCCGCAGCGCATCATGCAGATTGATATCAATGGTGCTCTTGCCATTGCTATGCGAGTCGCTGCCGCTTGAGTCCCTTCTCGCTGGAGACGCGACAATTCTCGAGATGATGAAAGTTGTTTTCGATGCCGCGGCTTGTAAATTCTCACAGCAAGAATCAAGCGAAGTGATTAGCGCAGAGCTGGACATCCTATCTCGCTGTATGGAACGAATGAACGAGGCGTTTGATACGTTTCAAAACTATGCAAATCGAACGAAATCTAATTTATTAGATGATTCAAGTGCATTTGCGATTCATGCTGATGGCAATTACGTTACTTCCGTTTGTACAATCTTGCTGAGTCTACTCATTGGTATGCTTGAACTAGGAGCGGATCGACGGACCGATCAAGATGAGCAATTACTGCAATCTTTTGTGAACCCTCTTGGCGTTTTGGCCTGCGCTAGTCAACAACAAAACGACGACAAGCTTTCAGATGCTCTGCCAGTAGAGTCTTCGTCAAAGCTTGCGGAACTTGCAAGCCACGCGCTTGCTCTTGTCGTCGCACGTCAAGCATCGGATAGTACGAAATCGGAAATTAATTTGAAGACTGGAAAGGACGATACCTCATTAGTTTCGGCGATCGAACATGACCTACAATCGCCGGAGCCACCGATTCGTGCGCGTGCCGTTGTGCAACTGAGGCATTTGGCTGCAGCATGTGTCGAAGCTACGGGGACTGTGTCGCTGAGCGATAGCTCCTTTAAAGGTGTTGTGTGGGAATGCCTGCAACTTTGCGTGACTGCACTGGGAGATTCCGAATCGTTTGTTTACCTTGCAGCCATTCAAACTGTCGCGAATATTGCGGATATGTTTATGGAAGTCGCCCAAGCTGTCGGAGTAGCCGTTGCTGGTGGCGTTTTCTATTGTGGGTATGGAGAAGCTTCCGACTTAACGAATGAGGAGAGGATTAAACTAACGGAAGCTTTGACGCTCACCATTCGGCGCAAAGCGATTGTTGAAGGCGACCTGGAGTCATTACTTGATATCATAACTGATGCGCCACAGATGTTGCAGCAAAAGCAAAATCCAAGCGTTGGAGCTTCCATCCATTCGGAGACGCACCTCTATTTCACGCAAGGCAAGGAGGAACCTAATGCTCTCGTTCCAGACGATGAACGGTGGGCAGAAATGGATATTCGACTCAAGACAGGTGGACCACTCTTCGTTGCCGAAGAAGGTGGTCTTTTACGTTCAGGAAAGCTTGCACTTGTTGTTGAACTCATCTCTAAGATGCACCCTGCGAGTGTTGCACGCTATAGTGACGCGTTGATTCTATGTGCCATTGACATTATTCGCCTTGACAATGAGAGATTTTCTCGCCGAAGTGGGGCTCTTTTAGCCAGAGAACTATACAACACTCTGTTGCGCGAGCACGCCATTGCCGATGGCTACGAGTTTGCCCTTCAGTTCGTTCAAGGAAAGGAGGAAGATCTTGCGGTTATGCTGAAACGATGCATTGGCGGCCAGGACTTGGAGGATTTAGAGCCCAGTCGGCAGCGCCTGTTCGATCCAGCAACCGTCGCTCGATGCAAGGAAGCGATCGCACTGCGAAATCAGGCGCAGGATGAGGGTATTTTTATCGCTGCCTATACGGCAGCTGAAATAACGAGGCGCGATGCTGCGATTCCGGCACTGCTTGAGCCGTCTATATCGCACGAAAAGACCATGCCGAAGTCGAAGTTTAAATTAAAATTTATAAAGGAACTAAATTAGATTTTAGACTTTCCAAATTCGATCGATCGATCACATGAAGCAAGAGAGCACCTAAAGATGCCGGGACGAAGCCAACGGCTTTGCTTAGGCGTAATTCCACATTGTTTGTCGATGAAAATATCCCCTCGTTGCTTCGACAAAGCCAAGCGATGTAAGTGTTTTCACAAGAGAGTCACTGTTGAGGGCGTCATTCGCTTGGCCCCCTTCATATCTCACATCAAAAACAGACAAATTGCAACGCGGACCGAGAGTTATCAAGGCATGAGAAACCATGTTGCTGGATTGACCTGATTGCTGGTCCATCAGAGCGGTCAATTCGTGGCGATGTTGCGAAGCTCTGGTTCCATAGAGTGATTCGCATATGTTTCGACACTGCCGCAGAGATAGCTCGGCTAAGGTGCCTCCTCGCAGCGATATCAAATTGGAAATGGACGACGCCGTCAATCTGGGACAAAAGCTCACGTCGAGGGAATGCAAATGTGACATGCGCTCGGCGACAACATTGACAGCGTTGTCAGAGATGAGTCGACAATAGCGGAGGTTTAAATGGTTAAGTTGTGGCACGTGTGCGGATACCTCTGTCTGGTTTGAGACGAAGTAAACATTAGTGAAACTTTTGACGAATGAATCGCAAAAACTCGGCACACTGTTCTCACCACAAACGCATCCGTGAACCGGTGACATTCCGCAGCAATGAGAGTCTTCAGATTCGCCATACCTGCGATCGCTTGGGCAGCTTCGTCAGTTAATCCATGGCAACCCCAAAAATTCAGTGTCTGAAGATTTTCAATGGCGGAGACGTACATCAGGTCCCGACGGAAGGTGAGATGTTTCATGCAAATGCAACCCCAAAGTGTCAATTGCTCCAGTTCTTTGCAATTGCTTGTAATGACGTCAATACTTTCATTAGTGAGCATGTAATTGTCACGCAAGTATAGAGCTCGAAGGTTTGGCAGGTGTTGGCCAATTTGCATCGCTGATGCATCGGTAATTTGGTGAATGCAAGAGATATCAAGTGTGCGTAGTCTGTAGCACGATCGCGCCAACGCTGTCAAACCAACATCGGTAACTCGTTTCAGCCCCTTAATGTACAAAACTTCCAGTGTCTCCGACAGGTGACTCAGGAGCGCCAGAGTGCCGTCGTCCAATAGGCAGCATCGGCTGACGTCGAGATAACGAAGCTTTTTCAAGTGTGGAATCGCAAGCGAAAGGTCTTGCTTCTCCAAGGCGATAAAGTCACTTAGAAACAAACATTGCAGGGACGCAAATGAGTTGCTGAGTATGCCCCGAAGTATCGGTCGCGTCAGGGTTGGGTCAGTTGAGTCAATCGATGTTGCAACACCCCATTGTCGCAGGATCTTTCGCCATAATTTGCAAACGAGCTGTGATTGGGCACGCTCACGAATTTCCAAATACGGCAAGAGTATAGGCAGGAAAGTTTCGAAAATGGCTGCTTGCGAAATGCGTGAAAGCGAGTTTACTCGATGTGATCCGACAACTGCTTCGGTTGCTTGGTGTACATGCGGCTCTGGTTGATCTTTCGTGGCATTTTCGCTATCCATAGATGTTTCAAGCTTGCTCATGCGGTTGAACTCGTCATTTAGGTCAAAGGCTCGGCCTAATTCGTCTCGTCGAACCAAGACCACCCGTTCATGTTCGGCAAACGATGCGATTTGTAGTTTGTTAGATCCGCTTTCGTTTGCTGCAACGAGACGCGATTCTGATAGAATGTACTGAATATGCAAACGTTTGGAAATACCGGGACATGGATCGCCAAATATAGCGTTCATGCCAGTGTCGTGCAGCAGAACAATTTCTCGTCGCCTCATTCCGGACGAAGCAATGGCGTCTAGCGAAAAGATATGCCGCGAATCTGACGCATCCAAGCGATTTCGCTTGTTCATGTGTTGATCTCCATCGATACAGTCTTCTTTCCCTCCTTCCAGTGCTTGTTTTTGGAGGAGCAATGTCTTGATAAACGGCGTGACATCTCTCGTCAGAGTCAAGGATTCTTTGAAAGAGCCACCAGCAATCACTTCACAGGGCCCATATTTAGCTGAAAAGATTCTGACAAATAGTTTTGTGCGACAAAAGTCAAGGCGTTTGAGCCTCGTTGATGCCAAAGGGCGAGGTTGCGGATTGTCTGCTTCATGTTCTTCGACAGCGTCCGACGCCGCTGCTGCTTCGACCCTTTGCGAGCAAGCAGGAATAGTCTCATGATTTGACTTGTCCATAGCGGGGCGTCAATCGAATGTCTGGTATGATCATATGCTATGCTAGTTTGGCCATGGTAGGCGGGATCAAAGGTATGCTGTGCTTATTGCAGTCGATTGCCGCGGCGCGGTCGACAGTCAATCCGTGACTCGAGTGTCGCAAGGGTTTTGACGAAAATGAATGTAACGCAACGAATCGCCGGAAAACACAACTGCACGCTTGAAAGAACTATCATCACTATCAGAGCTACAAAAGCACTCACCATGACACTTCTAATCGCTGGAGATGCAGTTGCTATTGGTGTTGGAGCCTTCTTTGGCGCCATGAGTCGACATCAAGCCGGAAAAGTCGCAACGGAATGGATCGCCACTGATCCTCACCGATTCGGCCGCTACTCGGGATGGCATACAGCGGCGATCAACATTGGTGGTAGCTTCATACTGGGAGGAGTTGCTGGTACTCCACTAGTTTCTACTGTGCCAGCTTCCAAGCCCGTTTCGTACTTTAACTTTGGGGGACTATCCCACGGCAAAAATTGCTGCTTGGAGTAGGATTTTGTGGCTCATTCACAACCTTCTCAACATATTCAACGGATGTAGTTGCATGGCTAGTCAAAGGCGAAACAACCAAGGCCGTGTTCTACGTAATGACGAATAACGTTGGTGGCATCATGGCTGCGGCGTCAGGTCTCATGCTTGCCAGGAAAATCTTTGGGAAAATGTAGAAATGGATCACTATAAGCCATGTATTCAGAACACTAGCACATAGTATTATTATCTATATGATTCCCCGTGCAATGATTAATGGACCAAATCGTGCTCCAGGAGGCATCTCCTTGAAGCTACTTTCCGCAAACACGAACCGAGCCGAAAGGCCGTCATTTTCTGGTAGGAATATGCTAGGATATACACTGCCCCGAAACTTGTTGATTGAAATATCATGCAGCGGCTCGCCATTCAAAAGAAACTGGATCATTGGCAAATCATCCTGCTGGACTGCAACGCCGATAGTGTCGCCGTGCTTGACTTTAATGTTGCGCATCATCTCCGTGCCTTTGTCAACTTGAGAGGCTGACAGAGTATAGCTTTGTGAGACAAACATACAATCATACCGGCTTTAATGATTTTTGGATGTGCAACATACCTGCTGGAGTGTCTTCCATTGCTTTGAAGAATGCACGATCACGCTTCAATGAGACGCCAACCAGCAGCTCCATGGGCGCTGAGCCTTCCTTTCCCATGTCGACATGCACCTCCCAGTAGGCGGAATCCTGCTCAATGGAGACTCCAACAATCGCTAATCCATATCCAGTGATTCTAGCGTTTTGTCGATCGTGGAGGTCAATCGTGGGTGCTGACATGGCACGAGAGACGGAGAGAGATTTCGCATCGTCCGAGGAAGACGAAGCGGAAGTTGTCCGCAATTCGGTTTCCGACTGCCTCGTATCATTCGAACTTCTACCACTGATGGCATCCAAGCACGACGTGCAGCAGCCCATGGTTGCTTGTGGATATTATGGTGCAAGTGCGTGAGGCGAAGATGCGACTCGAGGATGTGTTCCCATGGTGGGCACGCGCCGACGAAAAGATCGTGTCGCTGGTTCAACCGGTACGACGTAATCAGTCACGCTTTGAGAAACGGTCATTTTGGGTCATGCACGATCAGCGTCGAAATGTCGCCCGCTCGTTTTTGCTCATTATTTCGCTCCATCCATCGCAACTGAATTCTTGGCCAACGATCAATTCAAGGAATGGCGTTCAAAAGTAGACGCCTTCTCCTGACATGGACATGTTTAAGCTTCGCTGCAGCTGCGAGCAGAGTTACGACTGCAGCGACTTTCAGTGATGGTGATCCTGATCATGGTGCCAATTCACAGTCAGTCCATGGCCAAGCACGACAACTCCAGCCTCGCATCGTCGGTGGCTCTATAGCACCTCTGGATAAATATCCGTACTTCGTTGCTGCAGAGCAGACTGTGTGTGGCGGCAGGTACGTTTCGGCTTGACATTGATGAGTGACAGGTTCAGAACCTGCGAACCGCACCCTGCACCCTGCACCCTGTATCTTTGCATTCATTCTTCTATCCGTTTGTCGTGTTTGTGACTACAAACCTAGGCTAACAATCGCTTTTATCGTCTCAGTCTCATTTGGAAAGATATTGTACTAACGGCAGGTCACTGTAAAGGCAGTGCATGGTCAGGAGACGTTGTCGTTGGTGCAACTATGGCTAATGCGGCAGGCTTTGTCGTCATGGGGGGCCAGGCCGAAAAGATTGCAGTCAGAACTAAAGTCCGGCACCCCAACTATAATTGGTTTACGGTTCAAAATGATTTCATGGTTGTTGCGCTTGACAGTGTCGCAACAAACGTAACGGAGTTTGCACAGCTATACAACGGAGGCCGCATCAAAAGAGGTCAACCACTGACGGTGATCGGGTTTGGAGCTACAAATCAGCAAGGAACAGCATATTCGAAAACGTTACGGGAAGTGAATATCTCATATGTTGCAGACGCCAAGTGCGTTTCAAGCTACCGACGGCGGCCATATGTTGACAGTGCAACCATGTTGTGCGCCGGGGCGAAAGGCAAAGACTCGTGTTCGGGGGATAGTGGTGGCCCCCTCATGAACCAAGACGGACAACAAGTCGGAGTTGTTAGTTGGGGTTCCAGATTGTGCGCCGACGATCGACATCCAGGTGTAAGTGCCAGTGAAACGTTGCGTTTGAGCAAGAAAAAGGGCGGACCAATCATAATTCTTACCCTCTCTCCCTTGATGCAGGTCTATTCGAGAGTCTCTTCGTCTTTTAACTGGATCTGGACGCAAATTTGTACACTTTCACAGTCGCCACCACTGGACACCTGCGGAGCATTTCGGCGTCGGCGCAAACAGCGCTCTTTAAGACGTGCGAACGGCACTGATGAAGTGTTTGTTTCTTCAACAGGCAGTTGCTCGGACAGTAGTCTACTGTTCGATCTCGGAGATCAAACTGAAAAAGATTGCGCATGGCTTAAAGAGCATCGTCGAGGAGATGGCGGCGACCTGTGCGACTGGTTACACATTGCTGACCGCTGCCCGGGAACGTGTGACCTGTGCGTAGCCTAGCAGCTGTGTGGCATGGCATGACTCGCACTCACTATCTAGCAAGGCTCTCCCGTGTGGCGTATCTTTGGTTTGATAGATTGTATAAGTTAAACAGTTTGGAATCCTATCTGTTGCGCCAATAACATACATAGCTATCTTTTCTCCTATTTCACCGTCATTTGGGGAACACATCTCAGCGTTTGTGCGAGTCAGTCGATCGACACGGTTTCCACGTCTTCCTCGGTCATTCATGACGAGGCAATGATTTAAACCAGAGTCATTAGATACCATAACTTGATTATTACGACGCGTAATTATAGTAACAACTCACGGAGTTTTCTGATAGCTAGTCGTATTCCAACTAAAAGGCTTAACTATTTATGATCGTGGACTGGCGAATGCAATAATAAAACGTCAATGGCAAGTCGTGAAAGTGAAATCGGCATCTCACTCCACGGTCAGTGGGCATTGTCGTCAGTTGTTATGCTCAAAAGTCATTATGACTCCTGCGAGCTTTTTCTTAAGCCTATCGCGCGTTGAGTCATTGCATGACGAACATGTGCTTGAAGTGCGAACTTATGCCCGTGCGACGTGAAGTGTCTTTTGATCACCTTTTGGAAACCGATGAAGGAAAGGCTGCATGCTCACAAACCAGTTCCAATACCCTTTTATCTCGCTGATAGCGACTCCCTTCATACAAACAGTAGCAGCAAGCCACCATGAGCTTTCCACCTGCACCCATCACTACAGGAAAGGCTCTGCACGAGCATGCTAGTCTTGATAGCGACAGCGATCACCATCGATCTCAATTGGCACTGATTGCAAGGTGGAACAACGTTGGCGTCTCGTCAATCGCGAACGGCAATCACGAACAAGCGGGTCAAAGTTTTCGCCGGGCACTCGACAAGGCGAGTGAGACTGCCTTCTTTTCTGTACCAAGCGTCCAGAACTTTGCGAGTCTCCAGCAGGTGTCCAAGTCGCTCTATATTTATCAGCGCGGTGAATATGACGAAGGAATGCACACCTTCTCGTCGCCATGTCGTCTCGATGCGTCGAATTGTCGTTCCATGCACTCGGCGACTGCCACAATACTTTTTAATCTTGGACAGCTTCATCTTCGCGTTGGTCAGTTGGATGATGCATCGAGCGCCTTTCTCCGGGCTTTGCAGATTGCGCAGTGGAGCGGAGAAGGAGTGCACCAAAAGGAGCTGCAGGGTTCGGGAGTCACTGCCATGGCCATTCTGCATAACGTTGGACATGTACAGTACAGACTCGGTCATTATGAAGATGCCTTGAGAACTTATGCCAAGGCGTTGCACTTGGGCAAGGCGAGCTTTTGCAAGCAACCGCATAGACTGCTAGAAGTCGCTGCCACCTTTAACTGCCTCGGAGTTTTATACTTTCACCTTCCAAAGGCCGAAACGGAAAAAGCAAAGGAACTTTACTTGGAGTCCTTGTCTATTCGAAGAGCTGTCCTTGGCCATGACTGCGAGAATGTGGAGATTGCCACAACGTTGAACAATATTGGACGCATTCACTACATGCGTGGCGATTATGCGCAGGCCTTGCGACTCTACCAGGAAGCGCTGCGAATGCGAAAGACCTTGCTTGGAAACGATCATTTGGATGTGGCGGCGACGACGTACAACTTGGGGCAAACCTTTCATCAAATGTCTGAGCTCGATGTGGCCATGGATTTTTACAATGAGTTTTTGGTCATTGCGCGGCAACGACTTGGTCCAAATCATCGTAAGTAGATGCAGATTGTTGATTGCTCGGGTATATGGATACGTGACATTAGCTTAAACGATTGTTCCTCTTCAATTCATCCATACAGGTGATGTGGCAATCATGCTCAAGTGCATGGCGCAAATCCATCATGAGCGCAAAGATTACCACAACGCTGCTTTGCTGTACCACGAGGCGCTCACCATTGGAAAGTCGGCACTCGGAAAGTATCATCCTGAAGTTGCATCGACATTGAACAAGCTTGGAAACTTGCTTTACGAAAAGGGCGATTTCAACGCTGCCGTTTGCATTTACAAGGAGGGACTTGAAGTAGAACGCGCCGTATTGGACGTCTTTCACCCAAACATTGTTGTAACGCTGACAAATATTGCGCAAATATACAAAATTCGCGGCGAGCACCAGTGCGCACTCCGTCTTTACAAGGAAGCAGTATCCATCCAGCGACATAGTCTTGGGGCTTCACACCCGAATGTTTCTGCCACGCTGTCCTCGATTGCGTTGATACACTACCAGACGCGAAGCTACGCCAAGGCATTGGATATATACCAAGAGGTCCTTCGCATTCGGCGGGATGCCTATGGCGACAATCATCTTGATGTTGCATCAACGCTCAACAGCATTGGGCTAGTCTTGTTCAAGATGGAGCTGCACGAGCTTGCCATGCAGAGCTTTTTTGAAAGTCTGCGGATCCGTCAGCGTATCTTGGGCAAAGAGCACCGCGACGTGGCCATTATTCTCTACAATATTGCAACAATTTACTTGGAGATTGGCGACGATGACGAGGCAATGAATTACTACAGGGAGACGCTCCGAGTGGAACGGGCGGCACTTGGACAATCTCATCGCGACGTTGTTTTGACTCTTCAGCACATTGGACAAGTCCACCAGCAGCGAGGCGAGCTACCGGAAGCACTGAAATACTTTTCGGAAGCATTGTCGATCCTAAAAAGTTCGTCTGAGTTAGATAATGCTGCAATTGCTCAGGTATTGACACTCATGGGCAACGTGTACCTCCAACGCGGCGACGCTCCTCGTCTCGTGGGTGCATTCGCCGAAGCCATGCGGTCAATGCGTGCAGCTGACAAGGACGATGACTTGGCCATATCCGGATTCAACTTTTACCAGCTCTCCAAGATGCATCCGGAATGTGCACCGCAAGCGTAATACTTGCTTTATTGTCCGTCAGTACTCTACAGAGTAACGTTGTGGTAAAGAAAGAAGTTTTTGGTACATTACGTGCTGCAGTATCGCTTTAATTTTAGTCTTACAGTTTACTTTTATTACGCGGGTTTAATTTGAAAGTATCAACAAGTCGAAATTTCAAAACCTTGCCTGTACTACTTTTAGGCAAAGCATCCAACACAAACAATCGCGTCGGGCACTTGTATCTAGCCAGACCCTTCTGTACACAGAATGACCGAAGTGCAGGCAGAGTAGGGCAAATAGATGTACAAACGACGGCGCAACAGACAGTTTCTCCAAATCGATCATCTTTCAAGCCAAACACAGCACACTCGTCGACCATAGGATGTTGCACAATGACCCGCTCAACTTCTGCAGCAAAAACAGTTTCTCCTCCGGTTCGAATCGTGTCAGTTTTTCGCCCAGCAAAATACAAGCGACCTTGGTCGTCCAAGAATCCTAAATCATTCGTGACAAACCATCGACTGTCCAAGTTAATGCTCCTTTGTTGCGTCGTTGCATTTCCACGATTCCAGTAACCACTCATGCGACAAGGGCCACGAAATGAAATGCTTCCCAGTTGGAAAGGCGGCATCATTGACTGCTTGTCATCCGCGACAATGCCTAGTTGCACATGCCGCGGCGGAGATCCGACACAATCACCCGACAATCCGCCAGGAAGTTTAGCCGTCGGAGCATCGTTAACATTGAGAAACGTCAATGACGACGCTGCTTCCGTGCATGCAAACGTTTGCACCACTTGTGCGTCTGGAAATATTCGCGCGACAAAGTCTAGTGATTGTTTCGAAGCGGCTTGTCCGCCAATGAGCACCAAGCGAACGGACGGAAACGATGCTTTTAATTGTAGCTCGTCGACCTTTTGTTGTAGCGTATACAGCATGGCTGGAACAACCACAAGTGTGTTTGGTGCTGCATGCTCAGACATGGAAACGGATTGAATCACTTGCTCTGGACGAAAGCTTGTCGCTTGCAGCTGTCCTGGAAATACAAGCGTCCCGCCCGCCAACCACACGGCTAGTAGACTCGACAAGCCGCCGATATGATAGAACGGAACAGTACTCGCCAAGAGTTTTGTGTCATGATCGTAGTTACATGGCTCTTGGCACTTGGCTTGCGCTTGGACAAGGATTGCTCGATGACCAAGTCGGACTCCCTTTGCTGCTCCCGAAGTGCCACTCGTGAATACGACCACGGCATCTTCGGGCGACAAGTCATTGACTGCCAATGTGTTTTTGTACGGAGAATGAGAGCCCCGTTCTGTAGCAGGCAATAGTGGTATTCTTCTTGATTCAGAGAACAATGGAAGCGGCAGGCAAACTGTCTTGTGATTCATCTTCGCTTGCACTGACAGCGCTGTTGCTTCCATTTCTGTACTATACACCAAAATAGTCGTGACGGAAGTATTCGATGATTGTAATGCAGCGACCATCTCAGGAACCGACCATCGAACATTAAGCAGTGCAGGAATTGAAGGAATTGATGGACTGGAACAAGTCACGACGGAAAGAATGTAGTCAATGCTGTTGTTTGCAAGATAGGCAATCACCGACGCATTGCAATTCTGAACATGACTCGATATCCATGCATAATGATCCTCAAGAACTGATAAAGCAGCTGCATATGACAAATGACTAGCATTTTCGACGCCATGGGCATCGTCATCGTCGTTGAGCCAAATCGCGGCCGATACAGTCTCGGAATACTGGCATCGCTTTTTCAAAACGTAAAATATGTCTTTCATTGGCTCTTCCTCATCAATTTTTGCCTGGAGGAGCTCAATCGGCGCCAAATAATCGCATATCATTTATCTCGGCCTGTCGACCATCGCTTGCCGCGCCGTCGCGGTTTCACACAAATGTGTCTCATTGGTTCTCGTTGCGACATGCGCAAAAGATTGATAGAGCCTGCTTTTGAGATGATCGCGATCACACCTACACACCCCTTCGGTTGGAAGTCAATACTCAGTAATCATATCATACTTTACGTCAAAAACACCAAAATTAAACTACTTATAGCCCCTTATTGTAGTAGAATACCTCGTATGGTTGGTCCGTCTTGGCGTTTCTCAAGTGCTGATATTCGTGCTCCACATCCTTGGCTTTAATTTCTGCAATCTGCGGAAAAATGGCGACAGTCGCAGGCAATCCAAGTCCAAAGCACACCAGCGTCATGTATGTTGACACTGGTACCGCCATGACTGGGTTCTTCATCAAGTACTTCTTGATGGGGCCTAGCGAAACCATGACTGGTGGAAGGAAAAAGACTGGTGCCTGCAAAATTGCTCGCGAAGCAGTGGTCGAGTACACCCCACGAGCTGCTGCTTCCTTGCTAGTGCTTCCAGGCAAAACATCTTGGCCATACTCGTCCGTCAACGGAATGCCCTTAAAAAAAAGCAGTAAGATAAGTAAAGGATCGAAACAACAGAATGAACATCTCATGTCCAACAACCTTACATACCGAATCAATCTCCGGACTGCGAACAATGTAGCAATTAAGCGAACTTGCCACCACGGCCGATGGAAAGGCAACAAATCGCAGTAGTTGCTTGGCCTTGGATGGCTCGTACTTTTTCTGAATCGCAGTCGCCAGTCCAAAGGCTACCAAAAGAGCCGATCCAACCGCAACGGCATAACTCTTGGCCAGTGTTTCGTTCGACATTTGACTACTAGCATTGCGATTGTAGTAATTCACCAACGCATTCTGTGACTGGTTGACCCACGACCAAAACAGTAGCGGCATTGTAGATTGACTCGCGACCATGGCAACGCAAATGGGACCATTGTATGGAACATAGCCCGACAGTCGAAAGGGACGTGGAAGCACCTCACCCGTGTCGGGGTGCAGGGCAGCGTCAACCATGCGACGAGCCTCCCATAGCTCTCGATCCATGTTTGGATAATTTTGGTAATTGTCAATCATGTCTTTGGCTTGGCGAACTTGACTTTCCGTGTAGATCAAGAGTCGAGGATCGCAGGCTAACAGCATGCGAGCGAATCGGCCCTTGAACTCTGACTGACTATATCGCTGTTGGTGTGGATCGTATTTCGGCACCGCGTCAGCCGTTGAAACTTCTACAGCCATGGCCCCAATGGAAACAGTCGAAACCCCAAGCATGGCTGCCAGCAAGGCCTTGCCGACGGGCACGGACGACGACGATGGTGATGCAGCTTCGACGGCAGTAAGCTTTGTGCTCACCGTTTCGGCCGTTTCGGCAGTCGACTTGAAACGCGCCGCGCTGCGCATTGCAGCAGCGGGAAGTCGTTGCAGTGAAATCAATAGAGAGCTGCTCATTGATGTAGATTGGATGGAGTAGCAAGTGAAGCGGACAACTTGGACGATCAAGCCGATAAGCAATGTTAAATTTCGTGGACGATGAACGTGATGGATGGATCGAATGGCGCGCGCGTCACATTTTGGATCGTGCTTCGAAACGGTACTCGGTTTTAGGTATTGGTGTGACTGTCCAGTCGCTGCTATTATTGAGTACCGGTACGTAGTAGAGACGGTCCCTGCTCCACTACACTACCGGTACCCGTAAATTACAGCAATCTTACCAGTACCTATGTAGCCGTTTATACATCGTAAATAGCTTTTAATATGTCCGAAAAGCCTCAGTAAGAAAGAGTGTAAGGCATTTGGTTCCGTCAAAGCAACGCCGCTGGTGCGGCGGGTAGCTGTTGACGTGCTGCTAGCGCAATTGACACTGTTGCAGTAATTTGAGTCGTTGTTTTTAATGATGCCTTGTTGAGGTACAAAAAATGTGTCGACGTTCTTGCCTCTAGTCGACTGTGAGGTATGCTGTGAATGTAAGCTTTCACTCTCGAGACGGTGGGCATCGAACAACGCTAATTTCCTTGGCCCACTCGTATAGCTCAATGTCAAGACGGTTCCGTTCAACTAGCACATCGTAAATCTTGGGTGGTAATCTTTGTTTTGGCGACGGCCACGTTCGATGTAACTTCAAGTCTCGCCGGCTTGCTGCTGCTGGGGTTGCGGTATCATCGATGCTCTGCAAACGCCGTCGCTCGACATTGCGAGCCTGAAAGCCAAGTATATGTGCCACTTCCTCTAGGCCATCTCGCAGACAGGCAATGTCAATGACAAATGTCATTCGGCTCAAGATCTCTTTGGCAGCAGCAAGGTGCTCCACCTTTGTATCCTTTCCTTGACAACATCCGTTTCCAGCGAGTATTGCAAGCGCAAAATTGTTGGTGTTATTATGAGGCGTCATGGCGTAGTCCATCCACTCTTTGCGAGAAGCCGTATTGGCTGACACCGTCGGATGGCGTCGTCGCACCCAGCCGTCAATGGCCAAAAGCCTTGACAATGGCTCTCGCACCACCAAAACACTGACAAGATTTGGATTCTCCCAATCGGCCTCGCTCAATGGTCCCTTGAGATGCGCCAGCTCTGGAGAACCGAATTCCCAGCTGAAAACAAGGGATATTGATGAGTATAACGCAAAACCGAAAGGTACCTAGTCGAACTTGTCCATTGTCCATCATACGTACTTTAAAAAGTGAAAATGCTTTCTGACAGTTGCAATGTTTCTCGATGTTTCCTCCCGCGACCACGGAACCCTCTCCGGAGCCGGATAGTGTTCAATGGCTGTGACATTATCGGTTGCTGTCAAGCCCATGCAGGCAAAGGATGGCGACCCCCGTTGTCCAGCCGCCATGCCCAGCGCGTGACATGCATAGGTTCCTCCGTGATGTGTAAAGTGAACATTGACAATGAGACCAGTTCCTTGCTTGTAGTTTTCAATTTGCTTGGCCGCAATCGGTGTCACGACGTGAACGTGGCCACGAAAGGTTTCCGCAATGACAACGGTGCGTGCTGCCAAAACGTCTGCCACTGTCAAGCCGCGGTCGATTCGGAACAAGAAGTTGGTCAGAAACGTACCAATGCGTAGCTCCTTCTTGCTGACTGCGATTCCTAGAAGAGTAGCAATGACCAGTAGCAAGGCAACTGTCCAGCGAAAGTTGCGTCGTCGTCGCTTGTACTTGAATTCCGTCGTTTCTTGTTCGACCGACAATAGGTTGCTCGTCGATGCGTCACTTCTTGTCTTTCGCGGCCGACTCATGCTTCGGAACAAGAGAGGACGCATGGCCATGTATTGGTATCTAATTCATACAGCTCAAGGATTGCCAAAGTGTCTCTATTGGCGCAAAGGCCAATACAAGTCGTGATGACTGATTGATGCGATTGTGAAAGCCGATCCCTTTTCTTCCTGCAAAAGTAAATGTCGCACCGGCTAAATTAAACCGCTACGACATAGGTCTCACTCCTTCCACATCGCCGCTTCGTCGGCTTCGTCTCACTTTGTCTCACCTCCATCGATGTAGAAAGGACGAGTAATGCGCAACATCTGGGCGATAAAGTATGCTTGTTGTCAAGAAAGGCAAGGCAGTTGACGAGTTCGAGCAGCTAAGCGTGACTCAAAAGTCGGCTGCTGCGAGTTATGACGACAATGATGGTCCTCATCATTCGCCCATCATTCGCGGCAGCATCGTCGATAGTCCTCGGCAGCAGCATATATTTACTTGGCAATACAGCTCGAGCCGCTACTTCCAGTATGTTCTCGGTGTCAGCCTTGTTCTAGTCGCAATATGCTTCAACCTTCTCTACTCGGGTGCGCGGCAGGTGAAGGGTTTCTCTACAGTGACAGCTCGTCGGACGACAAACTCGACTGCAACACCATTCATACAAATCAACGATGCATCAGCAATGCCGGAGCTAGTCAAGGGTCTCGCCGTACAAAATGTTTTGGCGCAGCGAACAACATCGCTCACTATTGATAATGGAACACAAAAAGTTGTGTACATAGTCAACTCAAAGGCGGCTCAGCAAATTTCAAACTTTCGTCAAGGCAACGGCTTGATCATCAACATTGTAAGTTGGTGGTGACATGTAACAACTGCATTAAAAGTGTAGGGATGTAAACATGGCGGGAAATCGAGAGAACCGTAAACGCTCATCATACTGATCGTGTCACATTTTTCTATTTCACAGCACATTACTCACCACGCTGGTACGACGAGTGTTTGATTCTCTACAACCTTAAAATGGATGATTGCTGTGAGAGCGATTATCTGTAAACTAACTTGCTACTAATCTTCACCTCATATAACAGGCACTACAATGTGCGGAGCCCTTGGCAAGGCTCCGAACCAAAAGGGCGCTCCATCCTTTGCATGCAACAACGTCAAGGCCGAAGAGAATGCGTCGCTACACGAATACTTTGAGCAGCACAAGCGACCGTGGAAGAGAAAAGAAACAGACGCCAATGTCAAACTCTTTTCGAGCTTTTTTCACATGATTGCATGGGAGTTCAGGTCGCCGCCAAACCCTTCATTGGCAATGACAGACTGGAGAAACCCAAATTTGGTATCCATCATTGTCATGCGCGATCCAATGTCTCGTCTACTTGCTGGAGACCGTATTACTAGCATCAAGTTTCCAAACATACTCAAGGGAAACGCATCGGAAGATGAATGGTGGGACTTTGCCAATTCGAAAAGTACCAACAATTTTGCCCTGCGAATCCTCGCCGGCCGAGGTTGCTGCCAGGGAGAAAACACAAGCTTGGTTCACTTGACTCGCGCCAAGCGTTTACTGCGCAGATTCACTTTCGTCTTGGATATCGAATGCTTGGACCATGGCATCGCCGCCGTTGCTCAGAGTCTCGGCATAGAATTACGTGCACGACGTTTACTTGAGAATCAAGCCACGGACATGAAGGAGCGTGAGTTGGCACATGCCGCCCGCCCTCCCGTCTCTGAAAGAATTCCATTCCCTCAAATTTACGACTATTTGCTGCGCCGAAACTATTTGGACATTGAGTTATACAAATGGTCAAAGGAAATCAGTTTCGTCCGCTGTCAAAACACTTGATGGAAGTAATGCGCAGTGAAGCCGCCATCGCTAGTTGCTGCATGGCGCAACGATTATGCGTCAACGTCCTGCAGCTGCGTAATGTCGTGCACCCACATTGGAATGGCTTCCTTCTGAACGACTGGATCCTTGGCCCATTTTCTCGTCTGGCAAAGATCCAGCAACACTTGCTCGACGGTCTGGTTTGCCGACGACGCAGTCAGCTTGGCGCAAATTCCTGGAACATGGCCCGCGCCGACAATGGCCACGAGTCGAAAGGGTTCATGCGTTGGTCGCCGGTAAAGTGCTCGGCACGTTTGCGTCAATTTCGCGGCAAGCCAGGCGTCGCGTTCATCGATAATTGTTGTATACAAGGTAGGAAAATGTTTCTGCAAGTCTTTAAAAGATTCTGTAAGCACGTCCGATCCATCCTCCATGACTGACGCGAGCCATTTTCGGATTTCCTCCTTGTTTGGCTTGAAGAGGCTACTCCAAACTAAACCAGCCATGACTTTAACTTTTGGCCACCACCATAGTGACTCCCATGCTCTTACAAGTGTAAGCTGCAGTGGCCGGTCTCCTAGCAGTAGAAACGGTTGCGGCAACGTCGACTTCCAGTAGCGCGATGCGCACTGAAATTCTCCACCAAGCTCCACTCCCAGTGTACTTGCGTAATCTTCCTGGACCGATGTCAACAAGACCGTACTAAGTGTCTGCATGCGACTCCCTCCTTGTTGCTGCTGCGTCGCTTGCAGCTTTTGCGTAAAGGAAAGCGTCTTGTTATTCGCTGCTGCCGCAGATTCATCATCTAATTGACGAGTCTCCAGCAGCGCCGTTCGCGCGTCGCAAAGCTCGACGAAAATGGCGTGTGGTCGAACGGCATGCAGAAGCGAATTCACTTCGGCGCTCGAGTCATTGGAAACGTGGGCAGTCCCAATCAGGTAAATGTCAACATTGCCGAGTCTTAGCTTCTTGAGCGTTTGCCTTCCGCGGAGCGAGTCTGGAATGTTTGGTACAAAAGGACTAACGGTATTGCTGGCGTTGAGCGACAGTACAGTACTGTTTATTGCAGCAGTTGATGTCAGAGTAGAGTTGTCAGCAGTCTGAGGAGCTTGAATGATTGTCGAGGAAGGATTGGCAATGCTGCTGCTTCCTCCTCGCCACTGCGTGGCGAATGTTGGCGACTGTTTCAAGAAAAAGGTTCGCGCCAGAGCGCCATGACTCATGCAGATCAAGATGAACATGATGAAGGTGGCTATAAAAGTCGAATGACGACCTGTTATCGTAGCTGCTAGCATCATCATTGCGTTGGTCGTGATGAAAAGTGTCGTTCATAATGATGGCAAAGCCTTCGGACGACCGCACAATCGTCGCCCATCACGATCGAGTACCGATGCGATGGCATCTACATTGCACCAGCTGCAATGATTACAGTAGAGTACTCGGGAGTTTGCCAATAATATATCTACCGATGACAAAAATAAACAAATCAGGTTGTTAGCAGGTATCTCTGCGGCGCTTCAAGCTCACGTTTGCGAGTCTTTGTCTAATGGGACCCACAGCAGGTAACCACAATGAATCAGAAATCCCAACGTAGCTCGTTCCTCTTCGTCTATCAGCCATTTCGTGTCAAAATTGACAAGGCTTGCATCGTTTGAGTTTCTTTGCTTTGACAGCAAGTAGAGCTGCTGCAAGAGCTGAACATTGCTCCGAATGCAACGTCGGACGGAACTCTCGTGCATGTCATTTCCTGCGTAGTTGACATTCAACACGTAGGTGCATTGCGCCTTGGCGTTCGTGACATTAGAAGCGTCCTCAAAAGAAGTATTCTCGTCATTGGTAATGGCTGACCGGTTGATATTCTGGTAGAAGCTAGTTATCTCGTCCTTGCGTAGCATACTCGCCAGAGGATTGATCGACAGCCTCATGAGGATCAACGTGTCGCGCAATTTAGTCTCAGACATGTCGAATTGTTCAATGAATTGCGAATCTAGCTCTACAGGAGCATCATCGCGGCCACTGCCTCGTTCGCCATCTGTTTCGTCCATTTCCTCGTCATAGTCATCGTCGTCGTCGTCGTCATTACCTTCCAGTGGAATGATTCGACCGGCTCGCATTACAGGAGGTATAATTGCCTCGGCACCATAATTCCGCTTTAACACTTCAATCACGCCCGGAAGCTTGCCAAGGAGGGCCTGTAGTTGATCGACTACATTCGTTGCCGAGTTGTGGGAGACCGACGCGCGCCAGTGCTCATCCTTGAGCAACACGTGCTGCAAAGCTTGACAAGTTACACTGGCGTAGCTGCTTGCCATGAGAGAAACGTTGATGGAAACACCAGGCTCGATAACATCAATCTTGTGCCACATGCCGGCGGGAAAATAAAGAACATCTCCAGGCCGAAGCGTCACCTCTTCTACGCTACCAACAGCATTCACTCCTTCCTGAGGGTATCCATAAACGAAGTCTGGATTCGATAGATGCGCGCTCTTGAGCTGTGCCTCGACAGATTCGGGCGAAGCATAATGTGGCGTACACGCCCGCAGTGGATGCTTGACTGCTCCCTTTTGTAGCGTCCATTTCTTTACTCCACTTAGCTGCAGTGTAAAGTTTTCCTGAAAGTCGTAATGCCAATTCGTTTCGTGACCTGCTGTAGATATGAACACTTCTACTTCACCACGGCCAAGACATGATGCAGATTGACCAGTTGGATCGTACTGTCCGCAACCAAGACCAGTCTGTGAAAGAAGCGACGACACCAAGTGCTGCTCTACACTTGGTGGAGCGCGACAGTAGGTTGAATGTCCGCTTTTGAGCAAAGCGAGCGCCGCATCCGGATCCGAAACTTCAATCGATCGAATCAAACCATTCGACTGCTTTAGCCAGACAAAAACATTGTCCGATGACGTTTCTCGCAATAGCATTTCTGGATTCAAGTGGAATAATTGTTCGAGCAAGAGTTGGAAGCGAGCCTTGCCATTGGACATGGCGGGTACATGAACGGCGCATTTGCGAAAACATTCTGCGAGAAAGACGTCTGCATCAAGAGGGGACAAAATGTTTCCCAAAGTGATGTATGACTCAATTACTTGCTGTTCAAAGGCGATTCCGGAATCGGAGCAGACTTGGCCGACTTTGATGACCGCAGCTGATGGTGTGCATGATGTACCAAGAATTTTCAGAGGTTGCTCACTAATGCGCTGCCTTTTGCTTCTTGGCGGTGCCATACTGGCGCTGTCTTGTGTTTCTGGGAGCTTTGTGGTCTCCGGGATCCGCGTCCTTTCGAATTGAATTCTGACGGATGGATCAATAGTGCATTGTAAATGACAAGGGATGGACGGCTGAAGCATGGCGGTCGTGCAAAAGTAAAGAGACTGTAGATCAAAGATTAGTGCCAATAAATGTGATTTTCAACGTATGGTGACTGTTGCCCAAAGAGTGGTGCCAATAACTTTGATTTTCAACGCACGTCGACTGTTGCTCAAACAGTACTGCCAATAACTTTGATTTTCAACGCACGTCGACTGTTGCTGCCAATAACTTTGATTTTCAACGCACGTCGACTCTTGCCCAAAAAGTAGTGCCAATAACTTTGATGTTCAACGTACGTCGACTGTGGCTCAAACAGTACTACCAGAAACTTTGAAAAAAGGCCCAACAAGCTTCATTCAGTCTGATTGGAGGAATCATAAGTGGTCGTGCGTGGGCCGCGTTGCGGACGAAATCTGATGCGATCACCACCACGACGTACAAGTATTTTAATCCACCCAACATCTCACAGCATGGAGCCCATTCGATGCATTCTAACATAGCCTCCGAGCGTGAGAGATTTTTAAAGCGCACAGGATGACGCTTAAATCAGTTTCTTGGAGTCCACTGTGAGTGGCAGGCTTGTGTGAGTCATGGCCGCAAGCCTCGACGAAATTGAACGAGGGAGCCACCGGCTGATTGATGTTTAATGGTACATTCACCGAACATGCTAAGTGTTCAATATTTAATCGATTTGATTGCGTCCATGGTCTGCCAGCGCGCATGTCTTAAAAAGGCTGTGATCTGTGATGCTTTTGACGATGGATGCAGCAACGCAGCAGTACACAAAGCCGACGCATCGACGCAGTGCCAAGGAAGGCGTGTTGTCATTAGTGAAGATGTTTCGCCAATCCTTTGACGACCCCTCAAAAACTACGACGAGGAAGCTTCGAGTCTGCGTGAGCTCTTCTCATGCTTCCGACAGACAGCTCACATTTCCGTCATCAGCACTCGCATGAACGACCAACACGTTTCACATGACCTACAAAATGGACGCCTCTACTGTCATGCCCTACCATTGATGTACCGTCGACAAGAAGTGTCCATTGAGAATGAATTAAGCTTTTGCGCAAGCTGCTTTCACTAGCGCTTAGGCCTTTTGCTAGTTTGCTATAGGCACTCCGAGAGAGGAGTTGTGCACACAGCTACAATGTATCGAAGTCCTGTAGACAGTGCCATGTACACTACGTCCGTTATTAGTGTTGGTGCTCGACCTTCTTCAAGTGTGGTAGTAAATGCATCCGGCTACAACTGTATCGAGTACACTTTCTATAGTAGCAGGATTACGATTTAGTCATCGCTGGTGTACCTACTACTTTGCTATGTACATTTGCAGTGCCAATATGTTCATTTATGATTGTGATAATCTGGTAGCTGTAACTGCAATTGAGGTAGAGCAACTCGCGACGAGATCATTGTCAATCATCGCTTGTTCCATCTCCCATCACGCTTGGCGAGGCATACACTGCTGGAGTATGAGTTTCAGTTGCGTAACTGTAAATGGAAGCGTGTTGAAAACGTCCATGTCTTGCTTTGAGTTTGGGTGCGTTTGTCCTGGAATGGCCAACTTGTTCAGAATGACGCTGTCTCGTGAAGGAGTGCAACGCGTATTTAGAGTAATAGCATTGTTCGTGCCCAAGCTCCCAGTATGTGAGTAAGACCTCTGCGGAAAATCTCTGTGAGGCTCTTGACGTGACGGTCCCATCACGCTCTTGATTCTTGGATGCTCAGGTTGAGTATCAATGTACCGTCGGGGCTGGCGAGGAGCCACATCGCGAGGACACTCTTCGGACTCAGCGTCGTCAACAGGAATGTCAGGAATGTATGGTTCTTGAATAGTTCTCCTAGGCATTCTGGGTGGAGAAGCGCCATTGCGTTGATGAAAATAGTTCATTATGTATACTTGACTTTGTAAATAGCAAGGGCGAAAGAAAATGCAGTGGTTCGTGTGATGGGTCGAGCCATAAGAGCCCATACCCGAGAAGAGGTTGACTCAGCGATGATTCGGAGAAATTGTCCAAAAATGGACGCCAGACACGACCATTCATGCGCCACATTCGTCACCATGCACCAATTGATATCAAATATGAGTCAATGGCTCGTGGAGGGGCTGTGGTTTTCATTATAAATGTCTAATTAACGTCATTTACAAATATTGCCCCTGTAAAATACACGATCGAAAAGATTCGCGTACGTACGCCGCATGCGCTTTTCTTGTCAGTCAACTCGACTACTCGACCACGCAGCTTGTGCACGACGCCAGTGTAAAGGTTTCGCCGATACCTTTTTAGTGTATCACATAATATGCGGAGTAGTAGCTTACGCGGGCGAGCCTGCGGCATGCGCGTATGCTATGTACAAATTGTAGAAGTCCTGCAACTATTGTTCCAGTAAGCTGCTTCTAGTATACAATGGCTTACCGGTAGGGCGTTTGTGTCGTGTTTCACTTGTACGCGCCTAGGAGTAGCCTGAGACTCAAGTATCGCTCAATTGCATTTGCAGTGCTGATTGGTCCCATAGTTTGTTGTATTGACATGGGCACAAAGACACAAGGATTGTTATTCTTCGTCAAGACCAAGAGATGATGCGGATACAGGAGACGGAACCAAGCCACCTGGATTCAAGGGAAAGAGCTGTCGAAAGTAGCTTGATGTTGCATCTTCCAGATCAATCGACTCTTTCACACCAGGCATCTTCCAACAGCGGCGCATCCACTGGTGTATGTTCGGATAATCACTTTGTAATTTCAAGTGAGCACCACCGGCTCGAAACAGTGGCGCGTAGGCGCCGTCGAAGCGAAGCATTGTTGGCAGCAAGCGTAAGTCTGCTTCGGTAAAGACGTCGGCACACAAAAATGCTTGCTTCTCCAGAATTGCTTCGCATTTTGCCAGTCCTTGGCGTACACCGGCTGACGCTTGGTCGTAGGCTTGCTGAGTTGTTGCGAATCCGCATCGGTAACATCCGTCGTTGAGTAATGAGTAGACCCACTCGTTGGTAGCATCAATACTTGCGCCAAGGTGCTCTGGGTATAGACGCAAACGATTTGTTGTTGCAGAACCGCCAAGTCTTGCTAGGTCAAGCATGCGAACAATGTCGGATGACTCGTTAGATACGATTTTGCGAGTCCTTTTATCAATCAACAATGGAGCCGTGCATCGCCCCTTGTAGCCCGGATCAAGCTTATCGTAGAGCTCGCGCAAGTCGTAGCTTCCGAGCGGATCTGGTTGCTCGTCGGTGAAGATCCACCCTCCCCGCGAAGCCTTTGTCGGTTCGTCCAAAAGACGCGTCACTCCAACCTGGTCCGACGTGAAACCCATCAACTTTACAGCCAGCAGACAGCGATGACACCAAGGACAAGGATTGCCAACGTACAAATGATACCGCCCTGCTTCGTCAGCATAGTCAGCTTGTCCAATACATCCTTTGAACTTGTAGGTTGGTCGGCGATAGTTGCCTTGCGCATCCTGCGGCGCGAGCTCTGCCATCATGCGTCGCCACACAAAGCGCCAGCCTTGTCGAACCGTCTTGACAATGGTTCCTTGTGGAACAATACCGGATGCGAGTTCCAGTAAGTTGAAGCCCTTGTCGAGTGATGGCTGAGTGGGTGATGCATCGACATTGTTGTCACTGCTCTTGTCGTTGCTTGTAGCGAGGTAGCTGGCTCTTGTCCTTGCGGCCTCGCAGCGGCGCCAAGCTCTCGATTGTATTAATACCGAAGAAGCGCTCTTTATACAGAATCCTGAAGTAAAAACGACAAGCAGACAGATTGCTAGACTTTGCAAGAGCAATACGCGTCGTTCAATTCCCGACCGATGCAGATTGTTTCCTTGTCGGCTGCCTTCCGACCTGATCGTCAAACGCGATCGCGGTAGACAATAGCTCGACCGCATTTTCTCCAACTCATTCACCTTAAAGTTTCGTTGGCAATCAGGCAATTGGGATAAGCTGCCTCTATTCCTTTCCTTCCTTTGTTCGAGCCGGAGCGGTGTTGTCTGCGTCGCTATCATAGAGCTGGAGCTGGCAATTGAAACATCGTCATGACAGCATGCGATGAAACGGACGTCGTAGCGGTAACCAATGACGCAACTATACTGCACCTCAGCGCGGCGCGGCGGCGCGGCGTCGCGACGTTTCTTCGGCGTCATCGCGCGATTCTTTTGCCGCCACCATCAGCATGGCGACGATTGATGCATTCATTGTCAGATCATTGCCTTTGGCGCGATTATAACGTTCTGACTGAGACCAAACTGCAAAGCGCAGACTTGAAATCCACGAGAGCAATGGGAAGCCGTGCAAGAATACCGACGACAATGAGGCCGGCTCGACGTACGCATCTCGTTCCGTTTCTGCTACTGTCGGCTGCAAGTTCTTCTATGGCCTTTTCACCCGCATATACATATACTCAGATGGATGCATACCTGGCAAGGACAGCAGAAAATCAAATGAAACAATCAGAGAGCAGTCTTGTAGCACCGAGCAGAGCAGCAGCAACTTCATCAACCTCACTTGCAGCCGCCGCAGTGAATCTGGAAGAACTCGTCTACAACGCCCAATCTGTCGCTGGATCACTTGCCAACCTTTCTCTCAAGCAAGATCCGTCCAATCTCATGACAAGCCTTCCCATCATGTATGGCGCTGGCTTGCTGACGAGCTTTTCGCCCTGCGTTTGGGGCTTGCTGCCATTGACAATGTCCTACATTAGCACGGCGGCGGGTGAACGCAACGATCAACAAGCCTTGCTGCCAACCTTGGCCTTTGCTGGAGGTCTAGCTGTCGTCTTTTGCAGCTTGGGAGTAGCTGCGGCGGAGATTGGAGGCGTCTTTGGTGGAACCGCAGGAGCAAGTGGGATAATCTTGGCGGTTGTTTCGAACGTCATTTGTTTGATCATGGGGTTTCAGTTGCTGGAGCTTGTCAACTTTCCATTGCCCTCATTCAAAGGTTTGACTACAGGAAAAAGTACCAGCGGAATCAATAGTGACAACAAGCCAATATTGATTGATGGAACTGGCCGCATCATGAAAGACGAGTCGGAAAAGGACGAAGCTGGATCCTTGCTGCGAACCTTTTTACTCGGTGGTTCATCTGCCCTCGTCGCATCTCCTTGTGCGACTCCTGTGCTAACTTCCATTTTAGCGTTTGTTGCGTCAAGCAAGAGCCCATTGCTTGGCGCAGCACTCTTGTTTGGTTACACAGTTGGATATTCGACGCCGCTGCTGCTTGTTGCATCGACTGGTGGACAAGCCTTGGCCAAACTGCGACAGTCCAACTCGGGTTTCTACGGCAAGATTGCTCCTTGGGTGACCCCCTTCACGGCAGGAATTTTGCTATGGTATGGAACGGATGGGTTACTGACGGCTGTACTAGGCGATCCATCGCTAGCCGGCCTGGCGGTGATTGAATAGATGTGAATATGCAGCGACCATGTAACTATAGAATGGAATGAAAAACGTAACCTATAAATGATTATATTTTGTCGCCATCAACAGGTCTTGGTCCCATTTTTAGAACAATGACTGCAGTTGTTCAAAGTGCTATATACACGTAGGTATACGTAGGCGCCATTGCTCTGCTGCCAGCCTCGCGTCTCGGGGAGAGACAAACCAAGAGTTTCAATCGTCAATTTCACCATGGGAGGGGCGTGGTTGTCTGCGTCGCTGTCTTATTGGCCGAACAACCCAAATCCTTCTCCTTCTCGGGGCCCTCAAAATGTAACTCGAACGACTAACAGTAAATTGAAAACTACCATCAAAGCGCGAACTCACAGTCAGTGCAGGCGCCAAGTCCAATAGATGTGCGTCGTTGACAGTACCTTCACGCTGCGTCGAGAAACCGCTATGCACAAAAATACAACCCATGTTTTCAAGGTATACAGATGCCGCCGAAAGTCTAGCCACAGGAAGACATCCCAGGAGCCGAGGCCTCATAAAGGTGTTTGCCACCAAGTCAAAAATTATGAGGCCGTTCGTCGATGGACTTCCTGAACCAAAGGCAAGGACGACTTTAGTTGGAGAAACGTGATGGGCAATATGGCATCGGCCCAAAATTCGCTTCTCTGAGGGTGACAGCGTCAAGGTGCTGTCTAGTGAAGCATGCGAACCATCTGCAATCTCGTCTGACGGTAATGTGTCCTTCACCACCTGGTTCCAATTCCATGGAAATGACTTGATAAGATTGTTCCGCCAGCCTTCCGACATTTCAAGTTCCCATACCTCTGCAAAGTCATTTCCACTGTGAAGCAAGTTCGATCCAGAACCGCCGCCGAACAAGACGAGGCGGTTGTTAATTTCATCGAAAACAACGGAACATCCATGGCGAGGAGATGGTTCGTCTCCATTCGTCGCGACATTGTGCCACGTCCAAGTGACGGTATCCAACAGCACTGGGTACAATGTCGATTCGCCCGACTTCATTCCTCCAATCACAATCAAATACCGACCCAGTAGTAGCGTTGCTGAATGATAGGCTCTCGCCAAGGATGCAGGAAGCACATTGTAGTGGCTAGTCTCCTGAGGCGTCCATTGAGCAGAGCCATTATCATAATCGACAGTCAAGATTGCAACATGATGAGTCTCGTTTGCATATCCTCCAGAAAGAAACCCTCCAAATCTGAGAGCTCTTGTTGCATCAAGGGTTGTCAACGTTGCTCCATAGACCATTGGTGTCGATATCGTTGAATACATGGCACGCCAGTCGGTATAGGTGTTTCCGCTCAAGTTCGTCACGTAAATGGCAGTGTCAGCCGTGAATCCTCCAGTGACTATCAACAAGTCATTCTCATCATTTCCTCCGTGCAGTCGGCAGGCAATGTGACCTTCTCGGCCCGACGGTCTTGCTTCTCCAAAATAAACGATCAGCTCCCTCTTCCACCGCACAGCTGGTAAAAGTCGGCAATAGGCTGCTTGCATAAAGTCTTGCTTTGCGTCAGCCACGGAGTCAATGTTACTTTGTGTTACAGCATTTGAAATCAAAGGTGGAAATGATATACTAGCTGCGAGGCTTTTCCAAAAGGCAACGTTCATTCCCATGTCGCGGAGCATTTTGCTGCACGACAGCAGGCTCAAGACTTCGGGACCTTCCAGATACGACGCGATTGGATGCAAGAATGCCTCCGGCAAGCTTGTAAGGGAGAGTACGGACATGATTGCTAATGCTTTGGTGTATCACAAGTTTCCTTTGCGCTCCGCGCTGCTGCAGCTTTGTCCAAAATCTTTTGCAATCGTCTTTTGCAAAACCGATGAGACATTTCATGCACAATATCCACGACTCGCCGAAACAGGATTTGCGTTCATCTTTCTGGGCTTTCTGACAGTCAAAACTGCCATTCAATAGCTACTCTCTCGAAGTGTAAGAATTTGCCATTTACTGTGGTTACAAGAACACCAAAATGGTTTCCGCAAGATTTTCGATCCGATGATGCGAGCGTCCATGGTCCATATCCCCTGCCCAACATTCCTGTCGTTCGACAAACGTAGCAACCCCTAGGTGGTCACTTTGTCAACGATAAAGCATTGAAAGTCACCTTTATAATGAGAGTCAAGATCAGCGTGTTCCTTTGACTTGACGGTGCTGTTAATGTCCCGTCGGAATGGATCGTTAACGTTGACAATTGACAGCAACTTGCTACGGTACGGGTATGGACATAAACCAAGCTACGGAATGATTTTGGTTGCAAATTTCTCTCTATTAAGTTTTATATAACAGTTACTGCTTGCATTGGCTTTATAGGGTCTCTAAATCCTCCGTTGTTTGCTTTAAAATGCGGCTCAAAAAGTTTCGACGACCTTCCTTTGGTCGCCGCGTCATGGTGGATGCAACCTCCACCGCCGGAACAGCAGCCGCAGCCGCAGCCACAGCTCTTGTGCGGGTCGCGGCCATGTGAATGGCAGTACGCTGGTTTGCTCGCAGCTCGGCCCGAGCCACGTCGCGAAGAGACATTGGAGCAGCTTCGTGACGCGAAACAACCTCCATCGTCTTTGATTCTCCCACTGGCAGGAAACCAAGAAATGCGACAGCATCAAAGTCGTCGTCATCTGCAGATGGCTCGGGAATGTTATTCTGCATGCGCCAGAAACGAATGCGTGTTTCCAGCTGCTTGTTTGGGATAAGGTCGGATGGACGGAGAGGTTGACGCGTCAACGGGCAGGCGCCAGTTCCTTGCTGAAGCCAGTTGAGAATGGCAGACCGCTCAAAGTTGAGGCCGCTTCTTGTTGTTAGTGGGTGAACCATCGGCTGGAGCGAAATGGGGCAGATGAAATCGTCGGGAGGAGCAATTTCACTGGTGACAGATTTCGAAGGAGACGACGGGGACGCTGCCATCTTGATGGATGAAGACAACGCTGAACTCGTTGTCGTGTTTGTCATCTGTTCTGAATAGAGGCTTGCAAAGAAGCTTTCGTCCATGTTAGCAGAGTAAACGGGATATGTTTTAATTGTAAAGCGAAGCTGCGTTTGTGGAACGTCGACGACGACGATGGTCCGCTGGGAACTTTTGCGAGGCACCACCATCTCGCTCCGGAAGCGGCGAATCACGTGAATGACACACATGGATGACACATCTGGCGCGGTTTCAATCGGATGCCGCGTCATTGGGCAATGACAGAATTACTCCGTAAATGTCCCAGGGTATAGTATCACTTCGAACGAATTGACATTTATAAATTTTGTTATATTGCCTATCGACCACAAACATTATTGCCTCGGAACTATGGTGACTCTAGACAGTTTTAACGCGAACACGTCCGATGACCTAAAGTTCCTCTTTAATATCAACGGCATGGCCAACAAAATGTCAGACTGACATTTTTACATTGCCCTATGTCATCTCGGAAGTACGGTCTAAAATAGCCCCGATATGTATAATATTATAGCACGCGGGATACTACTCACTGTCATCACAATCTTGGAGTAGGCGTTCTATGTTACGGTACGGATAGAGTGGGCTAATCCTAGAGTTCGTTACAAGTCCATCGTTTTTCTAGCACTCCTTTTTCTGTTCACGACTTTGGGTTGCGATCGCTGCATGGTGCAGAAAGGTGGCGCACATTGGAACGATGACAGCGACGGCACTGGCGACCACAAATCGAAGTGCTTGATCGCTAGCCAAAACACAAGAGACCGGCCAAGGCAGATACGCCATGCTTTTCGTCACAGCAAGGGTTGCCGCGTCACCGGATGCTGCTGATGTTGATTGGCAAGGGTAAAACAAAACTTCGCATGAGAGCCCGCTGGCCAAGTAGCAAGCAGCGTTTATTATTCTACTCTTTTCCATGAGTGGATAGCATGCTTCGACAAAATCTCCGTAAAGTAAATTGATCCTCAGGCCACGCCAGCAGAGCGACGCATCCGCGTCTTGGACTTGGCCGTAGCGAGAAGAACATGTTGATCGGCCAAGCAGATTGCCAAGGCAAACGCCAGAGCACACCAGTACCAGCGTCAATTCGTCGACGGCGCCCAAGATACTTGGGTCGCCATGCTCCATTTCCACTAATATGAGCGGCAAATGACAGCAATGGTACCAGCCGACTTTGCTCCCATAGCAGGAAAGCATTCCATATGCACTTGCAATCACCATGTTGATGCGGTAGTCGGGTTGTTGAACTGTCCAATAGATGCCGAGTCGTATCAAGGTTGTCATGTAGCGCAGCCACGGCGTCAATGGAAGCAGGATTAGGGCAATAAATGCGCCCAAACCTCCACTCGTCAGTAGATTGGTCATGGTAGCTGGAACGTTGCGCGTGACGCAGGCGAAAAGCAGGGGAACTGTCCACCTGGCAACAAGTTTACCAGCCAACAGACCACCAAGCATGGACTGATGCGACGATGCACTGGCAATGATTGCCGCCATGGTTAGTCCTGGTGCATTGGAGACTTGGCGGCAAGATGTAGACGTTGCCATGACGACAGAACATAAGACTGGAATGCACCAGTGTTCCAGCGCGTAAAGGAGCGATTTAACATCGTCATTGGCGTCATACGAAAGGACTTTTGACACTGCAGCAACAGCGAATGGAATGATAATTGTTTTCAAGAGACAAACAGCCCAAAAGGCTCCAAGACAACTATTCAAAACGGACGACATGGTCGGCGATGTCGTTTGAGCTATCATTGGATCTTTTGCAGTGTACGATCGCTTCCAATACTTGGCCAATGAGCTCGTGTAGGATACTGCTCTCGTCCAGCAGGTCGTCGCAACGGATCCACCTGCGTTTCCAACGATCTGAACATTGTACAAACTTGCCGCCTGCGACAGTGACGTTCCTCCACTACCGGTCACTGGAATGTTTCGCTGAGCGGCCGCCGTCAAGGTCTTTGGAAATTGATTTGGAGAAAAGGAGATACAAATGACTGCGTCAATCTTTGATATTTGTATCATATTGGCGAATCGCTCGTCGTATTTTTGCTTGGCCATGTAGTCGCGGATTGCAGGGTGAAGGAAAAGATCTTGCAGCTCCTGCTTGTCTTGCTCTTTTTTACTCGTTCGGGTCGCTTCATACAACACGGCTTGACTTTTACTCGCATTAACCAAATCCATTCCGGATCCATCGCAAAGACTAACAAAGACAACATGTTCGACGCGTGCATGGATATTGCGTAACTCGTCATCGATAGCTTGCAGCAGCGAAATTGGATCCGTGTGACCAAGAGTCGCGGTTCCTCCACCGGAACTCGCCAGTACCAAGACGGCTTTCTGTTTGCTTTTGCTGCTACATGTTGTTGATGCGTCGAATGATTCCTGCATATCCATGTCGGTGCTTACTGTGCATGATCAAAATCTTGGTCGATGGTCGAATCATGGAACGAGACGTCACGCAGCTTGATGTCACAGCGGGTACGGCCCGGCTTGATTCGGGACGTTTCAACGTAAATTCGCGTCTACTTATGTGTCGCAACGGTCACGACTGTTACGCGGGCCATGCCTGCATTGCTTCCTCCTCGACAACAACATACACGACCAAATCAGTCTCTTCATGTCGACCACACCCATCGTTCCTGCTTGACACAACTTGTTGGTATCCCGATCCCAACCATTGTCGGTTTCCTTCAATTACAGTACTGCTTATAAAGGCTAAAGGAAATATGCGATTCACCATTCCAAAAAACCTGGTCGACGCATTTCCATTGTCCTCGACGAAGCTGCGCGCCTATCGACCCAAGGGCGGCAAGCTGGGCTTTGGACTCTGCATCGTCTGGACCGTCGCGGGCATTGCCGCTATAGCAATCCCTCGCATCAAATGGTCCAGCAACGCTAACACCTACTACAATACATACGGTCGCGATATTCAATACGAAAATGAGCAACGACAATATGAGCGGCAGCAAGACAAGGGCGACGATGATGCCAATAACGAATACAATTACCTTCCAAATTGCTCGTGGTACCAATGGAAGTGTCGCAAGCAAATGGTGTGTCTCGTATAAGCAAGATATAAAGCGGAGTGTTGACAATCGATACCTCGCTTGCATCCGGTGGACCCACATCTCACATTCCTACGTTCTTCCGTTGGCGTTGACAGTACTATTACTTCCAGAACAATGGCAATCAAGACGAAAATGCAGTCATATTACCAACCTGGTACAAATTTTTGGGCGGGCAGTCTGCTGGAGGCGAGGAGATGCGGCGCTATCAGGAGGAGAATGGTTTGACAAGTGCGGACGATACGCCGGCGGCCGTTTCCTTTGTCCATGGCTACACCATGTTTGTATTCATTGCGGTGTTACTGTATGGAGGATATGTGTTTCTCAATGGCGAGGCGTACAGTGGTTTGGTGGTGAGCATGGCCGTTTTGAGTCAATTTCTACTGATGATTATTGTGCTGCTGCCGCAGGGCGTCATTCAATCAGACGATCGCGATATAGAAAACAGCATCTATGGCTGGTACGGACAAACAGCAGTCTTGATGGTCTACCAAGATTTTGCATACATTCTCTTTTGCTTGTCATTCATTGGCGTCTTGGCCATAATCAAGCTCATTATTTGGCGTCGCGCCAAGAAGAATGGGACCTTGGACGAACAATTCGCCACGAAGCAAGTCGATGGTCATGCTGCGAATGACGGCTCGTACCATGCAGGTAATTACTACAAGGCAGAGGATACTTATGTTGTTCCTGCTCAACGGAGCGAGCTTGTCTAGACGGGCGGCAGCCTTTACGTTGCCGGCGGCTTTAAAAAGCAAGAACACCCATTGTAGAACATTCCAGCCAAGCTAGAACGAATAGACCTCTCATCATAATTGTGCCATATCAACTGTGTTTCACAAGTTTCAACCGGTATGTTAATCGTACTGTAACGTTAGCTATGGTTGTGATTAGGTCGCACATCGATCAAGTCGCACATCGGAACTCGAAAATGACTCCGAACAATGACCCGCCGGCACGAATAGACGAAAAGAACATGGCTTCCTTCTCACAACTCTGCATCCTCGACAGTTCATTTACACCCCTTCACTGTCAACTCTTGACAACCAAGACTAGATACCTTGCAAATCGTCGCCTATCTCTCTCTTTCTCCTACGAACTTTGCTGGAAAGCTACTTCTGTGGCAGCGAAACGAAACGACAATCAACTGCGAGCGGCTCGACCCAATTGCAATCCAACCATCATCCTTCTCATCAACAAGCGTTACTCCTTCTACCAAGCATGGATACTTGTCTTCCATTGATTCAATGCGTCCTTGGTCATTTCGACAAGGCCCTGCAACAGTTGCCACTTCTGGAGTCATTCACGGCGAGTACTGATTTTGCCATTACATCCACCGCCATCGAGGCAAATTCGCACGGGACATTGTCGGAAACGGATCACTCACGTCTGTCTTTGACCAATACTTTGGACGAACACGTGGAGGAGAAATGGACGGTTGATGTGCTTGAATTGAATAGCCAGACCGAATCGACCAGCGATAGTTTGTCGCCCGTCACAGTCATTCCGCGAGAGAATCTTGTTGCCAAAGTTTCATTCGAAGCCACACTCCCGTCGGAAGCAAAGTTGGCTACTTCCAAGCATTCCACTCTCTTGGATCCTCGTCGCGATGCCTTGTTTATGTATCAGCAGGTTGTATACTTTGCGCCGGTCCAGGAAGTGGCTGTTGTTTCTCCTGCAGTGACTGTAACTCCAGCTCCTGCCTCCTTGACGACGACTACGTCGCCATTGCCGTCACCTTCCGCGTCGTCCGCTTCATTGGACACCGCGTCATCCGCCAGCACCAAGAAGAAGAAGAATCCAGCGAAAAAGAAGAAGAACGAATTGACGCGTCGAGCCGAACTGACCAAAACACTTGCAAGTTTGGTGGCCGAGAAGATTGCCATGCATGAAATGGAGATCAAAGTTGCGTACAAAGCTGTCAAGCGAGGTCGGACATGGAGCTAAACATGAGGTTATTTGGTATCTGGTAGTAATTGGTAATTTTTAGATTGCATTAACAGTAAAACGCAAACATTAAACGTTCGTGCTCCTGCTGTATGACAACGACAGGCTCGATGTACCTCCTCGTTCCTCCAGTGACTCAACGATTCCATGGCAGCCTCTCCAACCTGTCTTTTATTGGCCCGTGCAATACTTGAGTCGACTACCGGTAGTTTGAGAGAGATGCTTTTGCATGACGAGGACGAGAGGATCGCACCATGACGGCATGGTCATTATTTCCGTCGTCCGTCATCGCACCTCACGTTTTAAAGTTGTTCCTTTCAGCCGTTTTCGATTCAGTTTTCATGACGAGGAATGACGTCATCGCCCCTCCACCCCCGTTTTCGCCTCGTCCAACCTTCGTCACCACAAATCGTTTCGCTCTCGCCCAACAGCAACGAATCGACCATGGCGAAGGTAAACACTGGAGAAAAAGAGTTTACACTCGATGAAGTAGCCGAGCATCGGACTTCGGATAGTTGCTGGCTTATTATTGGAAATGCGAGTAATGGTGAGTCGTCGCTTGCTTGCTTGCGTCATAGTTGTGACACAATTGAGGAATGACGACTGTTCCTTGAGTTTGACGATGAGAGAATGACGGGTATTTGCGCGAAAGTCCCGTCATAATCTCGCGAAAGGAACGAAAAGAAAGGACTGCATGTAGATATATTGCAGAGCAAGCCATTACTGCATTACTGCTCGCCTGCTTGCTCCCTTCTCATCCATCGCCTCATCCCTGCATCTCCTCCTTTCCCTCTTCTAATAGGCGGCCCAAAAGTATACGACGTGACCGACTACTTGGACGATCACCCTGGTGGAGCCGAAGTCATGCTGGACGTTGCCGGAACAAATGCCGATGAGTTCTTTGAGGACATTGGACATTCCAAGGAGGCTCGCGAGGAACTGGCCAAATACTTGATTGGAACGTTCAAAATGGATGCAGCGGCGCTCGCCAAGTTAAAGGCGGATGCTGAGAAACAACTACAGGCGTCAGCATCAGCAAGTAATGCGCCATTGGTCCTTGTCTTGGTGGCCATGATTGCCATTGCAATTGGTTACCTGCAAATGAACAAGTAAGATTTAAATGTTGTCGCGCTTCTTGGAGCGACATGCTCGAGTAAACGAGGATGAGCATTATTATCCATGTAAGAAATGCGTCACGCTGAATGTTATAAAATACAGTAGTAAAACCAAGGTCATTCAACATATGTAACTTTAACCCGTAGCTTGACGATTATCGCCATGCTGTTTGCTTATGAATCTTGTGTCTACTTCATGCATCCCATTTGGCAATTGCATTTACTGCCCCACTCGCTCCTTCATGATGAACACCTTCTTGACATTGTCCTCCTCGTCTGTGTCTGACTCGTCGGCCGTCTCCAACAAGACTTTATGAGCAATTTCCTTGGACCGTCCAGGACCGACATTGGAATCATGATTGCCCATTTCCAAGCTTCGTCGATAACAGGCCCACATGGCATCCTTGATTACGGTTCGAAATCGCCCGTTCTCCAACTCGTAAATGGCTGAAGCTGTTGTTCCGGAAGGAGAAGTGACACTGTTGCGGAGAATGGCAGGATGTTCGCCCGTTTCCATGGCAAAAAGTGTTGACCCAAGCATGGTATGGTATACCAATGTAGTGGCCTTGTCGCGAGGAAAGCCCTGTATAATAAATAAAAGAAGACGAGTGATGAATCGTTGGTTACGTCCCGTGCTTACAACCCTACGGTAGTAGTTCACCATTCGTCGCACGTACCATGTGAACGCCGGCGTCAATCATGCTCTCCATGAGCATGAAAATGTACGCAGGACCGCTACCACTGATCGAAGTGGCCATGTCAATGAAGGATTCGTCGTCCACGTACATCTGCGTGTATAGCAATGGATGGGTGAGTATGCAAAACGAAAGAGCCACTAGCAACCAGCAAATACATGGAAGATGGTAGGACTCACACTTTTTCCAAAACAAGATAGAATGTTTCTAATCTTTTTCCGCTCCTCCTTGTTTAGATTTGGCGTCGAGCTCCAAACCGTCATGCCTTCCCCAATTGTCGCCGGCGTATTTGGCATGCTTCTGACAATCTTTTCAAAGCCTCCGTCTCGATAGCAGTCAATTGGCTTGCCAGCAATGATTGACAAGCAAATGGCGTCTTCGGAGATGTGACTCTTTTGCAATTCGTTCCAAAAAGCTGGTGTTAAATTTTGTGGCTTGACGGCCAAAATGACCAAATCGGCGTCCTCGACAAGTGCTGGAATATTGTCAGCCATTTCGAAACCGTGATCGGATGCAAGCTTCTCGGCAACGCCAAGATTGACGTCGAAAATGGTAATGTCTTGAGCTGGCTGAACGCCCTGACGAACCATTGGCGTCAGTACTGCCGAGGCCATTTTACCCGTTCCAAGGCAAGCAATCTTTCCAAAGACCCCTCCTTGCGCGGATGTTTGGCTTGATGATGCTGTTGCATCGGATGAAAGACTTCGTTCGGCTAGAAAGGATGATGCTCGTAAATATGCTGGACTCGAAGCACGAGATAAGCACGTCGCTGCTGTCGAAGGGCAATGCAATAATCGAAACATGTTGCAGCTATAGTGGGAGCGAGGATGTTGATCTTGTTGATGGCAAAGAATGTGAACAAGATTCATGTCGGAGCAAGTGACCGGCGCGCCTCCGCCACGAGTTCTTCGATCGAAAACTCATGGGTCGTGTCACGGACAAGCAAACAAAGAAAACAGCTGCGTCGACCATGACTCATCAAAATGACCATGACACTTTTAGTGTACGCCTAAGTGTACATAAGTAAATAGCCGCTCGATCGGGCCAACAAGAGCCTTGCCTTCCACTCGACGCTGCCTCCATCGAAGCAACGTAAGCTTGCTGTTAATCCATCATCCAAGCGACTTACCGTGCAGGGCTTCTCCTATAGTTGCATTCTGTCGTTAGTTAGACTTTAAACGCAGTTAGCATGAGCCTCATCAAAGCAACCGGCAAGGCCGTCGCAGGTGCGTCATATTCGTTGTTACGTGCTGGTTGAGGCCTTGTCCCTTCTATTGGATGAATGAATGGATGAATGAATGCCTCGTCACGCTTGCCTCGTACACACTCATTGCACTATGTAAACGCACTCACTTGTTCTTCGCTTCCTCCGTTATGCCATGACCAGACGTCATTCCTGGACTCGGTCGCTTCACTCCCGACACTGCCGACATAGGAAAAATCTTCATCACGTCTGGTACTGGCGTGATTGGGTATCGCGTCGCCATGTCGCTACTAGAGGCTGGCCATACGAGCGTCAGTGTTGGTATCTGGAGTGGCGAGCGCAAGCTTGGTGCCGGTGCCAATATGAAGGGATTTGCCGACAATATTGCTTCCATACTTGAAGCCAAGGGCGCACAAGTGATTGATTTTGACTGGAACGATGAAACGTCCTATGAGAATGCACTCAAGGGCGTTACTACCGTCTTTTGTACCATACCGCACATGGATCAGTGGGCGTCAGTCTTTCCTGCCTTTCTTAGCAAGTGCAAGGCATTGAAAGTCGAACACTTTTGCAAGATTTCCTTTTTGCGTCACACGGATGCAGGTGATCGGTATAGAGAAGCGGTTCCCTTTTGGTAAGTGCGATAGAAGATGCAGAAGCATGTTAGTATTTCGTGACCTGATTTACTAACACAATCCATCGTCTCATTCATACGTCACAGCCACTTTCACTCAACATGCGACGACATTCTCGAGCAAACTCCAAAGACTTCCAAAATGAGTTACACCATCCTTTGCACTTCGCACTTAATGTCCACTCCGCTCCTTCATCAAGGGAGGTTGCTCAAGGAGGAGTGCCAGTTTGTCACGGCAAGCTACGGCATGGGAGTCAACTACGTGAGTCCCAACGATGTGGCTGATGCCGCCGTGGTCGTTTTGCTGAATCGCTCGAATCATCGCAACAAGACTTACAATCTGACTGGACCAGGACCAACTTATGACAAGGATGTTGCCAAGCTGCTGAGCAAGGCTTATAATAAAACCATTGAGCATGTTTCTCTTGGTTACCATGAATACAAGAAGGATATATTGCGTCGTGGCTTGCCGCAGTGGCTGGTCCGCGACTCTGCTGCCTTTGAAAAGATGAAGGCAAGCGGCATTGACGAATTGCGATCATCGTACACCAACGACTTGCACAAGTTGATTGGCAAGACGCCCGAGTCATTTGCCGACTATTTGGACAACAAGAATTCGCAGCGACCGGGCTTGACGTTTCCATAGCAAGGAATGGCGTTCGAATGTAAAAGTAGAACTCAAGCAATAAACTACCGGTACTTGTATCATGTAAACATGCAACGGAACCTTTTTGGCTTGGACAACAAAACGCACTGGTTCGAAGAAGGTACTTGTACAGTGTGAAATGTAAGCTACTGTACCGGTACCTCTACCGGTACTCATCCATAACCGCTCCGACAACTGCCTGCTCGCTGACGGCAACCATGCAAAACAAAGCGATGCAAGAAAGACTCATTCCCTTCCGTATCCTTGTCCTCTCTATCCATACTCCAAGACTCCACAACTACATAAAACAGAGAGTCAAATAATTCAGCAAGATATTCCAGTCATGCCGTTTCTGCTGCCAGCGTTAAGCGCCCTCGCTTCCGACGGCGTCGTGGTATTCCTCGGCCGACAATTTCACGGCCTTTCCAAGCGCGAAAAGGAAAATGGCGAGTCATACTCTTGGATTTACTGTTCGCGCTACCTCATATACTTGGCAATTATTCGCGTCATCTTGTTAATATTTCCAATGCTCTTTCACTCCTACACTGGAACGGCCTTGAGATTTTCGACGGCTTACTCGTTGCTTTACTGGACGACAATGCTACTGGTACTTGCGCAAATGATTGGATTGGCATTCATTAATCCAGAGTCAATCGAATCGCTGCTTCCCTTGGACAAGCCAAGCAATAGTCAAAACGATAATGGCATAATGGAGTTGTTCTACGACTTTCGAAGGCTCTGGTGGATGCTCATTTTGACGATGGTGAGCAACATTTGTCACTTGATTCTACTGGTTCACGTTCGATCGACAGCTCCACTGCAACAATATTCATACAGCATGTTAAATGGAAATGCGTTGAGCAGTGGAAGGAGGGCTCCGTCACTTTACTTTCAGTTGAGACAATTCAGCAATCAGCAGCATCAACAGAATGGAAATTCGTTCATGATAACCTCGCCCTCGCAACAACATGCGCATTCCACGGACGATGTATTTTTGCATACCATGACTGACTTCATGGAAGATATTCAGACACGACTAAGAATCGCCAAGACGGAATGGTCGGCTCGACTAGAAGACTTTACCAATCGCATTTCTGTATCGTCGTCGTCGCAGCCTTTGCAACTCACCAGTCCGAATGGACCAGCAACTGGAGTCAACCTGCAGCACCACCAACGAACGACATCGTCCAACATCGTGCAGCATTCACTGACTACAGTAGTGACTCCATTTAGAGTCCTGCTGCAACTGTTTGCCTATCAAGACGTGTTGGATAATGAACGACTTGATCATGTTTTTGACATGGACGATGGAGTTTCATTGACGTTTTGGGTGCCGCAACTACTTTCATTCTTGTTACATGGGGCACTCGAAACGTCTCCAAAACTCGAGGAGTGGATATTGAACAAGTGCCGGCGCAACGTGCAGTTTGCTCACCGATGCTACTGGTTTCTGCGGGCATGGTGTTTGGAAGCACCGGCGCAAGCGTCAACGCGACAGCAGCAGCCACCAATGCAGCCACGACCCGCAAGCAGTCTCCGGAGTCGCACCAGCTCGGAGTCTCCATTGTCTCCATTTTTGGATGAACCAGCCATGCCCGACGCTACAGCTATGAGTACATGCAACCATCGTCGTGCATCACGTTCCAATATGCCGCAGCAATTATTGGAAGCAACAGCGACGGAACGGTTTCTACCCGAAGAGCGAGCACTGATCCAACGGCTCATGATGCGCGTCAAGGAGTGCGGTGAAGTATCTGCGAAAATACTTGCCTTTGGTCCGCCGCTGCAAAATACAAAGGATGGTGACGGCTTGTGGAATAGTGAACACCATGCGAACGATGATGACTCGACATCGTCCGACACGAGTTTTGTGTCATGTCAGTCCAATCTAGTAACCGAACCGACGGAACTTGTAGCTGAAAACCAACAGAACGAGTGGTTCCAGTCGCCCTCCAAGCTAATGTACGCTGTTGAAAAGGGTTTGGTGCCAATTAATCCAAGGAGTGGATTCCCTTCCGTCCGTCACTTGGATGTCATTTCCTCGCATCACAAGTATGGGTTTATGCCTCTGAATGAGGGCGAGTCGCGGCTTTCCTTGAATGACGACAAGCATGATGGGAAATTGATTTTGAACACGACGGAGCAGTTTGACAGGACGCCTCGGTTTTTGGATACGCTTTTAGTCTTGGCGGATCGAATGTTTGAAGTTCCGGTTTCGGAGCGACGAGACGAGTTGAGGAAGCAATTGCAAATAATTGAATGCGATCTTTTGCCGGATAATGCGTATGTATTTGCTAGCAAAATATGCTCGAACAAATTGTTTAGTATTCGCAGCTTTTTAACATTGCCACTTTCCTTCACGCAGCATTTACATGCCGATCGGTAATTCGAATCATCGAGTCTGGCGCATCGTTCCTGAAGAGAGTATTTCGCTTGGAACCAAAGAGCGAGTACCTTGCATCATTACTATGGAAGTTGTTGCCTACAAGCCGAGGCGGCGCAAACCTGCTGGTTGGAGCTTGTTGCCAAAACGCACTCATCAAACGCTACAATCTGCGAGTACAGAAGCGACCGAATCTCCTTCGCCAGGCCGACGTCCATTGGCAGAGACTCTTGAAATGGACTCAGCGGAGAGTGAGCTGTTGGCAGAATGGAGATACGGACGCAGAGATCCTTCTCGCCGCACAACGTTCTTCGACAAGGTGACGGGAACCGTCAAGGGTGCAACGGACAAAATGTCGGCGCAAATGAGAGAAAAAATTAATCTCTTTCGCGAGCGATCAGCGTCAGACGAGTTGAAATCGTTGAGAGTGGCGGAAGCGGTTCTTGACGGCGTTGATACTATTGCCAGTGCTTCATTGCAGCGAATGAATCGCAGTGACGAGCAAGGCGATATTGAGACTGCTCGGTCGCTTGATTCATACATGCCAGAAAATCAGGGCACCACCGCTTCGCCCATCATTACCCGAAATAATTCTTCCGCTTCGTTAGCGTCCATGGGACAATGGTCGTCGCCTCATGCAAAGCTTCAAACGGAGAAGAGTTCAAATATTCGACGACAAGAAACTGGAGTATTGGATGACTCCGAGTCATCGATGCTTCCGTACGGATCAGACCATGAAGGCGAACCAACAGCAAGCCCACGCTCACAGTCTCAACTGTCAATTCGCATGACAGCACATGCAGATTCATTACAAACGAATCTTCCAGCGGCACGACCTCCTGTTGTCTTTCGCGAAAGTTGGCAAGCCAAGGAGAGTCGCATTCGACAAAAGAGTGCTTTTGGTGCAAAACCCGGTTGGAGGCTACTTCCCATTCTGATTAAAGCAAATGACGACCTGCGTCAAGAGCAGCTTGCGTCGCAGTTGATATATCGCATGGCTGCCATACTCGCCCGAGAAAAAGTCAACGTTTGGCTGTGTCCCTATGAGATAATTGCACTGACGAATAACGGAGGCATCGTCGAAGCGATACCCGACACAATATCCCTCGATTCGCTGAAACGGAACGATATAAATTTTTCTACTTTGAAACGATTCTTTATCTCCCATTTCGGCATCGAGGGAAGCGAGGAGTTTGCTGGTGCACAAGCCAATTTTGTGGAGTCGCTGGCGGCATATAGCATCGTCTGTTACCTCCTTCAAATCAAGGACCGACACAATGGCAATATTTTATTGGACAATCGAGGGCACGTTATTCATATTGATTTTGGATTCTTCTTTTTAAGTAGTCCAGGATCGAATGTTGGTTTCGAGAGTGCGCCGTTCAAGCTGACGCGTGACTTTGTTGACTTGTTAGGAGGGCCTCATAGCCGGTTGTTTCGAACGTATCGAGAGCTTTGCTACAAGAGCTTTATCACTCTGCGTCGTAACTGCATGGAAATAATCCTGATGGTCGAAATGCTAAAGCAAGGAAATGAAGAATTAAATTGTTTTCGAGGGCGGCCAGATGAAGCAATCCGACAACTTAGGGAACGCTTCCGTCTCGATTTGAACGATCGAGCCTGCCGTGAGCTGGTGAATTGTTTAATTGATGACTCGATAGAGAATTGGCGGACCGATTGGTACGATCGTTACCAAAGGTACTTTGTCGGCGTCTTATAAAGCGAGCTCTGCATATGTGTTGAAAAGACTGTTTGTTGGTCGAGAAGTTTCGACGTACGTAAGCCGTTACATTGCTACAGCTATGGAGTCTACATATTATCATGCGTACGATAGTAGCAAAATGGCAAGCTATCGCATTATTTTCCGTAGTACTCCTTCACTCCCAGATCCAGCTTCTCCACAGTGTCGTTTGCGTCGCCAAGAAGCATGGCAGTATTAGGTTTCACGAAGACGGGATTGTCGACGCCAGCGTACCCTGCCGCCATCGATCGCTTCAAAACTATTACCTGTTTGGAAGTCCACACGCGAAGAACTGGCATGCCGGCAATTTGCGAGTTGGGATCGTCTTCGGCGGCCGAATTGACTGTATCATTTGCTCCAATCACCAAGACCACATCCGTATCTTTAAAATCGTCGTTGATTTCCTCCATCTCCTCAACAATATCGTACGGAACGCCCGCTTCCGCAAGCAAGACATTCAATTGACCTGGCATGCGACCAGCAACTGGATGTATACCAAACCTCACATTCTTGCCTTGCTTGCGAAGAACATCAACCATGGATTTCAATGGATACTGAGCGTGAGCAACGGCAAGACCATAGCCGGGAACGATAATAATCGACTCCGCTTCCGTCAAGAGCTGAACAGTAGCATCAACACTTGTAAGAGTCGCTTCGCCTTCAAATACTTTAGCAGCTCCGCTTCCGGCTGTCGATTTGGTACCATATCCGCCGAGAATGACACTCACTAAATCGCGGTTCATGGCATCACACATAATCTTTGTAAGCGCTGCACCCGAGCACCCAATGAGAGCACCAACCGTAACCAGCAATGGCATTTCAAGCATGAATCCTTCCGCGCATACTACAATCGGCATTGGAGGTATAAAAAGAAATAAAAAGATTCGTAGGAGTATGTAAGGACACAGCCAAATCATCCAACGCCATGACGACAAGGAGCGGATATTAATAACTTACGCGCCCATCCAGAGTAACTGTTCAATACTGTGATGACAACTGGCATGTCCGCTCCACCAATCGACGCTGTCATATGCATGCCCAGTGCACCAGATGTACCCAAAGCACCCGTCAACGCCGCCAATCCAGTAGCAGCTTCTGGTCCACCCATGACGACGGCGCCAGCACCCACCGTCGCAGCACCAAGGCCCATGTTGATTCGATCGCGTTGTTTCAATTTTAAAGGAGCCGAATCCAGTCGATTGTCTAATTTTCCAAACGCCACAAGACTTCCAGTAAACGTGACACTACCAATAATCGTCGCCAAGTAGATTGATGCCAAGTGAACACCATCAAGCTTGGTCACGTCTTCGCAATTGATGTAGTCGCCAATAGCGGCGGCACTTGCCGCTAAACCAACGAGTGAATGGAAAGCCGCAACAGCCTGGGGCAACGAAGTTGGTTCGACACGGTTCCCAACGTAGTTACCAGCAACAGCTCCGACACCCATCAATCCTGCCATGCTGCACAGAGTTCCGAAGCTAGGATGCAAATGTCCAATCGTCGAAACAACGCCGAGAGCAACTCCTGCTTGCCCAGATACTGCACCAAGACGCGCCGTCTTTTGCGAGGCAAGTCCGGCAATACCTCCAATGCACAACAAACCCGACAGGGTGGACGCGGCAGAGTCGAGCTCTGGGTATTTGCCCGTCATGGATCCAATTCCATAAAGCGCCAAGGCTGCACCTGCTGGAACTCCATAGTAGTGATAATATTCGGGTGGGTCGTCCGGGCGCCGAAACATATTGAGCATCTTCTTCGTGACTATAAAGCCACCAACAATATTTACCGTTGACAAGGTCGTTGCAGCCGCCGCAAGTGCTGTTGCTGATCCACACGATGAATGCGCTAACAAATGAAGTCCGCCAAGCGCCGTGGTTCCAGAAATAGCATTCGTCACAGCCATGAGCGGCGAGTGTAAAGCGTGAGTGACACCCATGACGACTTGAACGCCAATCACATTTGATAAACAAAAGGTGGTCAACATGCTGGCAAAGACTGGATTCGGAGCAACTGTGCCCATAGCCAAAATGCCTCCGGCAACGTAACCGGCATTCTTGGCTCCTTGGACGAAAGGTTTCTTGTAGTCAATCACCACCGGTGCTTGCACCTTCTCCTCTGTCTTTGGCGGAGCGGGTGGCGCCGGCGGAAGTGGCGCAGGATACATCATTTTCCCCCCTTCCAAGACTAGCATGCCTCGGACCGCTTCATCCTCGTGATCAATGTAGTAATAGCCTTGCTGCTTTGTCGTTTGCGGCCCAATACTCAACAAGAATTTGGAAATGTTATTCGCATACAAACTCGACGAGGTGGTGGGCAGCCGACTCGGCAGATCCGTGTAACCAAGGCACGTTACTCCATTGGGTGTGACAATACGTTGATCCTTAACTGTCGTTTCAATATTTCCACCAGCTTCCGCTGCCAAGTCGACTGTTACGGACCCATTCTTCATTTTCGCCACCATTTGTTTCGTAACCATGATAGGCGCCGCTCGTCCGGGAATCAAGGCTGTTGTAATGACAATGTCGCAATCTTCGCACTGCTTGGTAAGCATGGCTCGAGCCGCTGCGTGCCATTCCTTGCTCATTTCCTTGGCATATCCACCCGCTCCACTTCCATCTTCCTGATAGTCAACCTCCAGAAACGACGCTCCCATGGCTTCTACTTGCTCCTTGGTAACGGGTCGTACGTCAAAGGCTCGTACAATGGCTCCCATATTTTTTGCCGTTTGAATGGCCGCCAATCCCGCCACTCCAGTGCCAATAACAAGTACTTTTGCTGGTGGAACCTTTCCAGCCGCTGTCATTTGCCCAGCCAGGAATCTTCCAAACTCATTGGATGCTTCGAGTACAGCTCTATAACCGCTAATATTCGCTTGCGAGGACAATGCATCATACGTTTGTCCACGCGAAAGAGTTCTTGGAATGCAGTCCATGGCAAATGCTGTAGCCTTTTGCGACGCCAATTGTTTAACGAGCGACTCATTTTGCTTGGGCCAAAGGAACGAAATCAAGGTACGATCACCGAGCTGCTTAGCTTCGTCAAGGGTTGGAACTCGGACCTGTGTTTGCGCGAGTGAGTGACTGTATCGTGGAGGAATGGATGCATTGGTTTGACATGCGACATTATATGCAACATGAACCGCTCCGATTACACACGACCATCATCTTACCTTTAGAACAATATTGGACTCCTTCCATGCATTTTCGACAATTTTAGCTCCCGCCTGTTGGTATGATTCGTCGCTAAAGAAAGCTTGGGCTCCAGCGCCCGACTCAACGTGGACGGAAGCGAAACCTGCCTTTACCAATCGAGCGACAGACTCTGGAGTCGCTGCGACTCGTTTCTCCAAGTCAAGAATCTCCTTGGGTACTCCAACTGTAAGTTTATCGTATGAAATGCCAAGTGGAGTAGCAGTAGCAGCCGTAGCAATTGCTTCCTTGGCCTTTTCGTTGCAAATGCTTGTGCTTGTGACAAAGGGTCGAAGAGCTCGATGGACTTGCTGCGAAACAGACAAGCGACTGCCGCCAATTCCAGCAAGTCGAAGCATTGTCTAAATTATGTGAATGACTAAATGGAGAATTGAATATACAAGTGAGCATGTACATAAATGCCAAGACCATTGCAAACGTCACGTCGATGGAGTCGCTCCTGCCTCACCTTTTCACTCCTCTACCGTGCGACTCCTCCTCTCTACACTCTACGCGTTCTTGTGTAATGCAGCTATCGTAGTAATTGGTCGAGCAGCAAACAGAATGACTGATACCGACTCCACTTTCAATGGGTTGCTGGTTGCTGCGTGTCCAATCCAAGCGAAGGGTCGCCCGAAAGATCCGCTCGAATCAACTTGCGTGACGCAATGATGTCGCACCACGACTGCTGCACGCGCTTGGCGGCCGCCGCGCACCGCAACCGCAGCCACGGCACAAATAATAATGCAGCCATTGCCGCGGCTGTTATAATTACAATCTTCCTCATTCGAACTATCAAACAGGCAGCGAAATTGAAGTCATGCATCGCGCGTCAAATCCGGGCGGCTCGCCGTTGAAGCGCAATGTTTTACGGCGCAGCAATGCAGGAAATGTTTCATCGCCTCCACCGCGCACTGATCGAGATGGAGGAGAAGCAAGTCCTATCAAACGCGCAACAACTCTCATGGCTGGTGCAGCGTCTAGTATTGAAGAAATGGATACCAATCAGGCGTCTCTTCATGGTAATTTGTCTCCAGGGGGTTCGCCTTTCAAGCGTTTTCTTCCCCGACGCCGCCGAACATTTAAACCCATCAATTTGCCTCCACCGCGCAATCGTCGAGGCGGAAAAGCTACTACCGGTAGTCCTATCACTAACGTCAGAAGCCTATCGGCCGGTACATCATTTGGGATTGACGAAATTGATATTAAGAAGAATCGAGCGCCGCATGCAGCTCTTCGTGCCTTGGCAGACGATGAAGACTCGGACGAAAACTTTGGAGGATCCAGTGGCCAACGCGGAGGAAGTAGCCCTATCACTAACGTCAAAAGCGTTATGGCTGGCACATCATTTGGGATTGTCAAGAAGAATCGAGCGCCGCATGCAGCTCTTCGTGCTTTGGCAGACGATGATGACTCGGACGAAAACTTTGGAGGATCCAGTGGCCAAAGCGGAGGAAGTAGTACAGTCAACCGCGCAAGATCCCTCATGATTGGTAATCCTACATCACCTGGATCTGATAACTCTGCTACCAATCGGAATCATGCGCCGCATGCAGCTCGTCGTGTCGCGTCGCCTCCGACCCAAGAGGACGATGATTACTCCGACGACGGACACGGAGGTTGTTGCTATTGCGACCATTGCGTCAAAGAGCTATCCGTTGAAGAGCTACGCAAAAGATACATTAACTGTCGGTTCTTTATCGCGGTTACGGACGACGATTTTGACGATACCAAGGACAACTTCGAAAATGATTACCGTGTTGGCAATGGATCTGTCGGTCCACGCTTTGCTTTTCCAAAGATACCGAATAGCAGAAACCAGGCCAAGGCGAAGGAGGCATACATGAAGAAGCCGATGGAATTATTGGAATCGGTTGCTGAGTACATTTCCGACGAACAGTCGCGCCCTGCATGGGCTGCCTTGGATAGTCATTGCCTGGCTTTAATTTGGAACTTGGCACCGGCTCTCGACGTACGAAAGCAAGAGAAAGCGGTGTCTATTCCGAAGCCAACGAAGAGTCATTTTCTACTTGGATATCTGCATTCGCGTTTACTCCAAGAGATGAAGCCGCTGCGGATCAAACGACTGTCGCTTCACCAGCACGAAATTTCAAGATACTCATCAAAGCATGCAGGCGTCGTCAAACTTATTGTTCCAACGAGCTCATTGAGTGCAGAAGTGAACATGCTCATTCGGGAGCAGTCACACTATTTGCCATGCAAGTCATGTACGGATAAACCGCACGATCCGAACAGTATCACATGGCAGCAATTCCGGTGCAGCGAGTGTAACCATCAGAGGCTGAGGTCAGCGCAAAAGAGCATGTCTGATATGCGAAGAGCGGTTTCGCAAATGCTTAGTCGAGCCGGCTTGGAAGAACTAGCTGTAGGCGATCAGGTTTCTTACGTTGATAATAATGACGGCAGTGGCAAGGATATCGACAATGCCGTCCAAGAAGAGGAGCTCCGTCAGATGCTTGCTCGATTGCTCATTGTGGCATCATTGCTGGAAAGTCGACAGCGAATCTCAAGCTTATTTGGCACAAAATCTGACGAAGCAACTAAAAAGGCAAAGAATCAGCTTTTAGATGCGATGGCGACGGAGCGAACACTAAAGTCGGTCGAGGAGGAGGGGCGCATGTCGCCAAAGGAGTGCTTCAAGTTGGCTAAGGAATGGTCCAAAGACAAAGTTGCGCACGCCAAGGGCTCGAAAATGATTTATATCCGTGCCAAAGAGCAGCTAGTCTTGACGACTTGGTGAGTGAATTTTTGGAGGCTAGTGTCTGTCGTTTGGGATTTGGTTCTTACGCAAACCAACTCTGCTTCTTTGCTTCAGCGACTACGACGAAGATTCGTACATGGAATTGGTTTATTCGTTGCTGCCACAGAGGGTTCTTGGCAGCCTAGGATCGTGTTCTGTCAAGGTTTATTCTTACGGCATTTACGAGGAGGAGGTGTACGTGTCTTTTTTCGCTACTTTTTTCCGACGATGTAACGTTGGCTCTCTCAGCACTTGCGTTCTCTTGCATTGTGTCAGGACGACGAAGAAGAAAATTCTTTGGCTGACGCAGTATGGGACGCCAGCGGATCAGTGGGTCAAAAAGCTGCAGACAATGAATGACAAGAATGCGGCAGAGTGTTTTCGCAACATGGCCAAAAGTGTTTGTCGCTCGTTGACATTATTGAACGGAGCCGTAAATATTACTCATTTTAACCTCAAGGCGAGTAACATGGTTGTCGTCAAGGAGACGGACGGAAAACGTCGGCTGCAGATGGGTATTAATGGGCGCATGAAATTTGAGCAGCCTAAATCGGACGACCAGTTCTTGCTTATTGACATGAAACGCTCCATTCCTTGTCTCATGTTGCCGACTCGAGGACCTTCATCGCCTGAAATCAACTCCGTTCATCAACTTTTAGGGATCAAGGGTCCTCTGGACGGTCGCAACGACGACACGTTTGCTTTGGCTCGATTCTTCTCGTTGGTTGCAAACAAGGGTTTTGATAACTGGACCGACGGAAAGAACTGTTCTGCTCCTTGTCCTGATGAATTTCACCAATTGTTCATGCATGCCTCGAATGTTCATGCCATGGGATATGGCAGTCCTGATTGCTCGGACCAGCGTCTGCGCATGTCTCAGGGCTTGTGGGAGCACATCGTGATGACGCACACTAAGAACCAATGGGTTGTGAAGGTTATCATGGAGATGTGTCCGGGCCTTCAGTCTCTTGACATTAAACTGATGTCGAATGGTGTCTTTCGAGACCATATTGCGAAGTACGCGCTGGATGGTGGTAGCGAATGGGCGGGTCTCCGCAGCTGTTCGGCGTTTGCGTCGGAGAAAGCTGCAATTCATGCATTCATGTGTCTTCTGCACCCCGACCCAATGCAGCGCATTCTTCCGGAGCAGTTCTTGCTGTTTTTGCGGTAGGCAAACGATTGAGACGACGTCAACGAATGACGGTCCCAGAAGAGTACTTTTGCACGAAATCTAAATACTATGAATTAATCTTTTGATTGATTTAAATATAGTATCTTTATGCAATTGAATTTGATTGAAGGGGCCAGGGAGGTGGGCTGCTAGCATTAATCGTAGACACCTCTTGGATTTTCGTTCCTTCTGCGTCATAGCGCGATTTTAACAAGACTCACCACCCACCATAAATCATCCCTTTTGCCTTTTAAAGCTTATTAAACAAGTCAAGCGGCATCTACGGTATTGGTTTGATTGGTTTTATCATACGAGGCGTACCGGTTCCGCCGCATCATCTTTTCTTTGGAATTGCATTCGTGTCTTCCTCGACGTCAGTTGCAGCCGCACTTTAATGCGCTATTCCCACTCTTGCTAATGAATACATGCCATTACACATCGCTTCAATAACTTATAAAGGATGGTTTCGCGTGGAAGAACGATTGAAATCCATCAATAAGCGCTTGCGCAGGCCAAAGACGGTCGCCCTTGCAGTTTGAAATCTTGGAACGAATCTTCCTGATACGCTTGCTCGAGCGCTGCTAATTACATTCATTTGCATGGAATTGGGCAAAAGCTACGGTCCATAAAGACTGTATCGTTCCATTCTTGCGGATTCACCAAGCCGACCAATTCGTTTCAAAGCAAGCGCCAGCCAAATGGACCACTTGAAATGGCAGGACCAGGTGCCGCTTACATGATGGCGTGCTTGTGTACTGGCATGGATGACATGTTCTTCATTCACAGAATTGTTCCTTGCATTCACCGGTGCCTTGCGTGCCATTGCAGTGAGGTTCTTCCGATGGACGTTTTGACGATACGTCGTGCCTGTTGCTGCTCGTGCCCTTTCTGTCCTCCTTGCCAATCGCACTGCTTCGTTGCACGTTTCACACAGATGATCCTTGGCAGCTCCGCCAGCGTCTCAAGTTGTTCGTGCTGCTGCCGGTCGGCAAGGTTTTCAGCTAGCCCGCTAGCATCACTGGTTGCTGCAGCTGCATCGTCGAGGCATGGCAGCAAGCCTTTCCAGCGTTGTCACTGGTTGCTGCATCGCTATGTCGCATGCAGTCGTGCTGCAGATTGCACCAGCAACCCTGACCTGTGAGGGGATAATCTATATAGCTCTTTGTTGTATGTATTGTTTGGATAGTCGTTAGCTTGATGCTTTTCGTTCCGTGGTGCACATTCGTTCCATGGATAAAGCGCAAGCTTTGTTCCGTGGCGCGACTGACGGCCGTTGAAAATCAAAGTTATTGCACTGTGCTCCGGAGTGTACCATTGACAGCCGTTGAAAATCAAAGTTTTTGGCACTATCCTCCAGAGTGTACCATGATAGCCGTTGAAAATCAAAGTTTTTGGCAATGTCGTCCGGAGTGTACTATTTGTAGCCGTTGAAAATCAAAGTTTTTGGCTCTGTGCTCCAGAGTGTTCCATGATAGCCGTTGAAAATCAAAGTTAATGGCACTATCGGTTAAATAGTACTCATGCAACTTTTGGCACGATCGGATCCAATCCTTGCCGACCAAGCAACTGCGCCAAGTAGTATGACGCTCGCCTTGATCCTGGATCAGTTTGGCGCTGTGTCAACATTATTTTGTTTCGATGAGGCAATAGCTACCGTAGGCCCTCGATAAGCTGGAGCAGCTTGGATTCCAGCGCAAGTGGTTCGTCGGAGCCGTCACGTCGGGTGAGGAGGAGGCCAAGTATATATGTACATCAAGCGTGCAATTACTTGTGCTAGTACGACAGTCAAGGCACTCACCTTCATTTGGGACGCTCGCATGCCTATCATTGTAGACTCACTGCAAGAGCTACTTCCCATTGAATTTTGAAGCTTGAGCGACCAAGTATCATGGACGAGCTAGAATCTTCTATACAGCATTCTTTGTCGGACGACGAGCCGTCCTTGTCCAACTCGATGGCCCTTGGCGCGGAAATCTTTCCAGCCGAAATTGGCGTCCTTGGTGGATGCATGCTTCAACAGACTTGATGCTGGATCAGTCCATTCCGATTGAATTGTACAAACGACCGGCCGAATCGCGACACGATGAAACAGAGGACGGCGACGTCTACAAACGCTGGTGTATTGGTGATGGACTGCACGTTTATGTTGATTATACTTGGCGAGAGCAACAATGCCATTCGTGCCTCTACTGACGGCTCGGCTTGAAGCTAGAACAGAATGACAAGAAGGTCAATATTGAAACACTTGACGGACGACAAAGCTCGAGATACAGCAGGATTTAGATGTCGGCAGCCGAAAGAGGTATCTGTGAGTCTTGATCATGAAAATTGACATGGCATGCGGCGACTGGCGCCATCATATTTCACATGCATGTTGAGACGTCATTCACACCTGATATTGCCTGCTACAAAGTTTATAGCTCTGTCGATATGTTGGACTTGCCGCTCACGCTGTTCAACCTTGGCAGTCGTGGAACTCTAGTGCGTACTTGTTACATGTACGTGCTTTTAAATCATACTGTATTTTGGTACAATCTCTGGTAGCTAGCAACAATTTATGGTTATAGCGTATCATGGCCATTTGAATAGCTTGCACCTTCATTCGCAAAAAGTTGGTGTTTCTACAACATCTTAGTAGCCAACATTGAATGGATTGCGCAGACAGATAAACTTGCCGCCCGGCCGGGTCTGACAGGCTTCATCCTTGGCAGCATTTGCCATCTTTTGCTTTTCCTTGGCCAAGTTGCGAGCCTCTCTTGCTTGCGCCTCAATTTCCTTGGCGCTGGCGTCGAACTGAAGGTAAACTTGCCGCGCATCCTTGGCGCGTCCGTCACGAGCGTCCTGCGAATCAAGAACGACATCATCGCTTCTCGGTGATCCACCAAAGGATGGAAATGACGGCAAGTTGGATGGCATGCTAATCTTTGGTGCGTCAAATTTAGGAAGTTGATCCATGTCAATGTAATCGTTCTTCGGCAATTCGAAGTTGGGCATATCGAACTTTGGCATGGATGGTGCTTTAAAGCTGCTCGTATCTGGCATCTCCAACTTTGGCATTGCGGGAGCCTTAAAGTTGCCAGTGTCGGGCATGCCGAATTTGGGCATTGCTGGAGCTTTGAAGCTACTCGTACCCGACAAGTCAAACTTGGGCATGTCGGGCGCCTTGAAACTACTCGTGTCGGGCATTTTGAGCCCACTGGTATCAGGCATTTTTAAGTCACTAAAATCGGGAGCTTTGAAAGATGATGCTGCTGGAGTGGAAGATTCCTCCTGTTTGGATCGTTCCGCTGCCGCCCTTTGCTTTTCGCGCTCCACCTTTAGTCTCGCCTCCTTTTCGGCTCGCTTAATATCGGCCGCAGCCTTTTCCTCAATCTTCTTAGCTTCGGCAGCCGCCTTTTCTGCTGCTGCAGCTGCTCTCTTATCAATGGTAGGTTTGACGTCGTCAACGACAGCTGGTGCAGTAGCAAATGGTTGTTGCTTGCTGTTGCTTGAATCTTGCTCGGCGATTTTCGACGGCTCAAAGTCTCCGAAGGGATTGAACCGCGGAACTCCAATCTTACTTTGCGAGATATCAGACCCCTTGACAGACTCCGAGTATGAAGGAAGTGAAAAGTCCATTTCGACAATCTTATCGGCAAGGTTAATGGATGTTGCTGGAAGGAATGTGACTGCGATGAAAATGAAAGAATGAGGCCGTCGAGAAGAGATTAAATGGAATAGTTGGATCAATTGACGCAAGAGAGTATCATTTCATACCTTGCTGTTGCTGTTGCTGTTGTTCCATATTCACTGCCAAAAGACTTGCCGACGCAACTTGTCCAGCAAGCGACCATCCGAGCAGTGTTGCAAAAGCGGAGGTCATTGCAGCGTTGCATGACTCAGAAAATGACGACTGCTTCTCAGCATGCAGCGTTAGTAGAGCCTTTGGTCCATTACTGCTTGTCACAGGTGCAAAGGCTGATGCCTTTACTAGAATTACGACGAGTACAGTGGAAAGGATCTTCATCATGGTGGAATGTTGGCATCACGCGGAGTCCTCGCGATCTTGTGACTTCAAAAATGTCACGAAAAGACTTACGGTTAGAGGTTCACTGATGTCACGCACCTTTCGCGGCGTCAACGCGTCCAACCACACCATGATCCGATTCCATGTTTCATCCGTCACCTTTCTTCTTCACTAGACAGGATGAGTGCTTGGCCATTGTTAAATCTGCCCGCAAACTGCAAGGAAATGATCAATTGAGAAATTTTGGATTCAGGAGCCGTTCGTGTTCGTTAATGAATTCAGATGCGTGAAAGCAGCAAGCCGACAAGCGCTCAAGAAAGCAGCAGCACGAACCGATGAAGGAGGATGAGAGTGTCCATAATGTATTCTTCACTCCGACCAGTCTGGAGCTTTCGAGAACATTCACAGCTTCTTGAGATGCTCTAGTTTGTTTGGAGCCAAGGAGGCGCCCGACGACGAGGGACTTGCTTATTAGTGACGCACATCGCATCACCAATCACCAAGTATCTAAACGATCGTTCAATCGCCAATCGCTCATTCACCTTGCTGCAGGGGCGAACACAGCATAGCGCTTACCGATTGCTTCAACTTTGACTACGCCAGAGTGTTCACGATTCCGGCAAATGGCAGCGGCTCAGTACAAGGCTTTTGTACAGACGAAGTAGTGAGCATTGAGGTACTGTCTCATCTTATTCACCCGGAGTGCTTGTGTTGGTATTACTCTGTCGCGATACGTAGGCTGGTGGTTTTGATACATCTTATGAAGCAATCGCCAAATGCGGTACGAGTACGAACATGACAATCAAACCATGTGGTTGATTCGGTACATTACATTCAACGCGATGATGGACCGTCGGATTGACCATTCTGACCGAAGGCTTTGGTCGGCCAAATTAAATAAAGGCTCGGTGCAATAGGTGTCGGCTAGTCCGGGTAGTAGACGATGCACTGGGCATGCGACACGCTACTGCGGAAGATATGGCACATGTATCTTGTCCGTCATATATGGCTACACTTGTATTAAAGCTGCTGCAACGTAGTTTCCTTGGCCAATCCGTAGGTAAAAGTTCTATGTTAGACACTTTCCGCAAGAGTGGCAAGGATAGTTATATAAGTGTGATTTGCCAATATATTCTTTTACTTCATCGTGTCCGTGTATCTATCAAAAGCAAGCCACCAAAACTCAACCAAGATTGAAGTGACGCTAGGCTTCGGCGCTAAACGCATGACACAGCTGGGCGAGAATAAATCGACATGCGATTACGCCAGTAACGTTCATGGCGTATAAGGCCATCGGTGGCGGTTCCAACATGGCTAAACCATCGCTCTGGATCACTTGCACTAAACTTGGGAGACACCACGTCAAACACCGAGTCGTATTCATGTCGTAGAATACATGCAAACGGCGCCTGTTCGGCAATTCTATGTCGACGATGACAAGCCAACTATGTTCGGGATGGAGAATTGCCACTGCGTAGTAATGATATACACACATCAAGTCGAGTGTTGCCAGTCGAAGACGATTGATGGTCGTGGCCAGTTCCAATACATTATCGCCGTCGCAGTAGTCGCGATCTTGAGCGACGGCTATGATTGCTTCCAGATTCCATCGATAAAAGTCAGCTACCTTGTGCTTGCAGTCGATGTCGTACTGTCTCGTATCGTCGTCACGATTATTGTCAATAGCTTGGATGCGATAATTTTGCTCGTCGAAGGTTCGGTACAGACGAATGTACAAGTTTTGGATGGGGCTGGAAAAGTAAATAATATCGCCAGTCTCATCTTCACCGACTTCACAGGGAGCCAGCATCATGGTGGCCTTGGCACCAAGAGAGAACTGGTATGTGGTGAGAAAGGCATGCATGGCGTGCAAGTGGCTCGCGAGCATGTGACCTCGCTCATCCTCATTAGCAAGGGCCTGCTCCAGCGCCTCGACTCGCTTGGTGCGAACATCAAGCAACTGGCAACGAAGCTCACATGGCAACATGGACATGCATTGTTCCGTCAACGTTTCGAGCTTATCCAGTCTGACCAACGTCCTGTTCAGCTCCTCCTTTTCCGCTCGAAGATTTGTAACCAAAAGCTCTAGTGCCTGCATTTCACACATTTCCCAATTCAGCTCTGCGGATTTAACGCATGATTCCTGAAAACATGGTTCTTCCATGGCAAACTCAGTGTCAAGGCGAAACTTGTCCGATGGCGACATCGCGTGGTCTTTCTGCGTTGAGCTGGCAAGAACGGCTTGGAGGCTGAGCTCCCAGACTCGTAAGATCGGCGAATGTTCAGCAAAGCTCGACACCCAGGAGTCTTGGTCGTGGGGTGGCTGCAAATGGCTGGCGAGCAGCGCAAGGTCATTCCAAACGTCCATGTCTGGCATATCGAAGACTTCCATATTTCCTGGATCAGTGAGGAGGGAGCGCCATGCGACTGAGGGCTGTATGTGGCAAAAAGGGAGTATCAAGTGAGATGGATGTACCAAAAAAGTTTATTGCGATGCATGTTGTAACGCACCGTTTGACCAAGCGGTAAATGTGTTGCAAACCCCATTGACATGTGCGCCTGGTGAGCATCCAGTGATAGCGAATCATTATGACTGACAAAATCAAATTGGTTTTCGCTACTGCAGTATGCCGTATGCTCAGTCAAGCCGCAAGTGACTTGATTCATTTCGTCGTCACTATCGTAGACGTCCTCCTCCTCGTCACTGTTGTCATCGTCTAGTAGCGATTGACCACCTGGCGACGGCGCAAATTGACCCGAGCTACGTCGTTTTTGTCGCTTGGCGTGCTGCCAGTTGTCGTCGTCGTGATCAAACCCTTCCCATGGACTCAGGATGGCTGCATTCTCCAAGGTAGTTTGATGGAGATCTGGATCAAACGCCAGCTGCCGCTGTTGCTGGACAACCTTTTGCGCTTCCTCAGCCAAGTGTTTGCGACTGTTAATTTGGAGTTCCAGTTGAGCAGCTTGCTTGGGAGGCAATGGCGTCAATGTATGCGCTGGTGCATCAGCGTCAAACTCGGCTGCTGAGAGTGGTGCAAATCGCACACGGCGCTTGGAAAAGGTGGCGGCCGCTAGCGCGAGGTCATCGATGGATCGCTTAATTTTGCTATTGCTCGCGTTACTCGGCTGGTCTGGCGATGATGTCGGCGTACTGTATCCATCCACTGTTGTTGGCGCCTGCAAATTGTCGCTTGAAATGGAAACGTTGACAGCATTTTCCAAGGCAGGCCTTATAACCGATGGAGAGGACGGAAGAGTCGCAGTACTATTGCGAATGAGGCTGTCAATGAGTCAAAAAATTTATAGAGTGAGAATGGATCGTAAAGTTAGTGCAAGTACTGGCAATAATCCAGTGACGTACCATCCCTTTCGCGGCGGTGCATTTGATAGAGGAGCAGACGCGACACTTGCTCGTCCAGCAGACTCTTCGTAGCCACAAAGCGATCGATACGCGCGAATGCGAGCAGCAGTATTGCTTTGCGTTGCGATTTCTCGATACTGCTGGAATTCCTTTGCTGCTTGCTGTGCATCGTAGAAGGTGGCTTCCTCGCGCGCATGCATTTGTCGACGCAGCATTCGTCGTTCCTGCGCAGCGAGGGCTCGATCCGAGTACGAATAGCCGTATTTTGGAGGCGTCAGGCTCGTTTCGTCATTCATATATTGGTTCTGCTGTATGGTAAAAAGTCGAGCTGGAGCTGTGATGCGCAATCCTCCGTTTGGCTGCTGTTGCTGCTCGGCCTGCTGGAGCTGTTTCTGCATTCCTTGGTTTGATCGAGGATGGACTCGAAAGGGCGTTCCTTGACGACAGAAGGAAATATGTCGTTGCATTTGATTTTCATCATTCTCCTGCATGGTGGTATTCATGATCTTGCGGGAATGTTCCATGCCAATATCATTCAAGTCGACCTTCTTCTCGTGTTGTGGCGGCGGATGAATGGCTGCAGCAAACTCTTGCGAAAGCGTCAAGGCTAGCGTCCGCGTCGTATCTTCTGCCTCGATGGTCCGCGTTGCTGCGATCAAGTCGTCCATGTTTAAATTGCAGGATCAGGATAGCGGTTTTTCGTGTCGCTGCTGCGTTGAATTGTGTGTCATGCTCATGGCTGTTTTCCTGTCCGTCGGTGGCACATCCGCGCCAGCCGAGCCTCATATTAATTTGAATCTCTCCGTTGGCCGGCTTGCGCGTGACCGTTTTGTCGCACATGACATCCGCCACAACATTCATCTTTCGCTTGCACCTCTACGGTCCCTTTCTTGCTTTCCTTGCAGTAATTTCCTTCCAATTCATTTCTACAGTCATGAGCTCCAAGGAACCAAAGGACGAGTGGAAGCCGTCGCGAGCATCGTCGACCGGACGCCAGCTGCAGCCTGATACGCATCGATCGGTCGCAGCAGCTGCTTCCTCGTCGCACCAAGAGCAACAGCAAATGGCAGCTTGGGCCAACTACCATCAATTGCAGGCTAGTCACTACCACCAACAGCAGCAGTATCCTCAACAGCAGTATGCGCAGAATGACAAGAAGCGGCATTCTTTGGAATTGTATCCTACGTATCCGCCTCCGCAAGAAGCGTATGCGCGTTCATCGTCCAGTCAGCAGCAGCAGTACAACAACAACAACAGCTATCATTCGCAGCACATGTATCAATTCTACGGATACCCAAGTCAATATCAGCAGCAGCATTATGTTTCTAGACCTTCATTGCCGCCCATGACCTCAAATCCACGCAACTCGCTCGGAAGCATCGGCAGCAACAGCAATTTTGAGTACATGAGAGACTACAGTCGGCAATCAAGTCAGCAGCATCAAAATTTTGCTTCTGCTGGAAGAAACCATCGACTCGTCGTTCCGTCCAAGCGACAGAGTCTCGAGAGTAGACATCAGTCGCAGCTACAGCAGCAGCAGCAGCAGTTGACTCCTCCAAAGATAGGCGCCAAAACTACCATTCCATCACCTCCACCAACGACATTGAACCTCCACATGCGCAACAAGAATCGCGACAGCATTGGCAGTACTCTTAGTCGAGACTCTATTGGAAACATTTCACTCGCGCCATCTCAGCTTGATTCATTCGAGCTGGATCTGAAGTCGCCGACATCAATGGTCATTTCCGCATTGCTGCATGGAGCCTCCATGATTGCGACAGTCGATCGACCTGACGAGGAAGCGACGAGTCCTGTCTCTCATCATGATAGTTTAGAGGAAGAAGATGAAAAGATAGAAACAGGTGCTGCAAATAATGTCCAAGCCGCTTCAAAAGACAAGGAGAATCAAGTCAAGGGCAAACCAAAGGACAAGAAGCTTGCCGCACCAAAGCCACCTCGCGCTAAGCGAGCGCTTCTTCCTATTGATACAACTATGGCCAAACCATTGAATGGCTTAGATTTGGACGAAGCCTTCCTAAATCCTGTTGGATTTATTGCGCAAAACCCAGAGCTCAAGCGCCAGATTGTCATTTTGATGGCGCTACAGCGCGACGGGAATTGTGCACTTGCCGCTGGTAGCAGCAAGACCAAAGCAGTTTCGGATCCACCTCCAAACATTATGCAGCCAGGTTTCTTTTGGCGCGACTATCCTCCACTCGAAACTGTTTTGTATGACAGCATGGCCGACTACTATGATCATTCCAACGCTTCGTCTCGGAACCAGGGGCAGTACAAGCGGCAGCAAGCGTACAATAACTCGCTGGTCGACACTATTCGAGCCGTAGCAGCCAAGCATGGTTTTGAAATGAGTCAAGAGTTGATGAGTTCCGACAAGCACTTGCGTGATCGAATTCGGTGCGTCGAAGTCTTATTGCATCGATCAAAATAGTTTCCTAATGTCAGCTCACTTTGCGCATGCTTCCTCTTGGCACAGCTGCTTTTACAAGACACACATTCAAAACGCAAAGAAACGTCTCGCAACCTTGATGAAGCAGGAGACAAATCCCGCCATGCTGGGGCAGGTGCGAGCACTGGTGCGTGCCATTGTCATGGGCATTTCGTTGGATAAGGCATTCTCGCACGAGAAAGGCATGCCTCCGCCCGGTACTACCAGTCACAAGGCATGCGTTAAACTTGATTGTCAAAAACAGCGAGGCTCATCTGGAGGATCATCATCGAGCTCAAGTAACTCGCTCGTTGGCATGGTGGAAAGTCAGCCACCCAACAGCAACTTTAGCGCATTTACGCCAAATCCCTATCTTCAAGCTGACAATACGACAAGCGCCTTGCCACCATTCGACGTGCATGGGCAAGACGTAGAGCCTTTCTTCAATTTGGAAAATGATGCAGTGATTGTCGCCTGCGCTGTTTCGACTCGCAACGTGGGCTTCCAGCAGAGCAACCCGCAAGTTTTGTCAGCTCCAGTAGCTTACAAGTATGCACCGCCACCAGTCGATCCACAACAACAATACTTTCCACCAGCGAAAAGACAGCGTTCCAACCCAGCTCTTGCATCAGCCAGCCGAATTCCCAATCCAGTGATATCGCGTCAAGCAAAGTAAAGAAAGATGGGATGCCTGTCAGCCACTCACAAGAAAACTCCAGTCACTCACAACGTACTAGTCAAACATTGCTAAATGTAAATAACGCTTACAATTAACCTAAAATCACGTAATTTGAATAGGCAGTCGAACAAATCGCAATTGAAACGGCAAGTCTATTAGCTGAAACTCTTTTTGTTCGCAACGAGGCGCTTGGCAAACGATCTAGAGTATCGTCCCAGTCCTTTCCTCGTCGGTCATTCAAAAATAAGCCAATAGATTCTAAAAATCTTCACAGTTGGGCACTCCATAAGATAGGAAACTGATGAAGACGTCTGTGTGTTTCGCCTGCGCAACTTGAATGCGTCATATTCAGGCCTTCTCTCCTACTATACTATAGCATTCCGACTCTCAAGCCGATTTGTTTCTTCAATTTCCTCCGCTATATCGTCATATGCCGTTTTAACCTTCCAAAGACAATCGCCATTGGAGCAAAGAGGAAGCAGCTTCATGTTTGGCGTCGGTGTAGAGGAAAGAGTTAAAACATTCCTCGTTCCTTTGGCTTCTCGAACAATCGACGCAGCCATTTCATCCAAAGCAATATTGCGTAAGCCACTATTTTGTTGCTTCTCCTCCATCGTTACTTTAGCAAGCGCGTTCAATCGTGTGGCCTCCTGCTTGGCTTGAAGCATAGCCTTTTTCAAACTCCATTGTCCAAAAGGTTCCCATCCGGGACGTTCGCCGTACTTGAAAATTACTTGACGTCGCCGCTCATGATGACATGCGCATCCATACAAGCGTTCCACCTGAACTTGCCATGTAGATGGACTGGAATCTGGCAATGGTTTATGTGGCTGCGGCTTAACTTTGCCGTCACTGGCAACCCTTGCATTCGCAGTACTGGCGTCGATACTAAAGTCTAGTCCTTGCCGCACCAGTCGAAACAGGAATGGCTTGTACTTCTTCTTGCAGACCGGACCTGCTAGACTCTCTCGGCCTTTTGGTTGCCTTCCATCGTCGCCCCATCTTGTATTAATTCGTTGCATCGCTTGGCCTTGCAGGGTATCGGTTGCCGCCGACCCAATGTACATGCTTCCGCCGTATAACTCTCCTCCATTCAGTGGATAGCCACAAACAAATCCCAAGGGTACCCTGAAATTTAGGTTAACATGAAAATCCGTAAGCCGAAAGCACACTGGTTGCGAAAAAGCCATTCACTTGCCACATCGTCACTCGAGTCAAATCGATAATAGAAGCCACTCCTGCATTATCCCATCTGCTCGCTTCTTGCATTTGCGCTTTTACGTTTACTCACCTCCCTGGAATCGCCGAGGCCGCCACCGTGGATCAATCGCTTGGAAGAATGCCATAGTCGTCACCCCACTTGGTGGAATCGGCTTGATCGCGAGCTCGCTTCCGAGCAGACCGACGAATTTTGGGAACTACACGCTTCGATTTACGAGTACCGTAACAAATTGTAGGGGGAGTCGCTGCTGAAGCTGTCATTGTCATTGCAGTAGTAGCAGGGGCCCTCAGGTTTGCCACCGCTTCCTTCTTGGCCATGGTCGAGCCGATTTTTGCGGTGAGAATTACAAGCCGCCGCGCCGTCGCGCCATATTTCTCGACACGTGGCGAGTCATGGTATGACTTTTCAATGTCGCAGCAAGACCCATTCATGATGACTGCAAAATGACTTTCACTTCGCTCGCCATCACGCATGATCAACCACCTTGCTGAGGACTAGTACGTGTTGCTTCGCCGAGACGGCCAAAGGGAAGGCTCAACAGAAAGCGATTGTCTTGAATAGCATCACTATATACTTAGCGAGGTGGAAGAGAAGTTCGTGCAGTCGACATTCGCTGAAGCGTGCGTTGCACCAAGAAGCATCCGGGAACCAGAGCAAAATCCAAACTTTAGTGTGGGAACGCACGCAGCCCTCGAGACCCGAGACGCTGTTTTTTACAGCTTACCAAAGTACCGACCAAGTAATCGACATTCTAAAATGAGCCCAACTCAATCCATTAAAGAGAAACAGCTCCGTCAGCTTGAAGCAGAGATTGCCGCGATCGAAGCGCAAATGCTCCAGATGGAACACGACAAACGTCAAGACGAAGTGGAACAAGTCCAGGAGGAACGGAAAGGAAGAAGTATTCGCCGTATGTCAGCTGTACAGACGAAACATTCCGAGCGACTCGCCATGGCAAGGGAGCAAGCTGCAGTGGAAGATGAGACGGAGTACGACGAGGAACATTACATGGACGACCCGACAACTTCTTCCTACAATAACTATTATGAAGAAGTGATTGAAGAGATTATTGAAGAGGAAATTGTTGATGAGGAAACATTATATGCAGTTGAGCATATTCAGGGTGGGGGTGAACATGCATGTGGCGTAGCAGCGTCCCCTGTTATGGCGACATCGCGAGGTGGATTGTTTGCGGAACTGACTGCCAAGGCAGCCGACAAGCAATCGTCGTTGCATGAGGTATCATCAATATCGGATCGAGCAGACATAATTTGCCTTGTTGATCCAACTCGTCCTGCAACTACTTCTGCGGCAGCCAGGCCTTCATCTGCAGGAGCTGGCTTGTTTGGCGACATGATGGCAGCCATCGGACAACGCAACCAGCGCATCGAAACTGGTCAGTTGCATCAGCAAAACGTCGCACAAATAGTAGCGCCAAAACCGAGCAAACCAACAGGAATCGACTTGGCGGCCATGGTGGCCAATGCTGCAACGGAACGGGAGTTGCGACTAGCACTAGGTGGCGAAAAGCGCATGAAGCAAGTCGTCATCAAGGAGCAAGATGAATACAAAATGGATTTCAAAAACGTCGCCATTGAAGCAGCCGAGCTTGGACGATTGACGCGACTCAACGAGCATGTTGTGGAAGGTATTGCTGTGGAACGAAAGGCAGTCAAGGATGCATGGGAATCGAAAGGTCTCATGGCAATTGAGTGGCGAACTAATCACATGGCAATCATTCACGAAGCTGCAGCTCTTGGCAATCAAACAAAAATGCGCGAATATGTGACTGCCAACTTTGAAGACGAAGAGGACGAGGACGATTTTTTGGTTGACGAGGCAACGCAGTACAAGCGCATGCGAGCATTGGCGCAGGCGGAAGGCGCATCTAAGGTGGAACATTTTATTGCCTTGCAGAAGATGCTCGACGCAGAAGATGGGACGCGAGGCATTGTTCGGCCCATGTATATGTACAATGACATTACCAAAGTTGTATTACCCAAGGGTCGCTTACCAAAGTGGGATCAAACCATTGGCCAGGAAGAAATCAAGAGAATGGCCAACCCGCTTACAGAAATATCCAATGATGTCATTAAAAAAGCGATTGACCGTTTGCAACGACTCAAGGATCAAGAGGCGGAACCTCGCATGAGGACGGTTTGTAATTGTGGCTACTGCGACACTGCTTCCCCATATCAAACATTCGCCTACCGTGTGGTGGAAGGTCGTGTCAAAGGAGTGCACATACCCAAGGAATTGCAGCACGAACTCGGTGCAAGCGATGGGAAGAAATACAAGGTGAAAGGCAAGGGAGGAGCACTCCGTGTGACAAGAGCCATTAAAGCTGATGCGACGGGCGAGATTGACAAGGAACAGCATTTTTATACAAAGATGCGCGAAAAGGCGGCTCGAGAGGAGCGTGAGCGCATCGAAAGGGCAAAACCGAGAGTGAAACGAGGTCGAGTGACGCGGGATGGAGCGTCGGCACCTGCAAAAGTACCTGCTCGAGGTGGCGGATCGGCTGCAGGTCACTATTTATCAAACGAACCATTAAATTGTGCACAAAAACCAGCCGCGTCCCACGAATCACCCCCTTCCGATCGTGAGAGAGTGGAAGCGGAGACCGCAGCAACGGAAAAGGAAATAGAGCGCCAACTACTGGAAGCCGACATCAAAAGCATGGAAGATGCGATTTATCAGCAACAACAGGCTCAGCGAGCTGCTTTTTTGCCAGACCCGAATTCAGTAGATCCATTAACTTCAGCACCATTGACAACTGACGCGGCCGGAAATCTATCGCATTCTTGCATACCTTCACAGAATGATGTATCTACTGCAGTTAGTGGCAGTGACAAGAAGAAGGGCTTGATGGGTCGAATGTTTGGTCGAAAGAAGTGATATCGTCAAACTCAAGGCATATTATTCCTTAGATCTAAGTACAATACGCAACCACCACGACACATAAAAAATGTAATATATTGAATGTTTATACCCACGTACCATCAACGAAACATCATATTACCTAGATCCATAGGCTCGAACTGCAAGCGTACATCAATGCATGCTTACTACTTGTATTAGTTCGCCGTAGTCCTGAATCTGACACGGCGTCAAGACTTCAAACTTGCCTCCCTTGCGAACAATACTGACTTCAATGTTTGTGTGCCGTCATTGTTCCCTCAAAGCCTTCTCGAAGCACAAGCAGCGTTGTGTGAATGTATGTGAATGGCATCCTCCAGCTCCATGTCGCTTGTTTAGCGCATTTCTGAAAGTCCTTGGCGCATAATTCTTGGCAAACACCGTGGCCTTCCATGCAAAGTACGCTCCGCTTGGATCACCTTGACAGAGAGCGACTTGGCGGAGTCTGGACTACAGTCGGTGCGACTAAAATGATGCTTGACGATGATCGTGCCTATTTTGATCGTGTTGGAAAAAGTATTATGTTCGACTTGCTGCTCTATTTTATCATCACAATGTAGACTACAATCACAACTTTCCAATCCTATCATTCCTCCGCGCAAAGCTACAAGCGTTTCGCCATTGAAAAAATTGAAAGCTAGACTTGACTCCAGCAGCTTACCAGTTTTTAAGGCTAAACGCCGGATCCATAGCATGGGAACGCTTGCGAAACCGGGATGCGGTGCCCCTTGGAGCAGGCTTGGCGTTCACCGGAGGCTTGTCAATGGCCGCTTGTTCACCGTTGGCATTCGCCGGAGGCTTGCCATAGGCAGCAGGCGCGTCACTAGTACTGTCGGTCGTCTTGGCGCTCGCCGGAGGCTTGCCATTGGCAGCAGGCGCGCCAATGGTACTGCTAGTCGTCTTGGCGTTCGCCGGAGGCTTGCCACTGGTACTGCCGGTCGTCTTGGCGCTCGCCGGAGGCTTGCCATTGGCAGCAGGCGCGCCACTGGTACTGCCGGTCGTCTTGGCGTTCGCCGGAGGCTTGCCATTGGCAGCAGGCTCGCCACTGGTAATACCGGTCGTCTTGGCGCTCACCGGAGGCTTGGCTTTCGCAGCAGGCTCGCCACTGGTACTTTTGGTCATCTTGGCGCTCGCGGAGGCCTTGCCACTGGCAATTCCCTTGGCTTTTTTCGCAGCAGACTTGCCACTGGCAGCAGGCTTGGCACTGATAGTCGTTTTGGCTATCGCCAGAGGATCGCCGTTGGCTGTGGTCTTGGCTGTCGCAGCAGGCTCGCCGTTGGTACTTGTCTTGTAGCTCGCTGCAGGATTGGCTTTTGCAGCAGGCTCGTCGTTGGTACTTGTCATGACGCTCTCGGAAGCCTTGTCCTTAGCAGCAGTCGTGGCTTTCGCCAGAGGCATGCTAGGATCTATACCATGGCCGCGCTTGCTGAGCATGTGCGACCAGTCCGCATCATTCGGAGAAGACTTGGCTTTTGCAGCAGGCTCACCATCGTGAGTTGCATTGGCTTCTTCGGCAGCAGAATGGCCGTTTGCAACATGGGTCTCGACAACAGCAGCACTTTCCACGGACGCACTAAGGTCATTGGCTGGACTCACTGTCAATCCTTCCTCCAGCGTAGGATTCTTGGACGCATCCTCTTCCATAGCGGCAGTTTCCACCGAGGCATGAACCATGACTTGCGTCAACGTGACCATTGAACCATCGCGATTCCAAGCGGCGACATGGTCGTGAGTAAATACGTCGAGAGTATCCGCTTCTGTTGTGCCTGTTGTGACATGCAACTTAAACTTCTCCATGTTATCGTTAAGACGGACACAGTTCCCTATCAAGCGCTTCAAACCTTCATCCAACGCTCCAGAAATACAAATCTCCAGCTTCCAAACATTCCAAGTAGCAGAATCAAGTTTAAAGAAAGCCGTCGCCATGGCTGGAGTCATGTTGAACTTCAATATAAAGGACTTGGGCTCGTTATTGTATGTCAAGCCATCCGCCAAGCCGACCAAGAACGCCAGACTATCGCAATTACAGAGGCCCTCGTCGTTCATTAAAAAGTCTGGATTGTCAAACGCAATTTCAATTGCGGCAATGGCGGAACGGCCCAAGCACATACCAAAATATTTGGGCCACATTTCATCCAATGGCAATGTCAGGCCGTCCAAAACAAGTCCGGAAAGGCGGCTACGCAGGATTGAAAGACCAAAAGATTCAAGCGATCCTACTCCTTCGCTAAAGTTTAAGCACTTGAATCTGAAAGCCACACCGGGGTCGCGCGTCCACAGCTCATCGACCGATCTTTTGCCTTCAAAAGTGAGGTGAACGCGAGGGTGAAACCAATCATTCGAGTTGCCTTCCCGTAAGGAAAAGTCGTTTGAGGATACACCAGTGCACTCGGATTCCATCAAATTGAGCTGCATATAGTTGTCAGACTCGCGTTTCTTGTAGGTTCGGCGGTCGAGATCGAATTTGCATCGCATTTTGATTCGGAACACGTCCAGCGTCGAAAGTCCGATATTAGCAAGTTCCAAGAATATAATTCGGAAAGCAAAAGGACCAAGAGACTTTATAAACGAGATCAACTCCTCCTCCATCGACTCCCAGCTTTCCTTGAGCTCGTCCAAGACTTCCTTTACATCTTTCAAATCCACGACAAGACTTGTCCTCGGCCCACTTTTTAGGCTTCCATAGAGTTGTCCAGCCTTCGCCGGATCATTGGCGGAAGTGGCAATGTCATAGGCATTCATTCTTCGAGTGATAAACTCTCCGCCCCAGGAGGTTTTCGCCACGAAGGCCTTGTGGTGCTCCGTCCAAGGAACTTTCGATTCAAACTCCAATACCATGCATTCGCGCTGCTCCATCTGTTCGGCACTCTCGGCGCGCTCTTCGGGTGCAAAACCGTTTTCAATCATAATACTGGTAGGGATGACTACAATGTAAAAGCAGCAGGCTGCAATGATCAAAAGTTTGCGAATATCGCTGCTGCCTGCAGCTGCGCGAACGCTTCGCGCAAGTTTCGACCCGTAGCCACTGGTACTAGTTCTACGGTGACCCGATGAGGCTCGCCGCGCTCACAAGCTGGGCTCGCTTTCTGTAGGTTTCTACGATGACTGGTACAGATGTGATTTGCACGACTGAAATCATTTTTATGATCGTACTGGCACTCACATGCTCCCGTGTTAAAATCGATCGATAATTCGACAAAGCTACTTCACGAGTCGAATATCGACTAATCAATAGATTCGCAAGCGTTCATATTGCTTCAAACATTTCAACTAGCAGAGGGAGCAATATAAGAAAAAAGAGTGGTGGTCACTATCATGATTCATGAGCAATACCTTGCGGTGGTCAATTGCCATATTGCCATCAGGACCGCTACAATGGCGGCGCTTGCAAATCGCAAAGCCAGAGACCCCTTTAGCACCGGCACAAAGATCCAGATAGATGAAATTGATGCTATCGGTTCATAAACAGGCAATTTGACAAGCAAAGGAACAGTTAGTGCGTCACTATCAACGGTCTGAGCGAGCGCTACTTCCAAGGCGCCGCCTAACCCCATTTACCATAGAAAGGAGTCTACGATTGAAAGCCTGCAGATTAGGATTAATTTACCTACAGAGAGTTGATTGCGAAAGTCTTGCACTTGTAGACGTTCTCGAAAGAGGTTCAGTTGCATATGTAAGCGCCAGCGGCAAAAGGCGTGCCATTCACCTTGGTTAAACTGACTTCTAATGGGTGGAATCTCCAAATTTCGCAATCACGCTGCGTCAAATTGATTACAACAGAGGCATCTTGTGTGTCATATTATACTTGATAAAAGCGTATGGCTCTGTATGATGGCAATAGTTGTGAGCGGAAAGACCATCAAACCTTGCAAGGGGTCTCACGCAAGTCAAAATAGCTCCAAAGGAAGTATATGAAACTTTGATAGCATCGGATGATTGTACTGTATAAGCCTGTATAGTTTATATTGCTGCTATACCTATTAACAGCTTTTACAGCGGGATCATAACCAGCTTGTCGTGATGAAGGTCCCTTTTTGTTGCGTCTGACCGTGATGCGGCACGTGAGAATTGGTGGTGAGCAATTTGTGCCGGACCGACGCTACTTAGATGTCATGGAGGGGTTTCACACAAGCCAATTGAACATATCCACTTGCTCTGGCACCCAAAGGCACATGGAATAATCCATGTTTGTGCACAAAAACATAATATATACGTTAGTGACTGTTCTACATACCATATAATGGATTTCATGCTCCAGGCTCTGGCCAATGCGTGGCAATGCTCCAGAAACAGTGTGGAAACAACCACACCAGCTGACTGCCAAACACCAACCAGGCTTTCACCACTTGACAAAGGAGGCTTCAGTGCATTATTGATCAGTCAAACAGGCCAATGCTGTCCTGCCATGGTAGTGGAAGGGTGCCAAGGGTGGTATAGTCTCCATTTCATTGTTTATGAACCATAAAATGATGGGTCTAGCCATTGTTCCTGCTATATGCCACTTGGTCTGGCATCCACAAGCACATGGAATGATCCATTCTTGCCACAAATCCATAACATATATGTTTGTGTCTGTTCTACATACCATATAATGGATTTCATGCACCAGGCTCTGGCCAAGCTCTGGATAATGCTCCAAAAAATGTAAGACTGCAATTGGGGTAAGGTTTGAATGCCATGCGCTGTAGCACCATGGAGCTGGTTCCTGTGTCACCAGTCTCAGCCAGCGGCTGCCATGCCTTTCAAACACCAGGCCTAGAGCCATGTGTTTGCCCAAATCAAGCCAGAACAGGTGCTAATAGGATGCTCCATTGGTGCACCCGTGGCGATTTCTAGGCAGATGGCCCTTCAACTGGAGCTCAGAAGGTTTTTTCCTTCTTGCCATCACTGAGCTACTTGGATGTCATGGCAGGGTTTCACCACACCAAATGAACATACGGGACAAGGGTTTGGCCATGCAACTGCTCATAGGATGCTCCATTGTTGCAGCAGTGGCGCCTTATAGACAGATGGCCCTTCAACTGGCGCTCAGAAGGATTTTCCTTCTTGCCGTCACTGAGCTACTTGAATGCCATGGTGGGGTTTCACCACACCAAATGAACATACGGGACAAGGGCTTGGCCATGCTGGTGTTTATTGGATGCTCCATTGGTGCCTTTTAGGCAGATGTCCCTTGAAGTGGTGCTTACAAGGATTTTCCTTCTCGCCGTCACTGACCTACTTGGATGCCATTGAGGGGTTTCACCACACCAAATGAACATACGGGACAAGGGTTTGGCCATGCAACTGCTCATAGGATGCTCCATTGGTGCACCAGTGGCGCCTTCTAGGCAGATGGCCCTTCAACTGGCGCTCAGAAGGATTTTCCTTCTCGCCGTCACTGAGCTACTTGAATGCCATGGCGGGGTTTCGCCACATCGAATGCACACACAGGACAAGGGTTGGCCATGCAGGTGCTCATTGGATGCTCCATTGCTAATAGGATGCTCCATTGGTGCACCCGTGGCGATTTCTAGGCAGATGGCCCTTCAACTGGAGCTCAGAAGGTTTTTTCCTTCTTGCCATCACTGAGCTACTTGGATGTCATGGCAGGGTTTCACCACACCAAATGAACATACGGGACAAGGGTTTGGCCATGCAACTGCTCATAGGATGCTCCATTGTTGCAGCAGTGGCGCCTTATAGACAGATGGCCCTTCAACTGGCGCTCAGAAGGATTTTCCTTCTTGCCGTCACTGAGCTACTTGAATGCCATGGTGGGGTTTCACCACACCAAATGAACATACGGGACAAGGGCTTGGCCATGCTGGTGTTTATTGGATGCTCCATTGGTGCCTTTTAGGCAGATGTCCCTTGAAGTGGTGCTTACAAGGATTTTCCTTCTCGCCGTCACTGACCTACTTGGATGCCATTGAGGGGTTTCACCACACCAAATGAACATACGGGACAAGGGTTTGGCCATGCAACTGCTCATAGGATGCTCCATTGGTGCACCAGTGGCGCCTTCTAGGCAGATGGCCCTTCAACTGGCGCTCAGAAGGATTTTCCTTCTCGCCGTCACTGAGCTACTTGAATGCCATGGCGGGGTTTCGCCACATCGAATGCACACACAGGACAAGGGTTGGCCATGCAGGTGCTCATTGGATGCTCCATGCCATGGCCACTCAACAACCCAATGAGTCAGGCAAACATTGCCAGGGTGTGCCATTGACATGAGGATGGTCTCAAATGGTGCAAAACGGACTGCCTGGAATCCTACCTGTACACCATGAAATGGTCTACAGGATGGTGTGGCCAACACCCCATTTTATGGAATCATACCACTAGGATGCCCCGTGCCCTGGCCACCCAACAACCCAATGAGTCAGGCAAAACATGTCCAGGGTGTGCCATTGACATGAGGATGGTCTCAAATGGTGCAATATAGACTGCCTGGAAGCCTACCAGTACACCATGAAATGGTCTACAGGATGGTGTGGCCAACACCCCATTTTATGGATTCATACCACTAGGATGCCCCGTGCCCTGGCCACCCAATATCCCAATGAGTCAGGCAAAACATGTCCAGGATGTGCCATTGACATGAGGATGGTCTACAACGGTTCAAAAATGTCCGCGTGGATGCCTACACCATGGAATGGTCTGCAGGATGGGTGCGGCCAACACCCCAAATTATGGAATCATACCACTACAATGCCCATGCCCTGGCGAACCAAATACCCAATGAGTCAGGCCAAACATGTCCAGGGTATGCCATTGACAGGTGCAGAGTCTCAAATGGTGCAAAAAGGACTGCCAGGAGGCTGACACCATGGGTACGGCCTCCACAGTGGGTATGGCCAACACCACAAGTTGTAGATTCTGACATGTCAAACGCCCCATGCCCTGGCCACCCAAATACCCTATCAGTCGGGCAAAACATGTCCAGGGTATGCCATTGACAGGTGCAGAGTCTCAAATGGTGCAAAAAGGACTTCCTGGAGGCTGACACCATGGGTACAGCCTCCACTGTGGGTATGGCCAACACCACAAGGGGTGTTTGACAGTCGGGCAAAACATGTCCAGGGTATGCCATTGACAGGTGCAGAGTCTCAAATGGTGCAAAAAGGACTTCCTGGAGGCTGACACCATGGGTACAGCCTCCACTGTGGGTATGGCCAACACCACAAGGGGTGTTTGATTGCCCTGTCAACGCCCCATGCCTGGCCACCCAAAGTACCATGAGCCAGCCTAAAATGTGGGTGCCATTACTGGTGCATTTAAAGGGCAAAAAGGACTGCCTGGAGGTGACCATGGGCTGAGACTGGTGAGTTGTATGCCAATACGAGAACCAGCCTAGCCATAATGAGTGGCACCATTCTGGGTATTTTGGCCATTGACAGGGCTTGCTGTAGGGTCTCGAATGGTGCAAGGACTGCGAGGCTGACACTGGTGCAGCTCCACGTTATGGCCAACACCACAAGTTCCACTTGACCCTGAAGTGTCTGGCACATACTGGGTCAGGCAAAACATGTCAGGGGTTATGCCATGGACACGTGGGCGAGTCTCAAATGGTGCAAAGGACTGCCAGGCTGAGACACCAGCCAAGCTTACCATTTTGTAGCGCAGTCTGAATAATGATTTGGGCACCATTTTGGTGTATTTTGGGCACCTACAGGGCTTGCTGTATGGGCGTTTGAATGTCATGGCATCTGCGGGCTGAGACTGGTGACAAGTTGTCACCAAATACATTACCATCCCCTGAGACACCAGCCAAGCCTACCATCTTACAGCGCAGCCTGAATAATGATGTTGGCACCATTCTGGTGTATTTTGGGCACCTACAGGGCTTGCTGTAGGGGCGTTTGAATGTCAAACGCCCCATGCCCTGGCCACCCAAATACCCAATGAGTCAGGCAAAACATGTCCAGGGTATGCCATTGACAGGTGCATAGTCTCAAATGGTGCAAAAGGACTGCCTGGAGGCTGACAACATGGGTACGGCCTCCACTGTGGGTATGGCCAACACCACAAGTTGCAGATTCTTCCCTGTCAAACGCCCCATGCCCTGGCCACCCAAATACCCAATGAGTCAGGCAAAACATGTCCAGGGGATGCCATTGACAGGTGCAGAGTCTCAAATGGTGCAAAAGGACTTCCTGGAGGCTGACAGCGGCCTCCGAGCATCTCCCGCCACCAAATCAGCGACAGGTGCATGTCTCAAATGGTGCAAAAGGACTGCCTGGAGGCCAACATGGCCTCCATGGTGGCCAACACCACAAGTTGCAGATTCTTCCCTGTCAAACGCCCCATGCCCTGACCACCCAAATACCCAATGAGTCAGGCAAAACATGTCCAGGGTATGCCATTGACAGGTGCAGAGTCTCAAATGGTGCAAAAAGGACTGCCTGGAGGCTGAAAACATGGGTACGGCCTCCACTGTGGGTATGGCCAACACCACAAGTTGCAGATTCTTACCCTGTCAAACGCCCCTGCCCTGGCCACCCAAATACCCAATGAGTCAGGCCAAAACATGTCCAGGGTATGCCATTGACAGGTGCATAGTCTCAAATGGTGCAAAAAGAACTGCCTGGGGCTGACAACATGACGTGCGGCCTCCACTGTGGTATGGCCAACACCAAAGTGAGATTCTTGAGCCTCATGCCCTCCACCCAAATCCACCCAATGAGTCAGGCAAAACATGTCAGGGTATGCCATTGACAGGTGCATAGTCTCAAATGGTGCAAAAAGGACTGCCTGGAGGCTGACAACATGGGTACGGCCTCCACTGTGGGTATGGCCAACACCACAAGTTGCAGATTCTTCCCTGTCAAACGCCCCATGCCCTGGCCACCCAAATACCCAATGAGTCAGGCAAAACATGTCCAGGGTATGCCATTGACAGGTGCATAGTCTCAAATGGTGCAAAAGGACTGCCTGGAGGCTGACAACATGGGTACGGCCTCCACTGTGGGTATGGCCAACACCACAAGTTGCAGATTCTTCCCTGTCAAACGCCCCATGCCCTGGCCACCCAAATACCCAATGAGTCAGGCAAAACATGTCCAGGGTATGCCATTGACAGGTGCAGAGTCTCAAATGGTGCAAAAAGGACTGCCTGGAGGCTGACAACATGGGTACGGCCTCCACTGTGGGTATGGCCAACACCACAAGTTGCAGATTCTTCCCTGTCAAACGCCCCATGCCCTGGCCACCCAAATACCCAATGAGTCAGGCAAAACATGTCCAGGGTATGCCATTGACAGGTGCATAGTCTCAAATGGTGCAAAAAGGACTGCCTGGAGGCTGACAACATGGGTACGGCCTCCACTGTGGGTATGGCCAACACCACAAGTTGCAGATTCTTCCCTGTCAAACGCCCCATGCCCTGGCCACCCAAATACCCAATGAGTCAGGCAAAACATGTCCAGGGTATGCCATTGACAGGTGCATAGTCTCAAATGGTGCAAAAAGGACTGCCTGGAGGCTGACACCATGGGTACGGCCTCCACTGTGGGTATGGCCAACACCACAAGTTGCAGATTCTTCCCTGTCAAACGCCCCATGCCCTGGCCACCCAAATACCCAATGAGTCAGGCAAAACATGTCCAGGGTATGCCATTGACAGGTGCAGAGTCTCAAATGGTGCAAAAAGGACTGCCTGGAGGCTGAAAACATGGGTACGGCCTCCACTGTGGGTATGGCCAACACCACAAGTTGCAGATTCTTCCCTGTCAAACGCCCCATGCCCTGGCCACCCAAATACCCAATGAGTCAGGCAAAACATGTCCAGGGTATGCCATTGACAGGTGCATAGTCTCAAATGGTGCAAAAAGGACTGCCTGGAGGCTGACACCATGGGTACGGCCTCCACTGTGGGTATGGCCAACACCACAAGTTGCAGATTCTTCCCTGTCAAACGCCCCATGCCCTGGCCACCCAAATACCCAATGAGTCAGGCAAAACATGTCCAGGGTATGCCATTGACAGGTGCAGAGTCTCAAATGGTGCAAAAAGGACTGCCTGGAGGCTGACACCATGGGTACGGCCTCCACTGTGGGTATGGCCAACACCACAAGTTGCAGATTCTTCCCTGTCAAACGCCCCATGCCCTGGCCACCCAAATACCCAATGAGTCAGGCAAAACATGTCCAGGGTATGCCATTGACAGGTGCATAGTCTCAAATGGTGCAAAAAGGACTGCCTGGAGGCTGACACCATGGGTACGGCCTCCACTGTGGGTATGGCCAACACCACAAGTTGCAGATTCTTCCCTGTCAAACGCCCCATGCCCTGGCCACCCAAATACCCAATGAGTCAGGCAAAACATGTCCAGGGTATGCCATTGACAGGTGCATAGTCTCAAATGGTGCAAAAAGGACTGCCTGGAGGCTGACAACATGGGTACGGCCTCCACTGTGGGTATGGCCAACACCACAAGTTGCAGATTCTTCCCTGTCAAACGCCCCATGCCCTGGCCACCCAAATACCCAATGAGTCAGGCAAAACATGTCCAGGGTATGCCATTGACAGGTGCAGAGTCTCAAATGGTGCAAAAAGGACTGCCTGGAGGCTGACAACATGGGTACGGCCTCCACTGTGGGTATGGCCAACACCACAAGTTGCAGATTCTTCCCTGTCAAACGCCCCATGCCCTGGCCACCCAAATACCCAATGAGTCAGGCAAAACATGTCCAGGGTATGCCATTGACAGGTGCAGAGTCTCAAATGGTGCAAAAAGACTGCCTGGAGGCTGACAACATGGGTACGGCCTCCACTGTGGGTATGGCCAACACCACAAGTTGCAGATTCTTCCCTGTCAAACGCCCCATGCCCTGGCCACCCAAATACCCAATGAGTCAGGCAAAACATGTCCAGGGTATGCCATTGACAGGTGCATAGTCTCAAATGGTGCAAAAGGACTGCCTGGAGGCTGACAACATGGGTACGGCCTCCACTGTGGGTATGGCCAACACCACAAGTTGCAGATTCTTACCTGTCAAACGCCCCATGCCCTGGCCACCCAAATACCCAATGAGTCAGGCAAAACATGTCCAGGGGATGCCATTGACAGGTGCAGAGTCTCAAATGGTGCAAAAAGGACTGCCTGGAGGCTGAAAACATGGGTACGGCCTCCACTGTGGGTATGGCCAACACCACAAGTTGCAGATTCTTCCCTGTCAAACGCCCCATGCCCTGGCCACCCAAATACCCAATGAGTCAGGCAAAACATGTCCAGGGTATGCCATTGACAGGTGCATAGTCTCAAATGGTGCAAAAAGGACTGCCTGGAGGCTGACACCATGGGTACGGCCTCCACTGTGGGTATGGCCAACACCACAAGTTGCAGATTCTTCCCTGTCAAACGCCCCATGCCCTGGCCACCCAAATACCCAATGAGTCAGGCAAAACATGTCCAGGGTATGCCATTGACAGGTGCATAGTCTCAAATGGTGCAAAAAGGACTGCCTGGAGGCTGACAACATGGGTATGGCCAACACCACAAGTTGCAGATTCTTCCCTGTCAAACGCCCCATGCCCTGGCCACCCAAATACCCAATGAGTCAGGCAAAACATGTCCAGGGTATGCCATTGACAGGTGCAAAGTCTCAAATGGTGCAAAAAGGACTGCCTGGTGGCTGACAAATGGTGCGGCTGTGGGGCCAACACCACAAGTTGCAGATTCTCAAACGCATGCCCTGGCCACCCAAATACCCAATGAGTCAGGCAAAACATGTCCAGGGTATGCCATTGACAGGTGCATAGTCTCAAATGGTGCAAAAAGGACTGCCTGGAGGCTGACACCATGGGTACGGCCTCCACTGTGGGTATGGCCAACACCACAAGTTGCAGATTCTTCCCTGTCAAACGCCCCATGCCCTGGCCACCCAAATACCCAATGAGTCAGGCAAAACATGTCCAGGGTAGGCCATTGACAGGTGCATAGTCTCAAATGGTGCAAAAGGACTGCCTGGAGGCTGACAACATGGGTACGGCCTCCACTGTGGGTATGGCCAACACCACAAGTTGCAGATTCTTCCCTGTCAAACGCCCCATGCCCTGGCCACCCAAATACCCAATGAGTCAGGCAAAACATGTCCAGGTATGCCATTGACAGGTGCATAGTCTCAAATGGTGCAAAAAGGACTGCCTGGAGGCTGATGGCCTCCACTGTGGGTATGGCCAACACCACAAGTTGCAGATTTTTCCCTGTCAAACGCCCCATGCCCTGGCCACCCAAATACCCAATGAGGCAAAACATGTCAGGGTATGCCATTGACAGGTGCATAGTCTCAAATGGTGCAAAAGGACTGCCTGGAGGCTGAAAACATCCCTGGTATGGCCAACACCACAAGTGAGATTCTTTCCCTGTCAAACGCCCCATGCCCTGGCCACCCAAATACCCAATGAGTCAGGCAAAACATGTCGGCAGCAATGCAAAGGACTGCCTGGAGGCTGACAACATGGGTACGGCCTCCACTGTGGGTATGGCCAACACCACAAGTTGCAGATTCTTCCCTGTCAAACGCCCCATGCCCTGGCCACCCAAATACCCAATGAGTCAGGCAAAACATGTCCAGGAAACCATTGACAGGTGCATAGTCTCAAATGGTGCAAAAAGGACTGCCTGGAGGCTGACAACATGGGTACGGCCTCCATTTTGGGTATGGCCAACACCCACAGTTACCGATTCATACCTGTCAAACGCCCCATGCCCTGGCCACCCAAATACCCAATGAGTCAGGCAAAACATGTCCAGGGTATGCCATTGACAGGTGCAAGTCTCAAATGTGCAAAAGGACTGCCTGGGGCTGAAAACATGGGTACGCCTCCACTGTATGGCCAACACCACAAGTTGCAGATTCTTTCCTGTCAAACGCCCCATGCCCTGGCCACCCAAATACCCAATGAGTCAGGCAAAACATGTCCAGGGTATGCCATTGACAGGTGCATAGTCTCAAATGGTGCAAAAAGGACTGCCTGGAGGCTGACACCATGGGTACGGCCTCCACTGTGGGTATGGCCAACACCACAAGTTGCAGATTCTTCCCTGTCAACGCCCCATGCCCTGGCCACCCAAATACCCAATGAGTCAGGAAAAACATGTCCAGGGTATGCCATTGACAGGTGCAGAGTCTCAAATGGTGCAAAAAGGACTGCCTGGAGGCTGACAACATGGACGGCCTCCACTGTGGGTACCAAGGCCACTCCAAGTTTCGTGGCCAACGCCCCATGCCCTGGCCACCCAAATACCCAATGAGTCAGGCAAAACATGTCCAGGGTATGCCATTGACAGGTGCAGAGTCTCAAATGGTGCAAAAAGGACTGCCTGGAGGCTGAAAACATGGGTACGGCCTCCACTGTGGGTATGGCCAACACCACAAGTTGCAGATTCTTCCCTGTCAAACGCCCCATGCCCTGGCCACCCAAATACCCAATGAGTCAGGCAAAACATGTCCAGGGGATGCCATTGACAGGTGCATAGTCTCAAATGGTGCAAAAAGGACTGCCTGGAGTGACACGATAATATCAGACGAACCTTTATTCCAGCGACTACAATGGACTCGGAGCGATCAACCTCTTCGTCCAGCGTAAAGCAAACAAACAAACTCAATTGCTAGAATAGTGCATGTTACTCGCTACTCTACTCGTGCGCTTCTTTCTCGTTCTCACTGGGTTCACGGTCGAGGTTCACGCCTCGATCGTCAGCGATTTCACTCATGTATGTGAGGATTCGGTCACAAGTGTGACTCAACCCTGCACAGGATTAAATGCATACAAAACACAGGTAGCTAACCGTCTTGTCATGAGACGCAGGTCAACTCAACTCAATAATATTGTGTCATCCCCCTTGATCTAGGCTTGTGACAACGATCGGTTTGCCGTATCACCCTTCCAGAAAAGAATCGGAATGATCAGGGGTCGGAACGTGGCATGCGGCAAGAACTTGGTAAGAACGTCGGCGACGTTCTGCTTGCCGAAGATGTGCTCAAAGTACAGAACATTGCTTGCAATGGCCTCGCGAACTCGGTGGTAGGCGAGCGCATTGTGTCGCTTAGAAAGTGTGGAGTGCGGGATCGTTGACGACTTCTTGACACTTTCGTTGTCGCCGAACATCCAGGCTGGTCCACTCAAAGGAACTCCCAACATGTGGAGTATCGGAAATCCATAATCTGTTCCGTCGCGGTCTTGGCGACGACGAACTCGGATCCATACGTTGCAGTCTCAACAGTATTCTGACGCTTGCAGAACCATTCGACGGGCGTCTGGTTCAGGAAATGCAGGACTCCCATTGCGGAACGTCCAGTAGTGTAATCATGGTACAGGTTCGCGTCCATAAAGGTAGTTAGTTGCACAGGCTTGCCCTTCGGGATCGGCATGTTCCACGGAAGCTCTTCGCTTGAGTTGCCGTGAGCCGGTTGCAACCAATCATACTTGGTAGGTTCCCGTGATCGACGATCTTCGTCCGGAAACGAATCGCCGCATCAGGGTACTCAGCTAGGTAACCGCAGACTCGCTTGGCTCGGTCCAGGTGTCCGCGGCGCGGGGCGCAGCGGAATCGGCCAAGTGTCATTACGGCACAATGAATGTCAAGTCGACATAGGGTCACTGCCCACTGGAGGGCACCAATAAGAGACTGGTACTGTTGAATGCCACGGGCATCCAGCTCTTCGGTAAGGTCAAGTTCGGGGTGGTCCCCGTCGTCAAGCGGTGACTTGCGCTTGCGTGGCTTCTCGCCAAACATGGTCTCGTAGTTCTTGAGCATGCGACCGACGTAGGTCTTCGCGCTCATGCAGAGGGTTCCATCGGGATCACGATAGAAGTCGGCTCCAAGGTGATACTTGATGTCGCCGACGCCCTTCAACTTGTACTTGTACTTCTCCTTGAGGAGGTCCGTGAAGGCTTGTGGATCTTTCATGGCCATAGCCAGATCGTCGACGAACACGCCGACGTACTCGTAGTGAGTGCCACAGTCTTTCATCCAGACGTCAGGGTCCGCGTAGCTTGGGTAGAATCCAATGTCGCGGAGTGTGTCGGCAAAGTGCTCATGCCAACGCGCGCCAGAAGTGCGCAATCCGTAAAGTGCCTTGTAGATGACCAAGGTATGGCCTTCCAATGGTCCAAACTCGGGACCGGCAACAATGTAGACCTTTTCCTTGGTCTTGGCCTCGAGGTAGGCGTTACCGACATCGGCAGCCCAAAACTTGAGGTCGTTCAGTTCAGCTAACAGTGCTATGGTTCGAATGCTTCGCATAGATACAACGCCGGAGTAGGCGGAGTCCTTGGGCGGAGCGGTCAAATGTCCCCCGGCGACGAGTCGGGCCTTACGTCGTAGATCGTTCTTGCAGTCGAAAACAAGATGCGCGTTGATGCGCTTCCAATCACTTTCCATGAAGGCACCGATGCCCTTGTCGATGAAAGTGTCGTACTCGTGTAGCTGCTCCATCTCAGTCTTGACGGCGTCAGCCCACAGGGTGTTTCCATTAGCAGCGTCGAGGCGGTTCGCTTCCTTCCAAGTATTAGGAACTGAACGCCAAACTTGAAACGCGCTTCTTGGACAGGTTCTTCTTTGCAGCCTTGCACATGCGGTTAAACAGTTTAGTGCGTCCTGCCATGCGCTCAAGCGCTTCCATCCATCCTTTTCCA